>VBSM01000656.1:863732-889794 GCA_008086735.1 Cheirogaleus medius | reverse complement strand
CTGTAGGGCCCCAAAAGGGAAGGTCCCGTTCCCTGGAGATGCCTCCCGCTGGTGGCTATATTGTCTCTCTCGGCAGCCGCGGATAGGGATGGGGGAGGGGGGAGTGCAGCAATATGGCGCCTGCCGTGCAGTCGGTCTGTGCACACGGAGGGGCCTCGAGGGATTTGCGAGCCTGGTGCCGCGTCAGCTGCAGGCTTACCGCTCACGGGCGGCGGCCATCTCTGGACTGATGTCTGCAGGTCTCTCCAACCGCTGGGGAGCCCACCAGCAGTCCGAGATGCAAGGGAGGGAAAGTTAACCGCTCCACCTACCCTTGCCGCTGGTCTCCAAGCGGCTGGGCTCGGGAGGTCTCTTTTCCCAATTCTCTTCCGCAACCTCCTCCTATGGAGTCTCCTGTAGTCTCCGGTACCCCTCCTTCCAACCCCTGTCCGATGTATGGTCGTCTGCTTGCTTCTTTCTTCTAATATCTTCTAGAAGCTGTCTTTTCTGCAGAGACACTCTGTCTGGCGGTGTTTCTCATCCGCCATCTTGTCCGCCACTGAGCGTTTCTAATTGATTAGGATAAAGAACTGAGGTTTTCACAGAAGACACTCTCTCCCTCTCTCAAGATTCCCCTTTCCTACCCCAGAGAATTAACATCCCAATGTCCAGCCAAGCACTAGAATCACAATATACAGGGAAAAACCATATGGGCATTGTGTGGCCCTCATAAAACTCATACAGGATAAGAGGTTTCTATTGCCAATAAGAAGATGAATGAATAAAGGTGAGACAGGTCAAATGGTCAAAATCATGGCCTTTGTCTATTAAAACCCATTATGAAACATCAAAAATCAAAACAATTTGATAATAAAGAAAAAACACAGATCACCAAAAAAGAATAGAAAGATTGAAAATAGGCCTAAAAAATATGGAAACAGTCTGAGGCAAAAGTAGCATTTAAAATTGGTGAATAAAAGAAGAATTGCTCAATAAATGAGTTTGCATCAACTGGCTAATCATCTGAAATTTAAGAAAGTCTCCATCCCCACCTCATTCCTTACATAAAAATAAAATAAACTGGATTGAAATATTTAAAATGTAAAGACTGAAACCATAAAAGTTCTAAAGTAGATATCAACTTCCAGAAAGACAGAACAGACATACTTTTTGTTATTCTTCCTGCTAAATACAACTAGAAATCCTGGGCATTATACATAAAACAAATATAATAAGACTCTGAAAGAGAGAAAAAGCCAAACTGGCTGGGGACTTCAGGACCCAAGGAACAACAAGGTGGTGGATTCCTTGGGTTTCTTTATGCCTTAAATACCTCAGACTTGGAGCTGAATAAGACAGCAACCCACAAACACCAACAGACAGAGACAAAAAGTGTCTACTTTTTCTAACCAAAGGACAATAAAGGGGCAGCCTAGCATGACAAAAAAAATTTAGACAATAACTGCTCTCTTTCAGACAAACACCACAGGAAAAATGGTGGCCTTACCCCAACCCACACCAGGAAGGCCAAGTGAGGAGTCTAGACTTCTATCCTCACCAGGCTATAACAACATGCCCCAATACGTCTGCCAAGGTGGTAACAGAAGGCCAAGTAGGGACAATAATGAGCATCAGAAGAAACCACAGGAGGAGACTAGACTTCCAATCCTATCCAGAAGTAACAAGGAGCCCCACACTTCACCTCAGATGCCAATAAAAGCAGAGAGGAAAACTTGGGTTTCTAATCTCATCTAATAATACCAAGGTAGTACCTCATTTCCATTACCAGAGCAGTGTCAGAAAAATCCTACTAAAATAGAAGGCTTAAATGAAATCCAAAGTCTCACAGCATAATATCCAGATTTCAAACCAAATGTCCAGATTTCAAGAGAAAATCATTCATCACATGAAGAACCAAAAAAATTTCAACTTTAATGGAAAAAGACAATCAATGGACACCAATACTGAGATGATAAAGATATTAGAATTATCTAAAAAGATTTCAAAGTAGCCATCATAAAGTGCTTCAAAGAGGAATTATGAACACAAAAGAAATAAAGTAGAAAGTCTCAGCAAATACAGGGAATAATAAAAAACTAAATTGGAAATTGTAGAACTGAAAAATACAGTAAACCAAAATAAAAACCTCAACAGATAGACTCAACAACAAAATGGAGGGAATGGAAAAAAGAATCTGAAAGATAAAAGTCGCCCAAAGTGAACAATAAAGAAAAACAGATGAGTCAACAACAACAACAAAATGAACTAACCCTCAGGGACCTGTGGAACTTAACAAAATATCTAACATTCATATGATAAGAGTTCTGGGAGGAAAGCAGGAACAGAGTGGGGTTAAAAAGGTACTCAAAGAAATAATGGCTGAAATTTTCAAACTTTGGAAAAAGACAAACCTACAGATTCAAGAAGGTGAGCAAACTGAAAACATGATGAACTCAAAGATATCCACATCAAGATACAGCATAGTCAATCTTCTGAAAACTAAAGACAAAGAAAAAAATCTTAATAGCTGTAAGAGAGACAAGACACCCTAGCTACAGAGGAAAACACTAGTGAGTAACAGTGGATTCCTTACCAGAAACCATGAAGGCCAGAAAAGGGCCACATTTTTCAAGTGCTGGGGAAAAAAAGGAACTATCAACCCAGAACTCTATATTCAGTGAAAATAATCCTTCAAGGAAAAAGGGAAATATCAATACATTCACAGATGAAGAAAAAATAAGAGAATTTATCACCAGCAGATATACCCTAAAAGAACAGCTAAAGGAAGTTCTCTAAAGAGAAAAAAAATTATAAAAGTAGGAATCTTGGAATATCAGGAAGGAAGAAAGAAAGAATAAAAATATGGGTAATTACAAAACATTTTCCTTTTCTTGAGTTTTATAAATTGTATTTGAGGTTTGTATTAGATGGCTAGAACTGCCATAAAAAAATAGACTAAGTGGCTTAAATAAAAAAATTATTTTCTCCCAATCCCAGAGGTCAGAAGTTAGAGATCAAGGTGTCAGTAGGGTTGGTTTCTTCCAAGAACACTCTCCTTGGCTTGCAGATGACCATCTTCTTCTTATGTCTTCACACACTCTTCCTTCTATATCTATCTATCCAAATTTTCTCCTCTTATAAGGATACCAATTATATTTGGATTAGGGCCTAAAGACTTCATTGTAAATTAATTACCTCTTTAAAGAGTTTATTTCCAAATATAGTCACATTCTGAAGTACTGGGGTTAGGACTTTGAATTTTGCGGTTTACAATTCAACCTATAACAGGGTTGAAACAAAAATTATAACTTTACTTTTCCCCTAATATTGGGACCAAGACAAACATGTCTGCTATCACCAATATTTTCCAACACAGTACTAGAAGTTCTAGCCAGTGCAATAAGGCAAGAAAAGGAAACATGAGACATATATATTGTAAAGGAAATAATAAAACTACCTCTATTTGCCAATGACATGATTGTTTATATATAAAATCCCAAGGAATGTCCAGAAAACACCTGAAACTAATAAGGGAGTTCAGCAAAATCACAGGATATAAGGTAAACATGCAAAAATCAAATGTATTTGTATTTGTATGTACTAGCAATGAACATATCAAACAAATTAAAAATACAGTATCATTTACAATTACTGAAAGAAAAGTAAATACATAGGTATAAATCTAACAAAACATATACAGGATTTATATGCTTAAAACTGCAAAATGTTGATGAAAGAAATCCAATAAGACCTAAATAAATGGAGAGATACAGCATGTTCATGGATTAGGAGACTCAACATAGTAAATATTCAATTCTCCCTAAATTGATATACAGGTTTTCTCAGACTGTCATAACAAAATATCATAGGCTGGGTGTCTTAAACAACAGAAATTTATTTCTCACAATTCTGGAGCCTAGGTGTCTAAGATCAAGGTGGCCAACAAGGTTGCTATCTGGTGAAGTTTCTCTCCTTAGGTTACAGATGGCCACCTTCTCACTGTGACCTCATATGGCAGAGAGGGAGGGAGGGAAAGAAAGAAATCTTCCTCTTCTTAGAAGGCCATAGTACTGTCAGGTTACAGCCTTAGTCCATTGTGTACAGCTAGAATAGAATATCTAAGGCTGAGTAGTTTACAAAGAAAAGAGATTTATTTAGCTCATGATTCTGCAGGTTGGAAATTTCAAGGGCATGTTCCTGGCTTCTGGCAAGAGCTTTTGCATTGCCTCTTAACATGGCAGAGAAGGTCAAAGGTGGGGCAGACATATTACCCCAGGAAAAACCCAAGGGGCCTCCTGGCTTTTTAACTCACTCTTGAGAGAGCTATTCCTTTTTCATGAGAACTAATCTACTCTTGCCAGAGCAAGAATTCACTGACTACTGTGAAATGGCACCAAACCATTCTTAAGAGATCTGCCCCCAGGACCCAAATACCTTACACTAGGCCCCATCTCCCAACACCACCATATTAAGGATCTAATTTCAACATGAATTCTGATAGAGACAAAACAACCATATCCAAACCACAGCAGGACCTCACTCTTATGACCTCGTTTAACCTTAATTATCTCCTAAACACCCTATCTCCAATCACACTGGGGATTAGGACTTCAAACTGTCAGTTTGAAGATACAATTCAGTCCATGGGAAGACTTAATTAAGAACAAAATTCCAGCAAGATGTTTTTTGTGATATAGACAAGATAATTCTATAATTTATATGGAAAGCAAAGGAACCAGATCAACTAAAACACTCCTGAAGATAAAGTGGGAGGAATGTCTCTATCTAATATCAACCCTTAATGTATAAGTTTAGTAACCCATGCAGTGTAGTATTGGTGTAAATCTGTACACACAAATCAACGGAACAGAGGATCTAGAAATACACCCACAAGAATATGTCCACCTGATTTTTGACAAAAGTACAAAAGCAATATAATGGAGGAAGGACAGCTTTTACAACAGATGGTGCTAGATATATTGGACATACCTGATAATGGACTACTAGCTGGAATATATAAAGAACTCTCAAAACTCAACAGTGAAACAAAAACAATCCAATTAGAAAATGGGCAAAGATGACAGACCAAAGATACCACCATCCAGTGAGTCTCTGTAAGAAGGAGAAATTTTTGATGAAAGAGAAAAAACAAACAGATAGACAAACAGAGATCAGAAGAGGATATGAAGGAAAGGTGCCTGAACCTACAGGAGACCCCACAGGAAGAGGTTGCAGAGTAGAACAGGAAAGAGAAAGGCATCGGTGGAGATTAAGTCCAGAGAGACTTGGAGACAAGCAACAAGAGTAGCTGGATTGGCTAACATCTCCCTCCCTTGCATCTCTGACTGTTGGGGGGCTCCTGAGGTGCCAGAGAGACCTTCTGCCAAAGCAAGTGCAGAGACTGCTACCAGTGAACGGAAAGCTTCCTGTGAACAGGGCACAAGGCTCTCATCCAACCCTGGGTGCCTCAAACCCCACAGACCTGAAAAAAATTCGGCCAAAGATCTTAACAGATACCTCACCAAATAAGATATACAAATGGTAAATAAGCATATGAAAAGAGGCTTCCTATCATATGTCATTGGGAAATGCAAATTAAAATAACAATGGCATACCAATACACACGTATTAGCATGGCCAAAGTCTGGAATGCTAATAATACCAAATATTGACATGGACGTGGAATAACAGGAAATCTCATGTAACACTGGTGGGAATACGAAATAGTACAGCTACTTTGGAAGACAGTTTGATGTGGTTTTTTTTTATACAAAATTAAACATACTTTTAATGTACAATCCAGCAGTCACTTTTAGTATTTACCCGAAGGAGTTGGAAACTTATATCTCCACAAAAATGTGCACAAAGATATTTAGAGCAGTTTTATTCATAATTGCCCAAACTTGGAAGCAACTAAGATATTCTTCAGTAGGCAAATAAACTGTGATACATCCAGACAATGGAATATTATTCAATTATAAAAAAAGAGCTATCAAGTCATGAAAAGACATGGAGGAACCCTAAGTACATATTACTAAGTGAAAGAGCCAATCTGAAAAGGCTACATACTGTATGATTCCAACTATATGACCTTCTGGAAAAGGCAAAACTATGGAGAGAGTAAAAAGATCAATGGTTGCCAGGGGTTGGATGTGGAGGGATGAATAGGTATAATACAGAGGATTTTAGGGCAGTGAAATGCTCTGCATGATACTATAATGATGGATGCATGTCATTATACATTTGTCAAAATCCATAGAACATACAACACTAAGAGTGAATGCTAGTGTAAACTATGGACTTTAAGTGATTATGATGTGTCAATGTAGGTTCATCAATTATAACCAATGTACCACTCTTGGGGGGATGTTGATAATGGGGAATGCTGTTGGAAATCTCTATACCTTCCTCTTAATTTTGCTATAAACTTAAAACTGCTTTAAAGTCCAAAACAATGTCTCTAATTATGTTTTATTAAACATAACGTGTCTAAATTATCTTTGAAAAAAAGAAAATGGGCAAAAAACATGGAGACATTTCCCCAAAGAGGATACACACACAGCAAATATGCACATGAAAATATGTTCAACATCATTAGTCATCAGATAAATGCAAAATGGAACAATTACATATCACTACACACCTCTAAGAATGGCTAAAATTCAAAAATGACAACACAAAATGCTAGAGAGGATGTGGAGAGGCTACAAAATTCACCCCTTTAAAGCATACAATTCAGTGTTTTTTACTACATTTACAAGGCTGTGCAATCATCACTACTATCTAATTTCAGAATAGTTTCATCAACCCCCAAAGAAACCCTGTACCTATTAGTGATCACTCCTCACTTCCCTCTATACCCTCTAGGCAATCACTAGAGGTAGAATCAATAGGACTTAGTGACAGACTGGATGTGGAGAGAAAAGAGATGGACATAATAATTCCCATATTTTTGATGTGACCAACTCTGTAGATGATGGTACCCTTCACTGAGACACTAAAGATAAGAGATGAGGTGTTAGGGGAAGAAGATGAGTTCAGGTTTGAGGTGCCTGTGGGGCATCCAAGTTGAGCTGTTAGGGACACATTTGATATAGTATGACAATTAGGAAAGAGACAAGAGCTGAAAACAGATTTCAAGATCATTTGCATATATATACATGTATATATGGACAGAGATAGTAACAAAAGCCATCATGATGGATAAGATTGAGAAATTTTGTGGAGCAAGAAGGAAGCCTAGAATAGAACCCAAAAACCACTTACATTTAAGAAATGGACAGATGAGAAAGCAACAAGGAAAAAGAGTTCTCAAAAGTAGGAGGTAAAGAAAGAGGTATTACAGGGAAAGAGTTTTGAGAAAGGAGTGACCAGCAATGTCAAATGTTTCTAGGAAAGCTAGTAAAATAAAAATAGAGAAGTATCCACTGGACAATGTGCAAGGAGATTAGGAAAAGTTTATTTAGAGGAGTGATAGTAATAAAAGCCTTTTTTAGGTGCATGAGGAGTGAAAGTATAGATAGTGAATACAGATAACTCATTCAACAAGTATGGCTATTGAGGGGAAGATAATATAGGGCAATTATTACAGGGGGTTATAAGTTGAATTTTGTCACCCAAAAGGATAGGTTGAAGTCCTAACCCCCAGTACCTCAGAATGTGACTGTATTCAGAAATGGGGTCATTGCAATGAAATTAAAATGAGGTCATATTGGAGTAGGGTAGGCCCTTTTTTTAAATTTTTTTTAGGGTGGGCTCTTAATCCAATACCGATAACCTTAAAAGAAGAAAATGCCATGTAAAGACAGAGACAAACAGGAATAATGCCATGGGAAAAAAAAAAAAACAGAGGGAGAGATCAGAGTGATGCAACTGCAAGCCAAAGAATGCCAAAGATATTAATAAACAGCCACCTCCAGAAACTAAGAAGAGGCAAGGAAAGATTCTATCCAGAGTCTCAGGAGCATGGCCCTGATGACACCTTGATTTCAGACTTCTAGCCTCCAGCACTGTTAGAATAAATTTCTGTTGTTTTAAGCCACCCAGTTTGTGGCAGTTTGTTATGACAGCCCTAAGAAATTACTAGAGAAGGGGATGCAAAGGTTTTGTTCTTGTTTTAAAGGTTGAGAGAAATCTAAGCATGCTTTAAAAATCTGATAGGAGTGAGCCAATCTAGAAGATAAAGGTAAAAACAAAGTAGAGACAGAGAAAACCAGATAGAATAAGAGAGACTGTCTAAATGTTCACCATTTCCTTTCCCTCTTTGGCACACAGAAAGATCGCATTTCCCGGCCTCCTGTGTGGTTACAGGAGAGTGTAACCACACACTGCTTGTGTTGGGCTCTGGTCCTCAGAACTTAGAACTGATAAATGCCATTTCTAGATATGGCCTATATAAACTTTTCTAAGCATTATCTTCTTTCCCTTACCTCATCTGCTGTCTGGATATCTATGGACAGGGTAATATTGGAAGTCCCATGTTGAAGATGAAAGAGCCTGTTAGCCTCAGCATGCAAAGAACAGAGAAACTCCTGCTCCTATCCCACATTGCCCAATGGATCCGACTTGAGCAAGAAATAAATAAAAACTGTTTTTCACTTATAATGATTCAACTTACAGTTTTTGACTTTACAATGGTGCCAAATGATACACATTCAGTAGAAACTGTACTTTGAATTTTGATCTTTTCCAGGGCTAGCAATGTGCTATACAATACTCCCTCATGATGCTGGGCAGTGGCAGCAAGGGTAACGTGCTCACAAGGGTAAACAACTGATACTCTATACTGTAATGTGGTGCCAGATGATTTTTCCCAACTGTAGACCAATGTAAGTATCCTGAGCATGTTTGAAGTAGGCTAGGCTAAGCTATGATGCTCAATAAGTTATATGTATTAAATGCCTTTTCGACTTACTGTATTTTCAACCGATGATGGGTTTATTGGGATATAACGCCATTGTAAGTTGAGGAGCATCTGTATATTGTATTAAGCCATTCTGCTTCCTAGGTTTATCTGTTACAGGAGCCAACATTATCTTAACTAATAAGTCATCCCTGAAATGACAGAAGTAATGAGATGCAAAGCACAAATAGCCTTAGTGTAAGGGTGGAAAGCCTTTTTTCCTCTACTTTTCTAAGTTCCTGGCCAGACCCCTATAACAAGAGACAGATTCACAAGAGAAAAGCACACAAACATATTTAATATAAGTTTTACATGACATGAGAGCCTTCATAAGAAAATAAAGGCCCGAAGAAGCAGTTAAACCTGAATGTTTTTACGCTAGATTTTATGAAGAGTGGCAAGTCATGGAAAAATGTGATAAGACAAAAAAGGAATGAACTAAGTGTAGGAAACTGGGAGAAACAACAAGGCCTATTCATTCAGATTTCTCTCAGTGTTCCTATGTCTTCAGACATAAGGATGTTCTTTTCTTCCAGGTACAGGGAGGGTACCTCTCACATGAGGGTCTTATGTCCTGCTTCAGGAAGTCAGAAAATCCTTTCTCCACTTGCCATTTTAAAAATTCCTTCAGCTTGAGATATTCAATATGCCAAGGTGCCATATTTGGGAGCAATATGTCCTGAACCCCACCAACAGTAAAAGAGACATTTCTATAACAGTAGAGATATAGAAAAAGATGGAAGCAAAGTTTTTGGGTTTAGAAATAGAAGTTCAGGAAATTTCCATATGATGTCTTCTATATTTTTCTGAAATATAGGAGATGGCATTTTTACTGAGAGTTAAACATATGAAAAGGTTGTCAGTTTGAGAAGAGTGAAGAAGTGAGAAGAATAACCCACACAGTGAACAGGAGAAAGAGATGAGCAGGGAAACAAATAGACAAGTATCTTTGAGAGCCTATAGTGTTTATGTTCACTGAACAAACATTTACTGGCCTACTTTATGCAAAGAACCTATTCTAGGAGTTAATGTTACCATAGTAAACAAGACAAACAAGATCCCTACTCTCATCAAGCTTGTCTTTTCATGGGGAGAGACAAGTAAACAAATAAGAAAATATATAGCAAACACATTTATTGGATCAAAGAGTTCTGCTTATGCCAGAGCTTTTTGTTATTGTTGTTTATTGTTCAATAGATTTAGGGGTTCAAGTGGTTTTTGGTTTCATGATGAATCGCACAATGGTGATATCTGGGTTTTTAGTGTATCCATCACCCAAATAGTACACATTGTCCCTGATAGGTAGTTTCTTCCCTCACCCCTCTCAGAGCCTCCCTCGTTCTGAGTCTCCAATGTCAACTGTACCATTCTGTATGCCCCTGTGTACCCACAGCTTAGCTCTCACTTACAAGTGAGAGCATGCAGTATTTGGTTTTCCATTCCTGCATTATTTCAGTTAGGATAATGGCTTCCAGTTCTATCCAGTTGCTGTGAAAGACATTATTTCATCAGTTTAAAGCAGATCTTAATAAATATCAATCTTATTTTGGATCTAGAAGCAGTTTGGCCAATACTAGCAAATGACAAATCTGTCCTAGAGAGGTCCTTCTATACGTTCACCTGTACAGGACATGATCTTGCATGCCTATCACAAGCACCAGATGAACAAATTAACCAGAAAAGTTCTTATAGGTCATATATGTCCCAATGATCATGTCATTCTGGCATTAACTGATTGGGCCATGAGTATGATCTAACTCAAAGACAGCTATTGCAAACTGTCCTACAAGGGAGCCTGGCATGAATGCAACATCAGCTATGTGGTCTAACTAGCTTCAAGTTCTATTTCTGGGCCTCACAGTAGGAAGTCATAGTTGTCCCTTATAGCAATCTCAAATGTTAAGGAAAGCTTTAATATCTTTGATTTCTCTTAATAACTCCATATAAATCTGTCCATGACTTTACCTAAGGTCTTCTTGAACCTACATCGGTATAATAAGCTGAGCACAGATTTGAGAGTCTTAGATTTGGGTTGAAATTCTAGTTCTGTTATTTATTAGCCATGTAGTCTTAGGCCCATTACCAAACTTCTATCCAAGCCTTATTATTTCCTTTATAAGATATGTACTCCCCAGAGTAGTTTGTGAGGATTAAATGGGACAATATATGTCAAATACTCATTAGGATCCTTCTTTTCCCTCCTTACATTTGCAGTCTCTCTAGAAGTAATGGAAGTCTTAAGTATACTCCTCACTCATACGAGTCTCACTGCCTTTGATTGGTTCTGAAAAGACCATCTTTGATTCCAACCTAATCTATCTCAAGTCTTCTAAGACTTGGCAACCAGAACACTTGCTAATTTTATTGATTTAGGTCCTAGGTTTCTCTAAGCTTTCATCTTTCTAGGTGGAATTCCTAATTTTAAAATACTGGTAAATTTTTCAGTTAAAACAAAATTTGAAAAATGGCTTTTCAAGACGTAATTCAATTTTAGTTGCTTAAACAAAGCTACATACAATAATTGCCAGCCTGTAATGAGACCTCAGGTCCCTGGTGGGAACTCTTATTTTCTCTGGGCATTTGTATTTAGACATTTGCTGATTTACCAGAAGAAAAAATGGGTTAAAATTTTCAAAACTATCTAATAAGCTATATGTTCATGCTATGAAAACTGAAGTTTGCAAAATAAATTAGAATGGAGTTATTGAGAAGCTAGGAAAAAAAAACATAACCCTCCAGGAGTCAAAAAGCCTCTGTCCCTTCTTGAATGATCTGCTAAATAAATAGTTCCTAATGTAAAACATCAGGAGACACTTTATAGTTAAAGGATCCCAATACCTGCATTGAACTGATAAAACACATCTCTGTAACTTAGGAAAAATAGTAGTAAGTGTGGCTGTGGAGTCCTATTTCCACCATTTCTTCTAGGGAAGGTAAGTTTTTACACAAACTTATTTTTCATTTCCACCACATTGTCTTCCCTTTGCAAACAATATAAAATGATTTCATAGGCCCCTCTTAAAATGAGGACTGAGAAAAGCTTCCCTTCACACAAAAGCCTATCTACCTCTTGAAAAACTCTAAAATTAGAAAGACATTCTCTTTCACAAAAATGGAAGCAACACTGCTAACCCACTTTGTACAATTCTTCAAGGCAAGCATAACTACCTTTCCTCAGCTTCCTTGAGCTATGACATTCTATAAAAATACATCAGGTCACCAAACCTCTAATTGGCCCCTTAGAAAGACCATTTTCTCACTATTCATGTTAGGTCTTAGAATGATTCAGTCCTTTCAGGGGCTCCTTATCAGAAGGTAGTGTATTCTGTTTCTTCAACTTCTTTGCCTGCACAATGCCAGCCATGTCTTGGGAAACTCTGCTTTCCTCTTTCAACCGGGTCATTTTAAATTTGTCTAATGCATTTAAATTATACTCAAGAATTTGGCTGGAGAGGCAGCACTATGTAGTGGGTAAAGGGCTGACATAAGAGTCACAGAGTGAAGTTTTAATCCAAGTCCTCTCTGTTTACCGACCTCACAGCCATGGAGAGTAGTTTAATGCTTCTGAGTTTCCTCAACTATAAATGAGAATATGGAAAATAACAACAAATATTGGATCTACCTCACAAGGTAACTGTAAGGACAAAATGAGATGTGACAACAACAGTTACATTTGCAAAGTGTTTACAGTTAACAGAAAGCTCTTTCACACCCATTAGTTCATTTGATTCTGTAGGAATACTTTGAAAATTACAAAGGGCCATGCAAGGCATTGTGACAATTCACATGAATGAAATTCCTCTCAAACTAGCCAGGCCCAAAATGCATAGCAAACCTCTTTAAATGTTTACGGTGTTGATTCCAATTTATACATAATCACATTTATTGAACTTTCATTCCTTCTAGTGTCATTTTTTTCTTCTAATATATTTCAGGAAGGCAAAAATCATACCCTTCTAGGAGAAAAAAGCTACATTAAAATCTATCCATTAAAACAGTTCAGATTCTAACTTATTCATTTATTCATTTTATTTATTGTCTTGTATTACGTATTGTTTTATTTAAACACAGCATATAAGCAGGCTTTATGGTATGATTTCTAGCGGAGACTGTGCCAAAAAATGTAAACTCACCTTGTTGCTTCTTAGTTAAGAACAGTACCTATAATCATAATAGTTTTATATCAATAAATACATGTGACTGAGTAGAACTCCATGGTATACACATACTACATTTTATTAGTCCACTCATGTATTGATGGGCATTTGGGTTGTTTCCACATCTTTGCACTTGTGAATTATACTGCTATAAACATTCAAGTACAGATGTCTTTTTTACAGAATGTCTTTTGTTCCTTTGGGTAGAGGCCCAGTAATGGGATTGCTGGGTCAAATGGCACCTCTTGTATTATCCTAGATAGAGCTGGAGCCCATTCTACTAAGTGAAGTATCACAAGAATGGAAAAAGAAGCACCACATGTACTCACCAGCACATTGGTATTAACTGATCAACACTTAAGTACACATATAGTAATAACATTCATCGGTATCGGGCAAGTGGGAGAGGGGAGGAGGGGATGGGTACATTCACACCTAATGGGTGTGGTGCACACCATCTGGGGAATGGACATGCTTTAAGCTCTGACTCAGGTGGGGCAAAGGCAATATACATAACCTAAATATTTGTACTCCCGTAATATGCTGAAATTAAAAAAAAATTTTTTTAAACCATTTTCACATATCTTTGGTTTTGTTGGTTTTGCTTTTGCTTGATTGCTTTGGCTATTTGGGATCTTTTCTGTTCCATAAGAACTTTAGATTGTTTTTCCAAATTTTGCAAAAAATGTTTAGTGTTTCGATGGAATTGCACTGAACTTGTGTAGATTGCTTTGGGCACTATGGTCATTTTAACATTATTAATTCTTCTGATCTATAAGCATGGGATGTTTTTCCATTTGTTTGTGTCCTCTACAATTTCTTTCATAGGTTCTTTGTAGTTTTCCTTGTAGAGAACTTTCACCTCCTTGGTTAAATACATTCCTAGGTATTTTTTTGGTGGCTATTGTAAGTGGGATTGCCTTCTTGATTTGTTTCTCGGCTAGATTATTGGTGTATAGAAACTCTACTGATTTCTGTATGTTGATTTTGTATCCAGAAACTTCACCAAATTCATTTAGTAAATCTAAGAGTTTTTTGGTAGAATCTTTAGGGTTTGCTAGATATAAGATCATATCATCAGTAAACAGGGATAATTTTTAAGTGGGGCCTGAAGATATGAACGAATTACTGCAATCTCATAAAACTTGAACAAATGAGAAGTTGTTTCTTATGGATGAGCAAAGAAAGTAGTTTCTTGAGATGGAATCTACTCCTGGTGAAGATGCTGTGAACATTGTTGAAATTACAACAAAGGATTTACAATATTACATAAACTTAGCTGATAAAGCAGTGGCAGGGTTTGAGAGGACTCACGCCAATTTTGAATAAGTTCTACTGTGGGTAAAATGATATCAAACAGAATCGCATGCTACAGAGAAATCTCTTGTGAAGGGAAGAGTCAATTGATGTGGAGAACTTCACTGTTACTTTAAGAAACTGCCACAACTACTCCAACCTTCAGCAACCACCACCCTAATCAGTCAGCAGCCACCCACATCAAGGCCTTCCATCAGCAAAAAGATCACAACTCACTGAAAGCTCAGATAATCATTAACATTTTTTAGCAATAAAGTATTTTTAATTAATGTATATACATTTTTAGACATAATGCTATTGCACACTTAATAGACCACAGTATAGTGTAAATATAACTTTTATAAGCACTGAGAAACCAAAAACTTTGTGTGATTCATTTTATTGAGATATTTGCTTTATTGTAGTAGTCTGGAACTGAACTCTCAACATCTCTGAGGTATGTCTGTATGTCTGAAAAGTGGCTAGCATACAGTAGGTGCTCAGTCAATATTTATCATGTGAGTTCCATAATAATCCTGTAAGGTAAAAGACTTACTATTCCTACATTAAGGATAAGAAAATAAAGGCCAACAAAGAAAAATATATTTGTCTTGAACAAGGCCATAGAGTTTATCATTACTGGCACCACCATATCTAGAATAGAAATCTCCTAATGACTGGTCCATTGTTAGATTTTAAATTGTGAATTACCTCCTGAATTTAAAATAGTTGTTTTAAGGCAGTGGTTCACAACCTAAGGGCTCCATAACCATAGTAATGATAGTCTGTGATCTCTTTTACTACTTACAACAGTCTAAAATATATATTTCCCCAAGAAGAAGACTAAATACATTTACAAAAACATCAAGTTTTTTTTATCTTTGACAGCAATCATATCAGCTTAGTTTAGAAACATTTGTTATGTAATAGTAATTAGAAATCCTTATTGACAATACCTGTGCCTTGAATTAATAAAAATGAGAGCGCTAATGAGTTAAGAAATAACACTTATGATATTTTTAAAAGGTTCAAATCCTTATAACCATGGGGGGAAAGGGGAATGTGGGTAATAATTGGTAACAATAAAAGGCATGCTTCATAGTTCAAAGGTTGTGGACCATTACATTTTATTCTTTATTGGGGTGTAATTCACATAACATACAATTTACCCTTCTAAAGTATACAATTCAGCAGATTTTAGATTTTAGTATAGTCACAGAGTTGTGCATCCATCACCGCTATCTAATTCCAAAACATTTTCATCATCCCAGAAAGATACCTAGCCCTGGGCAAACAGTTATCTACTTTCTATCCCTATAGATTTACCTATTCCAGACATTTCATATAAATGGAATCATGTGGCCTTTTGTGTCTGGCTTCTTTCACTTGATATGTTTTCAAAGTTCATCCATGTTGTAGCATGTATCAGTACTTTATTCTTTTTATGGGCAAATACTATTCCATTGTATGAATATACAATTTATTTATTCACTCACCAGTTGATGGACATTTGGGTTATTTCCACTTTGGGGCTATTATGAATTCTATGAATATTCATGTGGAAGTCTTTATGTACACATGTTTTCATTTCTCTTGGGTGTATACCTCAGAGTGAAACTGTTTGGTCATATGGT
The DNA here is from genome assembly GCA_008086735.1 of Cheirogaleus medius. Taxonomy (NCBI): domain Eukaryota; kingdom Metazoa; phylum Chordata; class Mammalia; order Primates; family Cheirogaleidae; genus Cheirogaleus; species Cheirogaleus medius. Next base: position 873,826 of record VBSM01000656.1, on the reverse strand, counting down.
AACTCTATCTTTAACTTTTTGAGGAACTGCCAGACTATTTTCCAAAGCAGCTGCACCAGTTTATATTTCCAACAGCAATGTATAAGGGTTCCAATTTCTCCACATCCTCATCAATACTTGTTAATGTCTGTCCTTTTGATTATAGCCATCCTAGTAGGTGTGAAGTCATATTTCTTTGCGGATTTGATTTGCATATGTGGGCCACTATTTCAAACATAATGTTTTAATATAAATTCTGAATTACAGAACCTAACATGGCTTTCAGAACCACAATATAAGAAAAAAAAAAAAGCTATTTTACAGAAAGTCCACTGGCCTTGTTCGAAGTAAAATTTTTAACAATGAATAAGTTTACATAGGTCCAATAAGTTATTTTATTACTTGTTTATATTTTATTTATAGCCCACGTATTCCAAAAGAAGTTTAAACAACTAAAAAAAAGCACAGAAATCAGGTAAAATAAGTAAAAAGATGAAAGTTAAGGGGAAAAAATCAAGAGTAAAATGAAGGTAGGGGTAAAGTTAGAACACAAAGGATATGATAGAAGGTTCTGGCCAATTGCCAAAGTGGGTCATAATTATGTTTTATAAGTTAAAAAAAGAGGAATACATGCTAAGTTCATATACTTGTATTATCCATATGATAACTGCATATCAGATATTCAGAAGAAATACCTTTTCCTGGTGCTAAGGCTAGAAGAAAAAAATCCCTGTAGATTTTAACAAAGAGATACTAGCTACAGAAGTAAAACTCTCAGCCTACCACTTTGTGCATCTGTTTCATCAAAATCACCAGAAGTGCTTGTTAATAATACGTATTCCCAGGCAATACCTCAGACCTGTAGTTTACAAACACCTCAGATGATTCTGCTGTGGAATGAAGCCTTGGAACCATAAAATTTTGATAAAATAAATCAAGGAAAACCTAAATAAATGGAGAGAAATAGTGTTTTCATGGATTGATTCAATATTGTTTACATATTAATATTCCCCTAAGTGACAAATTTAATGAATTCCCATTAGGACTTTTGTAGATACAGACAAGCTGATTCTAAAATTTATGTGGAAAGACAAAAGACTAAAGTAGACAAAAATATCATTAAAAAATAACAAAGAAGTCTCATACAACCCAAATTGAAAACATACTATATAAAACTACAGGTATTGGCAAAAGGATAAACATGTAAATCAATTAAAGAGAATAGATAATCCAGAATTAGATCTACACACATATGATAAATTGATATTTAGCAAGGATTAAAGTGCCATTTAATGGGGACAGCATAGTCTTTTCAAAGAAATGGTGCTAGGGGAGTCTTGAAGAAATATCTGTACTGCTATATTCATAGCAACATCGCTCACAATAGCTAAAAGGTAGAAGCAACCCAAGTGCCCATCGACAGATGAATAGATATAACAAAATATGGTATATTCATACAATATTTTTAAATATTTAAAAGGAAAAAAGTTCTGATATATGTTACAATATGGATGAATCTCGAGGACATTATGTTAAGTAAAATATGCCAGCCAAAAAAAGACAAATACCACAAATACCACATGATTATACTTATAAGAGGTATCTAGAGTAGTCAAACTCATAGAAACAGAAAGTAGAATGGTGGTTGCCAAAAGCTGGGAGCGGAGGGGAAATGAGTCATTTAATGGGTATAGAGTTTGAGTTTTGCAAGATTAAAGGTTCTAGAAATTGGATACACAATAATGTGAACAGACTTAATATACTGTACACTTAGAAATGATTAAGATAGTAAATTTTATGTCATGTTTTTTGCCACTATTAAATTTTTTAAATAAAATAAATGATGCCAGAAAAACTATATAGAAAGTAGATTAGTGGTTTCCTAAAGCAGGTTTAGGAGTCAATGGAGATTAACAGTAAATATACATGATTGATCATACTGGGGTGATAAATATGTTCCAAAACCAATTCATGGTGATGGTTGCAGAAGTTGGTAAATTTATTTTTAAAATATCATTAAATGTTATGGTTTAAGAGTGAATTACATGATATGTAAAATATGCTTTAAAAAGTTATTAAAATTATGCAGGAACACTATCTCTGAACAACGTATCTACTTTCTTTTATTATAAATTGTTCTTAAATATGATACCAAAAGCATGATCCATAAAAGAAAAATTTGATAAAGTAGACTTTATCAAATTAAAATCAGGGGGGTTGATAAAAGACACTATTAAGAAAATAAAAAGATAAGCTCTAAGTAGAAAAAAAGTGCAAATCACATATCCAACAGATGACTTATATCCAGATTATATAAATAACTTTCAAAGCTCAACAGTAAAAAAAACAATCTGATTCAAAAATGCATAAAAGACTTGACCAGATATTTCACTGAAGAGGATTGGCAGATGGCTAAAATTAATTGAAATGACATTCAACATTATTAGCCATTAAGAAAAGACAAATGGAAACTATGATGAAATACCACTACATATCTCTTAAACTTGCTATAATAAAAAAAAAACCTGAAAATACCAAGTGTTCATAAGGATGTAGAACAACTACATCTCTCCTGCACTGCTTGTGGGAATGTAAAATGGTACAGCCACTTTAGAAAAGGATTTGGTCATTTCTTATAAAGTTAAACATATGCTTGCCATATGACCCAGCTATCCCCTTCTCAGGTTTCTTTCTTAGAGAAAAGAAAATTGGTGTTCACGCCAAAATATGTACATAAATATTTATACAGGCTCTGTTTTTAATTGCCAAAAATCAAAAGCAATCCAAATGATCATTAATAGATGAATGGATAAACAAACCGCAGTACATTGATACAATGAACTACTACTCAGCAATATAAAGGAGTGAACATGTAACGACTTGGATGAATATCGGAAGAGTTTTTCTGAGTGAAAGAAGCCAATCTTAAAAGGTTACATATTGTATGTTTTCAAAGTTCATCCATGTTGTAGCATGTATCAGTACTTTATTCTTTTTTATGGGCAAATACTATTCCATTGTATGAATACACAATTTATTTATTCACTCACCAGTTGATGGACATTTGGGTTATTTCTGTATGATTCCATGAATACAACTTTCTGGAAAAGAAAAAAACATAGTAAAGAAAACTGATCAGTGGTTTCCAGAGGTTAGAGGTGGACAGAGGGTATAAGAAAAGAAATAGCATGAGGGAGTGTTCTGGGAAGATGGAACTGTTCTGTTTCCTCATTATGGTGGTAGTTTCATGAATCTATACATGTGTTGAAACTCATACAAGTGTACAACAAAAATAGTCACCCTCCCTGAATGATAATTTTATTTCTAAAATACAATTAAAAATAAATCCTGGTTCAAAATGATTAAGACGCTCAATTTTATGTTATGTGATTTTTACCACAATAAAAATCAGTAAAAAAAAAATCAATCAATCATCGTTCAATCATTTACCAGCTCTGTGACATTAGGCAACTTAATCTTATTTTATCTATATGTAAGATCTGAATAATAAAACTACCTACCTCATAGACTTATGAGAATTAAATGAGGACTTTATATAAAATTATTGGAATATAGTAAGGGCTCAATAAATGTTAGCTATGATTTTTTTTTACCTTATAGATACTAATTTCTTCCCACTGAATCCATCCTGAACAAGTCCTTGAGATTCTTTCTTATCTCCACTTTTGTTATTCTTCTAGCCCTTCATAATGTGTCTGCACCTTGTCTATTCAGCAATGGAACAGGTGAGCCCCCAGGAAGAGCCTAGAATCCATCAATCAATTCCTACCATTGGGGACAGACGACAGTCCATAATGATCAAGAATTTGCCATACCCTTATGCTTGAATTGCTTCCTACTGCTTCCTACTCTTGGGACAAAGCCCTCTATATGAGGCAGTCCTGCCCACTACCCCTGTATCCCAAGCATACTCCCTTTTTCCCGTGAATTACTACTGAGGTCCCAGTATAGACTTAACAAAGAATGATTCTAGATTCCCTAGGGAAGAATACCAAGAGCAGAGAGGAAAAACCAACAGAAAGGTATGAAATTAATAGGCATATGTTGCCAAGTTCACAGTTAGCCAAAGGCCAACTATCTCTTCCTATTTTTGTTAACAACACCTCCCCCACCACCCAAATTGAGAGATGGAATATCTTACAACCTCAGTTCACCCTAGCATCTAGGAAAACCTTGGAAAAAGTGGAATAGTGGGTGAGGTAATTGAGTTTGATATTGGATGCAGCATTTCTACAGGCCATACCTTCAACAAATTTGTTCTATCCAAAAAATTATTATTTCCCCTGATTGGCACATCTTGCCCCTTGCCCCACTTTCAAAAAAATGTTTCAGATGCCGTTTGCTTCATAATGTTCCACTAAGAAACAAGGCATACATCATACAAGGACCCCAACAATAGCTCCCAGAGCATATAGTTGCCTGCATCAGAACCCATCATAGAGAAAAGAAAGAAATTTCCATCTCCCGCCCCCTCATGATCAAACTGGGGCTTCAGCCCACACAGATCTGTCACTCTGAGAAGTCTCCCCAGTCACAGCATCATCTTTGCCAAGGAAGAACAGAGAAAATTGCATCTTAGAGCTACACAAAGTTAACTTTTCTATTCTAGCCTGTGTTTTAGCAGCACTGCCTTCTTAGAACAATTATCTTAAAAGTACAAAGTCAGTTTTCACCTGAAGTTGAAACCTGACTTAAGAAAGGAGTTTCCTAGGCTAAGTGCACATCCCAGTCGAAAATCATGTTGCAAAAGAACCAACGAGTAGAATTGGGAGAACTTACAGTATAAGACTTGGCATCATTAAGAAAGCCTGCTTTGACAGTTTCCCTCCTGAACTTGTCACCTGAGGTAGAGAGAAATACTCTTTTGAAAAAGAATTAAATATGGGGTTTCCATCATGCCATTCTACCATCCCAGAATATCAGTGCCAATGCTGACTCACACACATACTCTGCATTCCAAATTTTACCCACTCTTTAAGGCTCAGTTCAAATGTCATCTCTTTTAGAAAGCTTCCTCAACTAACCAGGCCCATATCTCACTTTCTGTCCTGAACTCCCTAGCATGATTTATAATTGTGTTGTACACTGCTCAGTCATGATAGAGCAAATATAAAATATCTCTTCCCAACTAGATGGTAGGCTCAAGAGCAAGGTGTTTGTTTATAATATCTCTGTTACGCAATATATGTTTTGCAAGTACTTGATGCTCAACTATAAAATGCAAAAGTGCTAAGGAAGCTTAAGCAACCCTGACTCCTGCTGGGTCACCCACTAAACTACCTCAGTGTTGAGAAGAAGGCATCCACTAACAATTTATATAATCCTGAAAGCTGTTTGCTGATACCACAGAAATACTAAGTGGTCCAAAATGCTCAGTCTCAAACATTTGAGTCAGGAGATTCATGTGTTCACAGGGAGATTGAGGCTTATATAATGGAGCCCACCAGACAACCTTAAATGGGATCTATGTTGGACAGGCGACAGGCTGTAGGCTGGAAAACTTGCCTTGTTCATTATGTCTTTCTTCTTTCACTGCTCAGATCCACAAATTAAATATTTTACAAGTAACATAGTCCAAAGGCCAGTATTTCTTCAGGTCAGACTTCCTTCCAACAGACTGAAAGTGAGTGTCTCCCTGTGTTCTTGGGAAGAAAAGTTCTAGTGCTACAAATCCATCTGCAAGTCCTGCTGTGTCACTGCTAGATTGTGAGTAGAAGGATTTGAGACAGAGGGGCAAGAGGCCTGGACTTGGAGAGCCAAAACAGAGCTAGATATATAGGGCAAGGTACGAGTCTAAGGCAAGGGAGATTACTGGAAACAGAAGGTCACAGTACACTTGAGGCACAGATTAAGCACTGGAGGTCAGAACAAGGCAGAAGGTAGAAATGAGACAAGCTATGGGGAATCTGGAAGCATGTGGGTACTAGAGAACAAAGCAAGGATCAGGACTGTACAATTAAAGTACAGCGGATGTGAAGGCAATCAGAGTCCCAGTTATGCCACTTACTGGCTGTGACAGGTCACCTCACTAATGTCTAAATTCTTGTATATATAAAATCAGGGACAATTAAACCTATTTCACTGTCCATTTCATAGTATAGTAATAGGGATCAATAAGAAAGTATATTTGAACATGCCTTGTAAACTCCAAATTGCTGTTCAAATATAAATGGTTACTATTATTAAATCATACACATGGACAAGGATCAGAGGTATTTAGCACTAACAAAAAAGGCAAACTGAGTAATAAGTCTAGGACCTGTACCAGAGACACAGAAATGCAAAAGTTGATCATAACAGCAGAGAGAACTCATAAGGCAGCAGCAATGAAGCCACGTAATCTCCCTACCACTACAAGGAGAATCTTATGTAAGCTAAGGCAGGAAACAATGAAAAGGCAAGACTTTTTCCTCTCTCTTAATAGAATAAAATTAAATATCATACATTTATTGAGCACCTACTATAGATCTGATGAATGAGAGTTTGAGGGGGAGCAGGAATGAAGGAGTAGACTTCAGTTTTTTACCTCAGTGAGTGGTACCACCACCTACCCAGTGGTCCAAACCTGAAATCTGAGACTCATCCTAGACTTATTTTTCCTATTTTTGGACGTTCTCACCCAATCAATCAATAAGTCCTGCCAATTTTGCCTCCCTACACCTCTAAAATCTGTGCTTCCTCTCAATTCCTACTGCCATGCTACTCAGTCTCTCATTATTTTAGCATCCTATTTGACCTCCATGCTATCTATCAGAGTAATCTTTTCTAATCACAAATCAGATCATATAACTTCTCCATACAAAATTCTACAATGGCTCACCATTACCTGTGGCCTAAGGTTCAACGTTCTTAACATGACAAGGGCCTTCATAATCCACTTCTTAATACCTCTCCAGTGCTATCTCTTCCTAGTTACCCTACCCACCTCCACCCAACTGCCTTTTGGTTGTGTCAAACCACTTACAGTTTCTCTAATGTTTTAATACTTTGTAAAGCCTCTGACTTTTGACGTTCTATTTGGAATACATTTCTCCCTCTTTTCTGCCAAGTAAATATGGACTAAGCTTTTAAAACAAAGTTCAATCAATCATCTCCTTTATGAATCCATTCCTGCCTCCTTCAAATAGAACTGGCTCCCACTCCTTCCTTTGTACTTTCTCTGTACTCTATTTTGACATCTATCATAGTATCTAGTACATTATTGCATTGATATGCTTCTTTGTTTACCTACTCTACTAGATGGATACGCTTTGAGGGCAGGGACCATGTCTTATTCATCTTTGCAGTTTAGTGTCTAGCATAGGACCTAATGTAGTAAGTGCTCAGTAAATGTCTGTTGACTAGATGAAGATGAATGAATAAAGCAATCACTAGAAAATTATAAGACATGGACTGAACTCTCAAAGAATTTGGCTTCCAATTGAAAAGGATGGCATTAGTTAGTATAATATAATAAGTGCATGTTAAATTATGTGTTGCAGACAATAGATGCTACAGGAGAAGAGAAAAAACAATTCTCTAATCAGGAAAGAATCCACGGAGGGGATGATACTTAAACTGAGCCTCAAAGGACTCACAAAACTTGAAGAGTTGGAAGCATGTATCCGTGTATTTATATCTGAAGACATATATGGTGGTAGGGACTGGGAGAGTTGCAGAAAGATTTTAAGAAGGAGAATCAAACCGCAGGAACAAGATTAGTTTCTTCCTATGATTCACAGGGATCATGTCATCCCCCAAATAATCACCTTTCCAGCTAATAAGGTAGCTTGCTCTTTGCTTTATGAAAATGGAAAAATTTAAATGATTTGGTTTGGAAAGGCCACCTCAGAAGCACTTGGCACACAGATTGAATATGGAATCACTGCCCTGGCAGAAGATAAATCAAATACAGAATGGCTCTGACAAAGCTCATAGCATGCAATGAAAACCAAGAGGGACAGGCCCTGGATTCCAGCCATAACCAGTGAGTCAAGGTCTCTGAGGAGCTGGTACAAGCAGGATTCTAAATCAAAGGAGAAGCAGCAGCACTTTTTAAAGAGAATATCATCTTCAGAAACAAATCCTCCCCCTTCAAAAAAAAAAAACAGTAGCAATGGGATGCATTTAAAAAGCACTTCAACACACAAGTGAGACAAACAGATGGCAGACATGCAGAGGCTGACACAGTTGTTTCTGGAGGTTTAAAAACTCTGGAGAACTGAGTCATTTTCATTTCCAATACCATGATATCCACATGATATTAATATAGTTGGCTGAAGGTTGAAAGTTCATGCAATTGACCTGATTGTTCCCCATTTCTATGATACTAATAGTTTTTTATTGGTAGTTTTTACCAACATGACGAACTGTGGTGATGTCCTGTTACCTATCAATCAAATCAAATTCATCTTTTGGAGACTTTGTTTTCTATCTCTGCAAAGTAAATATAAAATATTCCTAGCTCACGACATTGACACTGGAGAGAACAGTTTGGCCTTCCCACACTGTGGTCGCCAACCCCCAGGCAGCAGACCAGTATGGGTCATGGCCTGTTAGGAACCCGGCTGCACAGCAGGAAGTGAGTGGCAGATGGGGGGAGAAGCTTCCTCTGTATTTACAGCCACTCCCTATCGCTCACATCACCATATAAGCTCCACCTCCTGTCAGATCAGCAGTAGCATTAGATTCTCACAGGAGCCTCAGCCCTACTGTAAACTGTGCATGCGAGGGGTCTAGGTTGCATGCTCCTTGGGAGAATCTAATGCCTGATGATCTAAGGTAGAGCTGAGGCAGTGATGCTAGTGCTGGAGAGCAACTGAAAATACAGATTATCATTAGCAGAGAGGTTTGACTGCATAATAAATGTAATGTGTTTAAATCCCAAAACCAACCCCACTCCCACCAGTCCATAGAAAAACTGTCTTCCATGAAATTGGTCCCTGGTGCCAAAAAGGTTGGGGACCACTGTTCCCACACCTTGGCTCTATAATGCCCTGGTCAGAGAAATAACCAAGGCCTGAGTGAAACATACAGAAAGGAAGGATTTGGGATGTGTATAGCATTGGAGATTCTGCCTAGGACTTCTAGAGAAATGATATAGATACATGATAGATGACACAGATAGAAGAGGAAAGGGAGAGGATGACAGGGAGAGGAATTCTGTGTAGAAAATAATTTGAAGACATTAAATTGCCACGCAGGTTGTACCTTGGCTATGTTATGAATTTGAACCTAAATTCCTGTGTATTAAATTGTATATATCCTTGAAAAACATTTTGGAATAAAAACTCAGAAAAATAAATAAATATCCTTCTCCTCTCCAGTGCAGGCTAGAGGGGCTCATGGAGCATGTAGCTCCTGACACAGCACATGCACCGAAGCATAGATAGCTTCCCCCTGCTCAGTCCCTTTTTATCTGTCTTTGCTCAGAATACCCTGACTATGAATCACACGACTGTCCTATCAAACTTAATTATGATACCTAGGCTGGGATCTCCCCCATAATATTTCAAAGGAATGTTTGTAACCAAACCCCAAAATGCATGCAGGTCCTCACTTGCAACAATTCATGGCTCCAGGTCCTACCATCATGACCTTAGCAGGCATAAACCTGAAACAGCTCTCTACTTTCCTCTATTCTGTTCTCTCTTGCTTAGGCAAGGTTGGGCCCATTAAGGGCAGAAGATAGGTGCCGTTTTATCCTGGACCAATTGAGCAAATAAACCTCACTGCTATCACACTATGAGAGTCACATTACCTCAGGACAAGGAGTATCTATAAAAGGGTCATCACCTGGGAATATTTGCTTAGTTATTTCTTATTGAAAATTCAACTCAAATGTCACTTTCCTCAGGAAAGCCTTCTAAACTAGATCTCCAATAAAATAATTGTAAACATATGTCCTCTTTTTCCACTCAACACAACTGTTTCTTTGTTGTTGTTGTTGGTTTTTATAAACATGGTCTCTCTCTGCCACCCAGGCTGGAGTGGGGTGGTGTGATCATAGTTCACTGTATTCTTGAACTCCTGGGCTCAAGTGATCCCTTTTGCTTCAGCCTCCCAGTATTTGGCACTATAGGTGTGCACCACCATGCCTGGCTATTTTTTTTTTT
>VBSM01000656.1:840755-851233 GCA_008086735.1 Cheirogaleus medius | reverse complement strand
ATATACAAACATAATGAGTGAGATGTGCAACGCCTGGGGGATGGTCACGCTTGAGGCTCTGCCTCGAGGGTGGAGGTGGGGTATGGTCAATATACGTAACCTTAACATTTGGACCCCCATAATATGCTGAAATAAAAAAAAAATTAAAAAAACAAAAACAGGAAAAAAAATAAATAAATAAAACCCAGAAAAACTAAATAATAGGGAAGGGCACACTAAACACAGGCTCCCATCAAAGGTCCAAAGACAGGCTCAAAGTCCTGTCTGCCTCATTCACCATGGTGATCCAAAGGTACCATATTTTTCTAAACCAAAAGCCAGGACATATAGTTTGGGAAGTATGAGTATACTTATGTGGGAAAAGAATAGAATATCTAAAATCAATGTTATCAATTCATTTTTCTTTCCAACCTTGGACAAGTCACCAGTCCTAGACTAAGTACATTTGATCGTCTCTGGGTACTGATTTTGCACACTACGTAATTACCTGGGCTAAGGTGAAGTGAATAAAATGTAATTTCTACCAACCAAAAATAAAAAAAAAAGCCAAAGGAGATTCTGGAAGAGAGAACTCTAGCTGGAATAATGGCTCAGAAGTAGACAGGAAACAGTATCCAAGCTCAAAATGAATGTCTGGACATTCTCATCAGTCACTGAGGGAAAAGTTAGTATATTTTATAAAGCAAAAATCCAGAGAATAATTTGGGAGTCAAAGAGCATTTTGCAACATAGGAAACCAAATAGACTGACTTCATGACAAGTATGAAAGGCCGCCTCACATCTTGAAGACATGTGTTGTCAAAATGAGGGTAGAGTGACACTAACAAGATAGCCAACTAGAGTTGCCTGGTGCTTGTCCCCCTGACATAAAAGGACCAAAAAAACAAATAAACAATTATCTTTCAACTGGAGTGACTGAGGAAGTATGCAGGAGAGCACCAGAAGAGCAGTGAATCCCTGTGGAGCACAAAAGCCCAGGATAGCACCACAGAGAGGGGAACAAGGCATGCTGCCTCTGCCAGAATGTCTCCCTGACTAGAATCAGCTCAAAGCCAGGGAGAACTTCTTACAAGGAAAATGTAAGCTGGAAACTATTAGTAGTCCCTATCACTGTCACTGACACCAACAGTCATTGTTACAGGAGGGTCCCCCAGTCCTCATAGGCTCTGAATCCACTGTGGACAGTTGCCAGGAGTCCATGCAACTGCATTTCCCCAGAGCAGGAAACCCCCTCATACCTCATACTCCCACAACCTAAGCTGCTATGGCATGGTACCATCTTGAAACTGGACTCACAGCTGGAGTGTGTCCTGCCCTGGGGGCCAGTAGCCATTGACTTTCTCCATTCCTGAGGTTCTGCCATCATTCCACTGTGTTCACATGGGTACCTACAGCACCAATACCCCAGATACCTAGAACTTAGGCCTAAAGGAATGACCAAGACCCCAACATACAAACTCACAAGGTATCCTATCCCTCCACGGAAACAGTGGAGATAGGGTGCCTGCACAGCAAGGGAGCCACAGCCACTCACCCCAAGCATACCTGTGCCCAGCCTGAAGGCAGCCCTACATAGCCTATCCCTAATCTGACACCTAGCCAGACACCTAAAATGTCTTTAACACATTAGCCCATATTCCCAGTGTGGATTCCTGGTACCAGAGGAAGCAGAGTAGACCATGTTCTCAAAGAATTGTGTTCTCAAGACAACACTTCAATAAAAAAAAATGGTAACTAAAATCTAGTACTAGAACTTTATGACATTTTAACTTGCCCTGTCCCATACCTATCTCACAAGCTTATTGAGGGTCTTGAAGACATCGGTCTATATTCTCAGTTTAAGTTCCTGGTGCCAGAAGGAGTAGAGTGGATCACATTCTCAAAGCTTTTACCTCGCTGGTGGCTCCCTGAAGGACTAACATAAGCAGTTTGCCTTTGTTTTCCTAAACTAGAACTCTGAGGGTAGAGAAGTGGGTACATGGAGGGTGAGAAGTTGTAAAAAACATTTTAGGATAAATTGACTAACAGATTCTGCCTGAGACAATGGATATCAGTTGGGAAAACAATAGACACAGTAAAAAGCCAGGGAGGAAAGGCTAGAGAGTAAGATGTTTGGGGAGATTAAAGGCTTTTAAAAGACCCCACATAGACCTGGAAATTTATAAGGCCATGTATATATCTGGGGTTGGAAACATGCTCAGAAAAGATCTGAGAAGTCTGTAAGCTCTCACTTCTGGGTGACATTCAAGCTCTGCACGAGCAGGATGTGAAGGTGAAGGCAAAGTTGTAAACTGAGTGTTGAAGGCTTACCCCAACACACACAAAGAACCCAGCTGCAAAGACTAGGAAAATTTTTTTGGCTCTAGGAGTTTAAGGAACTATCTGTCAAATCACCAGCTAAACACTAAGCTAACAGAACAGAGACTTCAGTAACCACATATGACAAATATACTGTCTTTACAAAAATACATTGGAAAAGTCATTAAACAAACAAAAACCTGTAACTCATGATAGAGAGAAGCAAACTCCAGGAAGAAGGAAGAAACTGATATTCAGTTACCATATTATGTTTGAAATTTCCAGTTTTTAACACAAAATTACAAGGCATGCAAATGCACAGAATGTATGGCCAATTAACAAGAAAAAAAGTATCAGAAGAAACCATCTTTGAGGAAGCTCAAACATTGAACTTACTAGATGAAGACTTTAAATCAACTGTCTTGTTGATGTCAGCAAGATAGGGGAATAGAAAGCTTCTGATTTTCCCCTCCCACCATGGATGCACTGAATAAACATCTACACATGGATAGACAACTGAAAAAATATCCACATCAAAATGAGTAGGAAAAGATGAGACACACTCATGTATAAACCCCGCTCTGGGCACCAGTGCCATATAATCAGGAAGGAATCTCCAACATCCAGTTTCTTCCTAAGGAGTAAAGAGTTTGGACCACACATACAGTGCCAACCTTACATTTCCCCTGGATAGTTTCACTCTAAAATATCTTAGTTCTGGGAGTGAAAGGGCCTTAGCATTCTTGAGTTTTCCTAGGCCACATATAATAAAGAGGTGGTTTTGAATGGGTACACAAAAATTTCCTGTGGCTTTAGCTCCTGGGATCAGTTCAGGGGAATGGGCTGATATGTTCAACTCTCAGTATCTCCTTGGAAAGGGTTTGTCTGTACATTTTTCCATCAGGCTTCTGGCTGGCCTACACTTGGGAGCAGATGGGGCAGATAAACTATAGACCTCCACTAGCGTGGACAGAAGTGTGGGTACTTCCTAGGCCTCCTCTCTTAGACAGCTCCAGTGATAAATCCAGGTATTCAAATTCATTCTGGAAGGAGTTAATGCATGCATCAAGCCACCCAACTTTTGAAGCTCCCACCTTAGACCCTGGATCCTAAATCACCTAGCTCTGGGAATTAACAATGCTCTGCATTCCCAAATCTCCCTATATCACAAAGAACAAAAAGGTGGTTTTTAAAACAGGTACATATTCAGTTGCTATCCCCCCACCAGGCTCTGAATATGCAGTCTGAATGAGAGTGCAGGTATATGCCACATATCCTCTGTGCAAAAAGAGTGGGAAATAAACTCTAGCTCTAAACTTCTCCCTGAGGTTAGTAGGAACTGGAATACATATCTAACACCCCAACCTTTCCAGTTACATCTTGAAAAACTAGCTTCTATCTGGCCTATATCAGGGCACTTACAGGTCTTGGCACACCTAATTTGCTGGGGGCCACTAAGAACAAAGACTATGATATAGATAAGCAAAAATATTTAAGAGACACCTATAATCTCTGGTTAGGCTGAGGTCAATCTCCTACACAAGGCTAATCTGACAAGACCAGGAGAGGTGTTTGTCTTATTTAATGCACAGAAACCAACACAGAGAGTCAAAGAAAATGAAGAAACAGGGAAATATGTTCCAAATAAAAGATCAATATAAATCTCTAGAAACCAACCCTGATGAAATGGAAATACATCATTTTCCCAACAGGGAATTCAAAAGAATAATCATAAAGATACTCACCAAGGTCAGGAGTACAATGCATGAACAAACTGAGAATTTCAACAGAGGTAGAAAATATTAAAAAGTACCAAATAGAAATCATCAAACTGAAGAAGACAATAACTGACTCAAAAATTCAATAGAGGATTCAACAGCAGACTAGATCAAATAAAATGATCATCAAACTGAAACACAGGTCATTAGAAATCATCCAAATTGAGAATAAAAGAGAATGAAAAAGAATGAAATTCTCTCTGCATTACTGGAGTTATATAGAGAGAAAAGAGAGTGAAAAGAACAAAAAGAATATTTAAAGAAATAATGGCTGAAAACTTTCCATGTCTGGGGAAGGAAATAGAAATCTAGATTTAGGAAGCCCAAAGGACACCGAATAAGATGAATCCAAAGAGACCCACACTGAGACATGATAATCACATGATAATCAAATTGTCAAAAGTTAAAGACAAAGAGGAAATTTTGAAAGGAGCAAGAGCAAAGCAAATTGTTATATACAAAAGAAATCACCCCCCCCAATAAAACTGTCAGAAGATTTTTCAGCAGAAATCATTCAATCCAGAAGGTACTGAGATGATATATTCAAAGTGCTAAAAGGACAAAAGTACCAACCAAGAATACTATACCCAGCAATTATCTCCTCTAAAAATGACGGGAAGATGAAGGCTTTCTCAAACAAAAGCTGAAGGAGTTTATCACCACTAGAAAAACCTTACAAGAAATGTTAAAGGGAGTTCTTCAAGCTGAAATAAATGAACAACACAAGAGCATAAAATATATAAAACAGATTGGCAAAAGTGAATATGCAGGAAAAAGTATATTTTTATTACTATAACCATCGTGGGTAAATTAAATGTAATCCTATTGTCAAAATTAAAAGGCAAAAGTATTTAAAACTGTAACTAAATTATCTTAATGGATACATAATATAAATAGTTGTAAATTATGACATCAATAGCATTTGATATGGGAGAAGTAGAGGTAAAAGCAGTATGCAAGGGTACTTGTTATCCGCTTAAAATAGACTGTTATAAAATAATTTATGTAAGCTCCTGGAATTTCAAGGGTCATAGAGTAGGCAAAACAATCTTGATAAAAGGAACAGTGGAAAATACATACTTCCTGATTTTGAAACTTACTACAAAGCTACAGTAATCAAAACAGTGTAGTATTGGTATAATGACAGACAGAGCCCAATGCAATTGAATTGAACATTTTTCAATAAGGGTACTGAAACCATTTAATGGGAAAAGAACAGTCTCTTCAATAAGTGGTGCTGGGAAAACTGGATACCCATATGCAAAAGAATAAAGTTAGACCTTTTCCTTACACTATATATAAAAATTAACACAAATGAACCAAAGACCTAAATTCAAGAGCTAAAATCATAAAACTCTTAGGGAAAAAATATCACCTTAGATTTGTATTTTAAAATATGACACCAAAAGCACAGGGAAAAGAAAAAATATACTTTATTAAAATGAAAAACTTTTGTGCTAAGAATCAAGAGAGTAAAAGGACAGTCCCTAGGATGAGGGAATACATTTATGAGTCATATATCTGTTAGGATCTAATATCCAAACTATATGAAGAACTGCTACAAGTCAACAAACAAAAAATATTAAAAATGGGCAAAGGATATGAGTAGACTTCTCTCCAAGTAAGACATACATATGTCCAATAAGCATATGAAGAAATACTCATCACCATTTGTCATTATGAAAATTCAACTCAAAGATGACTCATTTGAGATATCACTTCATGTTTACTAGAAAGGCTATAATAAAAAAAATTAAAGGAAAACAAATGTTGCTGAGGATATAGAGAAATTAGAATCCTTGTACATTGCTGGTGGAAATGCACAATGGTACAACCACTATGGAAAACAGTTTGGATGTTTCTCAAAAAGTTAAACATAGATTTTCCTCAAAAAGTTAACATGTAACCCAGCAATTCCACTCCTGGTTATACATCTCAAAGAAATGAAAACAGAGACTCAAACAGATATTGGTACACCAATGTTTATAGCAGTATTATTCACAATAGCAAAAGGTGGAAACTACCCATATGTCCATCAACAGCTGAACAGGTAAGCAGAATGTGAGACAATTGGTTCTTATTATTCATTGTATTTATGGTCTATAAGGTTGCCAAGAACACCAAAATAGCAAACACTGAACCACTGCTCCTAGGAGAAACTCAGGTTAGGTATTTGTCAGCATCTGGTCACAATAATTCTATCATCCAGTAAGTATATATCCTTGTTTCACATGTTTCTTATTAACACATATTGATGACTGATTTATATTAAACTGACAGCCAATATAAGTCATACCTGAATAAAGCTTATATTATGCATATATTTTTCCATAAGACACATCTCAGCCTTCTTGTGCTTAGAAACACAAATAGCACTTCAAAACTATGCTTAGGAGCCATTTTAAATAGCAAAATCATTGTAAAAAGCACAAAAATGCAAAAACTATGGCACTAAATAGACTACAAAGAGGGCACTTGTTTAAAATAGGAGAGCTGAAAGAAAAAGGCAGAGCATCACTTTGTTTAACCTCAGCTAGGAACACGTATATCAGGTGACTCAATTTTTTTGCCATTCTACAAAATTGCTGCTCTACAAAAAATTTACTTTGTGAACTGCAAAAGTGTTGAGATTTTTTCACTGATTGATTTTTAGGGTTACAAATCTAAAGATGATTTAAAATATAACACATGGGAGGATCTGCATAGGTTACATGCATATACTATGCCATTTCATCTAAGGGACTTGAGCATTCACAGATTTTGATACCTACAGAAGTCCTGAAATCCTTCTTCCTCTTCCTCTCTATGGAGTCTCAGAGCTTCTCAACGTGGCCCATTTAGCAGGGTATTGAAACCTCTTACGGTGTCACAGGGCTCCATGAAACTAAGGTGGAAGCTGCCATTCCTCTTACCAGCTAGGCCCAGAACTGGCACAGCATTAATTCTACCATACTCCATTAGTTGTAGCATGGACTAATCAGCCCACATTCAAATGTAGAGGAAATAGACACCAACACTTGCTTGGAGAAATGTCAAAGAATTTGAAGCCATCCTTAATCTACCACAAACCATTAACCAAAATGGCTAAGAAGCTATTTATCCAGTTCAGATTACTTCCTGCCCTGCAGTACTTATTCCACATGATCAATTTTGTCCCTGCAGTGGTGGTTTTATACTCCAGGACCTTCCTACTAATGTACATGAAGTATATGGCCTGAAAATCAGACCTCAAGATATTTTCTGAAATCTTTTTCTTTCTTTCTTTTTTGAAATCTTTGATGAATCGGTGGAGTGGACAGAAGTTTCAGTCACTTCAAGGACTACAAGAAGTTCCCTCTCTCTCTAGAGAAGATTATTTCAATCAGCTTTTGAGCAGACTATTCTTTCACTGTATTCTTAAGGAAAATTGTGTACTTATTATTAAGCTATGTGCAGAGATGACAGACTGAAATTCCAACTGTACTGCTTAATAAATTAGGTATTTCTTTAGCTGGACCATAATGAGTTAGAGAATATTTTAATGTTAGATTTATGTTGGATTGTCTCTGAAAATCATCTTTTGTTCATAGAAATTCTAAGTAGGTCTCTTTGTCCAAATATTTGCTTCCAGGAAATTGAGAGAACAAAACTATGCCAAGGAGAATATATAGATCTGATAATTTCTTTACTTCATACTAGAATAAAGGCTGTGAAATGCAAATGAAAGTATAGGTTAAGAGTTCTGGTTTCGATGTATAAATACTGTTCATGGTTGAGCAAGAGGTCTATTTCTGAAGTTTTATACAACCCGAAGATGAGTAGAAAAAAGTTGCTAGACTATGTATAAACTGAGATAATGTGATTAAACAGTTACTTGTGACTGTAGAAATGAGCATAGACTTTATGTTTTGTTTAATATTTGTTTGTCTTTGTTAAGAGATGAAGGGACTTTGCATGCAAGCAGTGTAGGTTTGATGCCTAGGGGACAGACATTCTTCTTATCTCCATGAAGAGCCCAGCACCCCTGTGAACCTCAAAGAGAGGTCTTTGGAAGATGGCACCTTAGGCACAGATGCTGACAATCTTCTGGAGGATAGACCCATACAAGCTACAATGAGGCTCTACTAAACTGTTTCAAGGGCAGTGGCTATTGGTTGAAGGGGAGGAAGGAACCAGAGAAAAATGTCATGGCAGTTGCAACGTGGTAATTGCAGTGGGCAACAGGTCTGTGAACACATTTGCTGCACACTTTGAGGAAATTCCAGGTATATGGAGAAGGGAAACATTGCGTAAGGTCAAGGTATCAGGTCAAGGTATCAGGAGTTCAAGCTATGGTAATCTGACCATTAAATGTTAGTGTGTCAGGGAAATATTTCATAAACAAGACTCAAAAAGCACAAACAATAAAGGAAGACTGATAAATATGAACACATTAAATCAAGAAATACTGATGAACAAAAATCACCATAAGGAAAGTAAAAAGATAAGTGACAAACTGGTTATATGTGTTTTGGATATCTTTCTCCAAAGTATTAATGTCAAGATGAATAGAATATATACAAATGTACATATCTTGATCCATTTGACATTTTGATTTTTTCTGCTCTGGAGACAACTAAAACAAAATTCATGACTATATTTTATTTTGTTTATCTAATTTTACTCTACATTATTAAAAAGTATGTTTTCCTCAGTAATCACAGCATCTTCCAAATTCTCTCAAGAATGATCTAGATACTCAATTCAAGCCTATTGATTAAGGATAGGATTTAAAACTTTGCCTGGAGAGCAGAAATATTACCTACCCAATCAAAAATTAATAAATAAAATAACTATCATGCCTTCATGCTCTACAGCACAATAAAAAGGATACACAGCAATGTGCCCTTTCTGAAAGAACTACTCTCACAGGCTAATAAAAACAAACAAACAAAACATGAGCAAAAGTATATTGGCAACTCTGGTGATTTATTTCTCTCATTAGCAAAGCATTAGTTTAGTCCTTGCTTTCTTTATGTCACTGTTGTAGAAATGCTCATTCCCCTGGAACAACTTCTAAAACTAAATTTAAAACACTACCCAATAGAAAAATGGGCAAAAGACACAAACGCATTTCACAGAAGAGGAAACCAGAATGGCCAATAAAGACATTTTAAATATATTCCTAGGTATTTTTTTTTCTCTGTTGCTATTGTGAAGGGTATTGAGTCTTTGATTTGGTGCTCAGTTTGATTGTTGTTGGTGTATAGGAATGCAGCTGATTTATGTACATTGATTTTGTAACCTGAGACTTTGCTGAATTTGTTTATCAATTCCAGCAGTCCCATGGCAGAATCTTTGGGGTTTTCTAGATATAAGATCATATTGTCAGCAAAGAGCCATTGTTTGACCTCTTCTGCCCCCATTTGGATGCCCTTGATTTGCTTCTCCTGTGAGATTGCTCAGGCTACGACTTCCAGCATTATGATGAATAGAAGAGGTGATAGAGGACAACCTTGTCTGGTTCCAGGTTTAAGTGGGAATGCTTTCAATTTTTCCCCATTCAGTATGATGTTGGCTGTGGGTTTGTCTTATGTGGCTTGTGTCAGTTTTACGTAAGTCCCATCTATGCCTATTTTGTTCAGCATTATTATCATAAAAGGGTGTTAAATTTTGTCGAATACTTTCTCTGCATCTATTGAGAGGATCATATGGTCTTTGTTTTTGCTTCTATTTATGTGGTGAATTACATTTATAGATTTCTGTATGTTGAACCATGCCTGCATCTCTGGGATGAAGCCCACTTGGTCGTGATGGATTATCTTTTTGATAAGCACCTGAATTCAGTTTGCTAGGATTTTGTTGAGAATTTTTGTATCTATATTCACAAGTGATATTGGTCTGTAGTTTTCTTTTTTTGTTGAGACCTTTCCTGGTTTTTGTATGAGGGTGATGTTGGCTTCATAAAACGTATTGGGGAAGATTCCTTCCTTCCTGATGTTGTAGAATAATTTCTGCAGGATAGGCACCAGTTCTTCTTTGTAGGTCTGGTAAAACTTGGGTGTGAAACCATCTGGTCTGGGACTTTTCTTTCTAGGAAGGTTTTTTTTCTATTGCTGCTTAAATTTCGGTACTTGATATTGGTCTGTTTGGGAATTCTATTTCTTCCGGATTGAGCCTAGGGAAGCTGTGTGTTTCTAGGAATTTGTCCATTTCCTCCACATTTTCCAGTTTATATGCACAGAGGTTTTTATAGTATTCATATATGATATTTTGTATTTCCATGGCATCAGTTGTAATTTCTCCTTTTTCATTCCTGATGGAACTTATTAGAGTCTTTTTTTAATTATTATTTATTTATTTGTTTTTATTATTGGGGTACAAGTATTGATTGTTGGGGATACATATATTGCCCCTGCCACCCCTCGCCCACCCCGCCGTGCC
>VBSM01000656.1:830492-840655 GCA_008086735.1 Cheirogaleus medius | reverse complement strand
AACTTTTTAATTTGATCAGATCCCATTTGTTTATTTTTGATGCGGCAGCGATTGAGTCTTATTAGAGTTTTCTGCTTCTCATTAATCTAGCAAGAGGCGTGTCAATTTTGTTTTATTTTTTCAAAGAACCAACTTTTTCTCTTATTAATCTTCTGTATAGTTTTTTTATTCTGAATTTCATTTAGTTCTGCTCTGATCTTTGTTATTTCATTTCTTCTGCTGGGTTTGGGGTCAGTTTGCTCATCCTTTTCCAGTTCTTTGAGACGATTCATTAGATTGTTTATTTGTGATCTTTCTTTTGTGATCATTTTCTTTTTGATGTAGGAATTTATGGATATAAATTTTCCTCTCAGGACTGTGTGTCCTACAGATTTTGATAACTTGGGTCTCCTTTAACAGTTAGTTCAAATAATCTTTTGATTTCCATATTGATTTCCTCCTTTACCCAATAATTGTTCAGCAGAAAGTTGTTTATTTTCCATGACTTTGTGTAGAGATGAGAGTTTCTGTTGGAGTTGATTTCTAATTTTCTTCCACTGTGGTCTGAGAAGATGCATGGTATAATTAATTTCTATTTTTTTTTTAAATTTTTGAGACACTTTGTGGCCTAGGATATGGTCAATCTGAGAGAATGTCCCATGAGCTGATGAGAAAAACATATATTCAGTGGTTTCTCGGAAATATGTTCCATAAATGTCAGTCAGGCCGCTTTGTTCTAGAGTTTTGTTTTAAGTCCATTGTTTCTTTGTTTATTTTCTGTTTGGAGGATCTGTCCTATTCTGTCTGAGGTGTGTTGAAGTCTCTGGCTATTACAGTATTGCTGTTTATCATTTTGTTTAGATCAAGTAGGATTTGCTTTATGAATATGGGTGCACCTGAGTATATTTAACTAAGGAGGTAAAAGACCTCTACAGGGAGAACTACAAAACACTGAGGAAAGAAATAGCAGAGGACATAAACAGGTAGACAACCATACCATGCTCATGGGTCAGCAGACTCAACATTGTTAAAATGTCTATACTGCCCAAAGTGATCTACAGATTCAATGCAATCCCTATTTAAAAAGCAGCATAATTTTCCACAGATCTAGAAAAAATAATTCTATGCTTCATATAGAATCAAAGAAGACCGTGTATAAGCAAAAAAAATCTTAAGCAAAAAGAACAAATTGGGAGGCATCAATTTACCAGACTTCAAGCTATAATACAGGGCAATAGTAATTAAAACAGCATGTTACTGGCATAAGAACAGAGACATAGACCAATGGAACAGAACAGAGAACCCAGATATAAAACCATCCTCATATACCCATCTAATCTTTGACAAAGCAGACAAAAACATACACTGGGGAAAATAATCTTTATACAATAAATTGTGCTGGAAAAATTGGATAGCCACATGTAGAAGACTGAAACAGGATCCACACCTATCACCTCTCACAAAAATAAACTCACGGTGGATAACAGACTTAAACCTAAGTCATGAAACTATAAGAACTCCAGAAGAAAATGTTGGAAAAACTCTTATAGACATTGGCCTAGGCAAAGAAGTCATGAAGAAGACCGCGAAGACAATCACAGCAACAACAAAACTAAATAAATGGGACCTGATCTAATTAAAAAGCCTCTGCACTGTCAAGGAAACTATCACAAGAGCAGACAACTGACAGAATGGGAGAAAATATTTTCATGCTACACATCGAATAAAGGGATGATACCTAGAATCCATATAGAACTCAGGAAAATCAGCAAGATAAACATGAAACAACCCCATTAAAAAGTGGGCAAAGGACATGAACAGAAACTTTTCAAAACACAACAGACTAATGACCAAGAAACATATGAAAAATGCTCAACATCTCTAATCATCAAAGAAATGCAAATCAAAACCACAATGAGATATCACTTATCCCCAGTGAGAATGGCCTTTATTGAAAAGTCCCAAAACACTAAATGTTGGCATGGATGTGGAGAGATAGGAACACTCCTACATTGCTGGTAGGACTGCAAACTAGTACAACCTCTGTGCAAAGTAATATGGAGATACCTCAAAGAGCTACAAGTAGAACTACCATTTGATCCAGCAATCCCATTACTGGGCATATACCCAAAAGAACAAAAGACATTCTATAAAAAATACATCCACACTAGAATGTTTTTAGCAGAACAATTCATAATTGCAAAAATGTGGAAACAACCAAGTGCCCATCAACACGAGTGGATTAATAAAATGTGGTATATGTATACTATGGAGTACTATTCAGCTATAAGAAACAACAGTGATATAGCACCTCTTGTATTATCCTGGATAGAGGTGGAAAACCCATTCTACTAAGTGAAGTATCCCAAGAATTGAAAAGAAACCACATGTACTCACCATCAAATTGGTATTAATTGATCAACACTGACATGTACATATAGTAGTAACATTCAACCAGTGTCGGGCAGATGGGAGGGGGAGGGGGAATGGGTATGTACACAGCTAATGAGTGTGGTGCACACCTTCTGGGGGATGGACATGCTTGAAGCTCTGACTCAGGTGGGGCAAAGGCAATATATATAACCTAAACATTTGTATTCCTGTAATATACTGAAATTAAAAAAAAATTTTAAAAGACATTTTAAAATGCTCAAAGTCATTAATAACCAAAGAAATTAAAAACAAAATCACAATAAATTAGCACGATATACTCACCAATGTAAAGCTGAACATGTGTATACCCTACTATAGAGTAATTTTATTCCTAGGTATTTACCCTAGAGAACTTCTCACACTTCTAATGACATTCATAGCATTCTAAATGTTCACTGGCAGACAAATGAATAAATTGTGGCATACTCATATGATAGAATATTATACAACAATGAAAATGAACAAAACAGAACAATCTTGGAAGTTAGAGTGAAAAAAAGCATGTGCCAGAAAAATATATATAATATGATATAATTTTTATGAAGATTGAAAATAAGCAAAAAATAAGCAATACATTGTTTAGAAATATCTACATATATGGTAAAGTTCTAAAGTAATTTAAGGAAATACTAAATGTAGAATTCAGGGCACTAGTTACCTTTGAGATACAAGCAGTGGTATGGATCAGGGATAATACAGGAATTCCAACAGTATTGGAAATTTGCTAATTCTGAGGTTCACAGTTGTTTTATTGAGAGTAATAACTCATTTGTGTTACATATATGTGTGTGGGTCAAATATTTAATATAGAAAAATGAAAAAAAGTTAATGTGATAAATTTTTACCATGGGCTCATGATGAAGCCTAAACATATCCTAGGTAGACATAGCTTGCCTAATAGATTGTTAGAAGCCCTATCATTTTATAATTAAAAACATGTTTATTTTTACCTACAAGCATGCCATTAAGGAAAAAAGCCTACATGCTCGCTCCCAAGAGGCCTGACTGGAAGGTGCTCATTACTTTGGTGAGCTTACCACAGTCCTGGGTTTGGCCCTGTGCCTTACAATCTATGAAACCAGATATTGTTAGCTCACTGAGAGCAAATCCACCTCTCAGCAATGCATGCACACTAATTAAGCTCCCCAGACTAAGATAGACACGAATGGCAATTCATTTACTGACAAAGAAAATCATAATCCTTACTTGGACTAGAATAATCAAGTCAGCATGATGAGAGAATTCTCTCCTAGTATTCATACCATGTGGGAGGCCAAATCATAATAAAAAGTTATTTTTTTTAAATTTACACTGAGAATTAACTCTCACAGGCATCAGATTACGCATAGTTTATATGAACATTGTATTTTTTTCCTGTAGTTAAAGTACATAGAAAGACACATCACACTAAGGTTTACCTGATGAGATTGAAATTATAACAAAGAGAATCAAATTAATCAAATAAAGGCATCAGGGTAGCTGGATATATCCATCTCATTGGAATGTTCTCAAAAACAGGTCAAAGTACTAGAAGTACGTTGGCTCAGCTCTCTCTTCTCTTAAGCATGCTTGAGTGGATACAGCTAACATGTGCCTTTCTCAATCTTTTTTTTCTATGCTTACTGAATTGACCACACCTTCTTACTGATATGGTCTTTATATACACATATCAACACAGTATAACAGTAACTCTGCCCTTGGAACAATCTTATTTCAGGTAATTTTATAGAACTACCTAAACCACATGTTGATTTCAAGGGCAATTTGTTCCCCTCATTTTTTTCATGGGGTACCTCATTAAAGCCCCCCCCCAAGTACTCATAAGAGTCTTATTATGGAAGAAACCAAAATTGAAAGGGATCTGAGGCCCTGAAAAACAGGAAAAACATGAAAATTTGAAGTAATGGTAAAAATAAGCATCTTTTAGGAAGCACACAGTTGTTTATCCATTCTCTTTCACTTTAAAAACTACCCATTACCAAAAGAATTTCAAGTACCTACAGTAGCCTTACTCTGGGAGGTTGAGGCGGGTGGATCGCTCATAGGTAAGGAGTTCAAAACCAGCCTGAGCAAGAACAAGAGCCCGTCTCTACTAAAAATAGAAACAAATTAATTGGCCAACGAAAAATATATAGAAAAAATTATCTAGCCATGGTGGTGCATGCCTGTAGTCCCAGCTACTCGAGAGGCTGAGGCAGAAGGATCACTTGAGCCCATGAATTTGAGGTTGCTGTAAGCTAGGCTGAAGCCACGGCACTCTAGCCCAGGTGACAGAGTGAGACTCTGTTTCAAAAAAATAAATAAATAAATAAATAAATAAATAAAATAAAATAAATAAAGTACCTACAGTAAAGTAGAAATATCCACAAAATAGTTCAGTAAGGACCAAAGAGAATTAGATATAATTAATGAGAAAGGGAATTATAGTTGTGACAGAAACTAAAGATGAGATTATTACTGTGGTTCAGTTTTAAAATTCATCAATGTGCATCCTGACAGCCAAGACAAGTAAAGCAACATCAACTTGCACCACCCAAATGAGAATAATAAATACTCTTTAGGAAGACTTCACATAGAGTCAGTCTAGTATGTTATTTGAGTTGCTTCTTCATTCCTTTGCAGACAATATCACTGTTCTTCCTAGTCAAAGAGGACACTAGTGACCCAAGATTGGTATACTGAAGCATTCTACTGCTTGATCTGAGCCAACCATATTGCCCTCAAGAATATTCACTTGTGACCAGGGTTGCAAGTACTATCTGAGGGACTTTTGAAAACAAATTATTATTAACTGGTTCTCACAAGGATAAAAACATTGGCCATGGATTCTTTAGCCCCAAGATGAAGAAACCACTGACTTGGCTGGCCATTAACTCACCTAAGCTCCTATAGTAGTGAATCTTGGTTATATATACCACCCAAGCAGACTCCACCATTCTTAGGAGCCCACAGACAGTGGGAGTTGAAGAAATCCCAGAGTTAAATGTAAAGTCAATAAGTAGTTCAATACCAATGCCAAAGTCTCATTCGTTTGACAAATGTGCCTAAAGAAACAACATACTCATGCCTTTTCTAGAAATTATTTTCCAAAGATTCAAACACATTCCAAAAATGGGGTATAGTTTTTTCATACTGAATTAGTCAGGGTCCCACCTCAGGAAACAGCACATTCAGAAGGAAAATTTAATTTTATTAATAAAAAGGAGACTCTTTATAATGTTGTAGAGAAAACTGAGGGAAATCAACAAGTGAAGGTAAAGCACAGAGACCAGGAGCATTTACTACCACCCTTACCTGAAGGAGCAAGGAAGAGTGGAATAACCAGAACCTGCAGAGAACTTTACAGAAGAGCTGTCAGACAAAAGCTGAGGCCTTCGGTAGAGGAACAAAACTAATTCAAAACTATTTCAGGAAGTCTAGAAAAAATGCTTCAATTTCTCCTTTCTCCTACCTTCCAAATTCCTGTTAGCACCTCCCATTGACTAAACCAATCAAAAGCCAGAGGGAAAGGGCCTGCTGATTCAGTTGGTAAAGATCAGCCTCCCAGGGAACAAAGCAGGATTCTAGAGAAATTTAGATAACAAAAGGATAATATACAGCATTCATGTCTAAAATACTTTCTTCACTGCATATATTAAAGATACACAATGGTAGAAAGCAATATTCTATGACATACATTTCACATAATTAACAATATAAAGCTATGAACTTCATCAGAATACCTGCAATCTTTTCATCAACATCAATTATAGATATTAGACATCTACTGTGTACTCACCACTACTTACCACATACAGCCTTATTATCATCAAAAGGATTTCTCAAATTCTGGGAAAAGTATGGTTAGTTTAAGTACTGTACAAAAGCAAAAATGAAGGCACAGTTCCCTGCCCTGAGACTTAAAATCTCACTAAAGAATATGTATTCCATTCTTAGAATATATGGAGCAACTGAACCGTATGAAGAAGGAAATGTTTTCCAATCTTTGTTTCTTAAAAAGAATGCTTAGGTAGAGGAACAGGCCTAGCCTAGTGGTACCACAGGGTCCAGACAAAGTGTGTACTTCTTCCTTGAAGTTGTGAAGGGAGAAGTGAATAGAAAAGATCTCTTCCAAGAGATGGAGCTAAGACAACAATGAAATAGCTTATCCAAAATGAGTAAATGTCAAGAAACAAGACATTGAGCTAACTGGAGAATGGAGAACCGGAAAGTCAAGAGTAAAGTTGAGGTGGAAAAGCAGGAAGTTGTCTGGACTAATTTCAGAGAAGAGACCATTACCAATGGCATTTTGTTTTTTTAATAGCTGGGATAGATTTACAGAGACAGGCCAGAGTCTTTCAAAGGGGTTGGGAAAGGATGTACAAAAGTAAGTGCCACATGAATGTCCATCTCAAAGCTCTTCAGCCTTCTGGTGTCACGTTTTGCCTTAATATACAAATTCTCTGGGAAGGTAAACTCTCTCTTCAATGTTTCCAGGGTTTCCTACAGTGAAGATTTATGTTCAGATTTGCATCCTTCTAGTCTATTATATTCTTCCTCCTAGCATCTCGCAGCTCTATGCCCCAGCACTGGGGCTGCGGTTGGTCTCTAAACACATTGTCACATTACTAGGATACACAGACTTTCCTCTTTCTTCCCCAAAGTATCTCTGGCACAAAGCTGTTGTACGTAAAGGGACAATTTTGCTTTTTTTCTGTCAAATCTCTCATTCTAGTCCTTGCCCTGTGAATCTCACCCTTTACATCAGCAAAAACAACAAAGACCTATCAAGGTATTTACATAAACAAAATTACTTTTAGGCAACACAAAGAACTTGCTAAAGTTTTGCAATTACAGCTTTTCTCTAATTTGCCAGTTAACAGTTTGAGCAGCACCAAACAGTTTGACCTGCACCACCAAAATCTCTGCAAGCATAAAGTGAGCAATTCAAAAAATGTATTCTCTCCCCTATCCAGAATATATGAGAATAGTCTTGGAGACTTTTCATCTTCCTGTTATATAGGAGATAGGAATGTTCTGCCCTTCACATTCTGACCAACCTACAGCTGTCTCTCCAACTGTGACCATAGCTTCTTTCTTCCTACTGCTTTGCAGAGAGAGGATTGTGTCAGGAACAAACCATGGAGGTGAGGGTTAATGTGTCAATTGAGACTCCTTTAGTTGCAAGTGACCAATAGTCTGGTTTGAGATTAAACTAATGATTCGCGTAAAAGAAAACGTTTAAAATTTCATTTCAGGGATAATTATATCTATGTGTTCAAATTATATCATAAGGGCCTTATCTCATAGGCTCCCTCTCTGGTCACTGTTTATCTTCTCGTTGGCTCCATTCTGAGGCGGATCTCTCCTTGGATTATCAAAATCCAGGAGCTGCAGGTTACTCGCTGCCATCAGCATCCCTACCAGAAAGAGCATGCTTTTCTGCCCAGCAGCTCAACAAAAGTCTAATAATTGAGACCCTAGTTCTTTTGGCCAGGCTTAGCTCTCCTGTCTATCACTAAACCAATTAATCACTGACGCCATTTGGATGTGATGCTATGTTTGATTATGCCTGGTTCACAAGTCTTTTCCTGGGGCTATTCTGCTGTTATAAGAAAAAGGGATAGATACTGAGCAGTCAAAAAATATATAATACATTCTTATAGAATGAAAGGAGAAGGAAAAGAGGATTCATAGGATTTCAGACTTTTGATGTCACCTAGTACTACATCCTGCTCAATGCGGAAATCCCTTATCCTGCAACCCAGATAGGTAGATGCCCAGCATTCTCTCTAAAACTACAACGACGGCCAGGCACGGTAGCTCACTCCTGTAATCCTAGCACTCTGGGAGGCCGAGGCAGGAGGATCACTTGAGCTCAGGAGTTTGAAATCAGTCTGAGCAAAAGCAAGACCCCATCTCTACTAAAAATAGAAAAATTAGTCAGGTGTGGTGGCATGTGCCTGTAATCCCAGCTACTGAGGAGGCTCAGACAAGAGGATCTCTTGAGCCCAGGAGTTAGAGATTGCAGTGAGCTATGATGACACCACTGCACTCTACCCAAGGTGACAACAGAGCAAGACTATCTCAAAAAAAGAAAAAAAGAAAAGAAAGAAAGAAGAAAAAGAAAAACTACAATGACGGGGTTTTCTACAACTCATGGTGTTCCCTTTTACTTGGTATTAGAAAATTGGTTTTTTTTCAATTTATTTATTTATTTATTTTAAATCTCAGAATATTATGGGGGTACAAATTATTTTGAACTAAAATCCTCCTCCATGACACATCTACACATTGGTCACAGTTCTGCCTTCAGGAACAATACAAACTTAATTTTTCCACATATCAGTCCTTGAAATATTCAAAGATAATTATCATGTGTCCTCAAATCTTTATACTTAAAAGTTTCTCTGGTTCCTTTACTTTGGGGCTCATTTCACACGTTTCCAGACTGATCAGTAAATTAAAAATTGTATAGCCCTTTACATTTAATAAAGTTAATTCTCTTTTGTTTTCAATCCTCAAAATCCTGTTAGATACTGATATCATTTCCTCCACTGTACAAACAAGGATGTTGTGCCTCAGAGAGATCAACTGTTTAAGGTCACATAGGTACTAAACCAATAAAGGCAAAACTTGAATTAAAGTTCTCTTATTTCAAATCCCAGTTCCACTATAAAACACTGAAACCTGGAAATCCGACTCTGGATGAGTTTCAGGTTTCCTATGTCCCTCTGAAAGTATAGTTCCCAGAAGTTAATATGGGCATTGTAGATGTGGTTAATTTAATTTTCCCAAAACTGTTATTGGAGAATAGCTTAATATGTTCTACCTCCCAGGTAACATGCATTTGAAAGGAGTCTTGACTCTCTAGTGTTTTCTAAATCATGCCTTGTGGAGAGACTTCAACCAGAGCAGTTCTGCTTTCATGTTTTCTATATCGGGTTTCCATATAAGATTTCATTTGACAAATCAGATTGAAAATAAGTTTGAAAACCACTACACCTAGACCAAAGGAATGATTAACAATTGGTATTTTCTACATTAAGGGAGGCCGATAGAACAAATATTTCAGGATCTTTCTATGCCCTTTAAATCCCAGCTTTCTTCCCTTTTCTCATTGGTCTGTTGTTACTGCTTCAGCATGCCTGGTGACTCACTCTACATAGGATATGACTATGACACAGAGCAAGCAACTCTGAGATGAGTCTATTTACAGAGCAAATATGGCTTTTGTTTCTTATTGAAATCTCTCAATTTCTCTGAGAAGTTGGTTGTGCTAAAATATGAGTGAATAAATCAGTCTTACTGATGATTGCTCTACATTTGTACATTGCTTTTTCAGGACATATATTTCTGTTTGCTGATTTTTCCTACATGACAAGAGTCTGTGCCTATCCAGCTTTGATAGTGGTTGTGTTGCTGCCTCATTTTGGACCTCTAACTGCTTTTTGCTGGATTCCCAGTTTTTTACATAGCACTTACTTTTCCATTCTGCTGCAGCATGGCTGATATGATTTGATCTTAAAACTCTGGCCAAGGTGAAGATCAAAAAGTAGTTACCAGACCTAGAAGGAAGGATAGGTTTGGGGATAACTAGAATAAACTTCTTGAGAGCTCCGATCATGTTCCCCACCCTCTTTGCTGTTTTGTGCACAAAGAAAAAGACAAGAACAAAAGAGTAAGAGAAATGAAATAAAGAAAGCTAGCAGCTCGGCATATTACTCAATTCTAAGAAACGAAAGTGAGCTAGCACCGTTTATGCTATCCTG
>VBSM01000656.1:805669-825488 GCA_008086735.1 Cheirogaleus medius | reverse complement strand
CACAATTTACAATTGCAAAGATGTGGAAACAACCCAAGTGCCCATCAGTACATGCAGGGAGTTCCCGACTCTCCCAACAAATTGAGTCCCAGGCAGAAACGTCGCAAGAGATTGGAAATAAAAGAGACAGAAACAAAGTACAGATTAAAGTGATGGGGAAACCAGCATTCCGGTGAACCAGAAGGCCACAAGTGGAGTCCCGCATCAATATTTATTTTTTTTAGCCAACAATTATTATCAGTCACCAATTTACATGTACACATCATGAGTTTAAGTTTCAAGATCTCCCAAAGTAACAATAAACCAGCTAAGTATACACAAGTTAAAGATAAAATCATGAGTCTGCAGTAAAGTGTATAATCCAAAGGGGAACAAAGAGACCATGTACTTCTTTCTACTTTATCTAGTTCCTCATTTACTGAGACATGAACTCAGGAGAGAGATAGAAACATTGCCTCAGGCTTAGAATAGCAAACTGCTCTTATCTGGTGGGCTGACATCCTTTGATCATTTTCTCCACCTTGGGATTACAAGCCTGGGTCCATTTGCAGACATCCAGGCTGTAGCCCTCAGGCTTCAAGGCAGGGTCCGTTTGCAGACACCCTTGATTGGTGGAATGTCCCCCTCAAGGTCGAGCAGCTTTTTCTCAGTGAACTGACATGTCCAAAGGTTGCTCTTTGGCAAAGTCCTGTCCCACTCCTGGGGTTCTCATGTCTCGACCCTAACCCTCAACAAGTACATGAATGGATTAATACAATGTGGTATTTGTATCCAATGGAGTTCTACTTAGCCATAAAAGACAATGGTGATATAGCATCTCTCGTATTATCCTAGATAGAGATTGAGCCCATCTTTCGAAGTGATGTATCACAAGGATAGAAAAACATGCACCACATGTACTTGGCATCAAATTGGTACTAACTGATCAGCACTAAGGTGCTCACACGGCATTAATACTCACTGGGTACCGGTCAGGTAGAGGGGGTGGGGTGAGTAAACCCACAGCTAATGGAAACAAGGCACACTGTATGTAGGAAGGACATGCTTGTAGCCCTGGCCTGAGCAAGGCAAATGCATTTCATGTAACCAAAATGTTTGTACCCCCATAATATCCTGTAAATAAATAAATAAGCATAAATGTACATAGACCCTAAATTTACACACAGTTTTGGGAATGTTTTGAATCATTCTCACCCTCTGCTTTGAAGTCTATAGGCGCCTTGTTAAGAGACTCTGATTAATAAAGTGCTGATTATATTTAAAAAATAAATAAATTGGACTTCATCGAAATTAAAATATTTTATAATCAGAAAACACTATCAAGAGAATGAAAAGACAACCCACAAAACAGGAGAAAACATTTGAAGGTCATATATATCTAGAATATATAAAGAACTCCAAAAACAAAAAATAAGTTGGTACAAAAGTAGGCAAAATACTTGAATAGACATTTCTCCAAAGAGAAATATAAATGGTCAATATTAAGCACACAAAATGATGCTCAATGTCACTAATCATTAGGGAAATGCAAACCAAAGCAATAAGATACCACTTCACACGTATTGAAATGGCTACGATATAATAAAAAAGGAAAATAAGTTTGGCAAGGATGTGGAAATATTGAAACCTTTGTACACTGCTGGTGGGAATGTAAAAAATGTAAAGTGGTGTAGCCACTATGCAAAACACTTTGGAAATCACTCAAAAAGTTAAAAACAGAATTATAGTATGTATGATCCAGAAATTCCATTACTAAATATATACCAAAAAGAATTGAAAAGAGGGACTCAAACAGATACTTATACACCAATATTCATAGCAGCATTATTCACAATAGCCAAAGTGTGGGGTCAACCCCTATGCCCCTCAACAGATAAATGGGTAAGCAAACTGTGGCATATACATACAATGGAATACTATTCAGCCATAAAAAATAATGAAATTCTGATACATGCTATAATATGGATGAACTTTAAAAACATTATGCTAAGTTAAATAAGCTAGACACAGGTAAATAATGCATAATTCCACTTATATTAGATATGTAAAATAGGCAATTCATAGAGAAAGTAGAATAGAGGTTACCAGGTTACCAGGGGCTGAGTAGGCAAGAGAATGGGGACTTTTTGTTTTAGGAAGATGAAAAAGATCTGGAAATGGATAGTGGTAATGATTGCACAAGAATGTGAATGTACTTAACGCCACTGAATTGTACACTTAAAAATGGTTAAGATAGTGAATTTTGTTTTATATATATATATGTATTCACCATATATATATGGTGAGGGGCTTCAAGATGGTTGAATAGAGGCATCTGGTACTCACATCCTCCAAAAAGAAGAACCAAAATAGTGAGTAGGTAATCACACTTTGAACAGATCACCTAAGAGAGAACACTGGGATTCAACGAGAAGTGACAAGAAACACCCAAGGCAAGAAAGGAGAGGAAAGCAAGACAGCCTGCTTGGCCAGGAGCCTGGAGAGGCTTCCCAATGTGGCAAAAGAGTGAGAGATCCCCAGCAGCCAACATTCCTACTGTGAACTCCTACAATTCTAGCCACAACAGAGCACCTCAACCCTTGCAGTCCCTGAGACTAACATAGGGAGCTGCCTGAAGACTGGGCAACAATACTGCTCTGGAAAGGGAGCTCATGCTGAGTTCCACACATCCCTAAAGTCCTAAGCAGCCACAGTAAGGCACCATTTTGAGAGAACAGCCCCCACTAGACTGTATTCTTCAGTAGGACCCAAGAGCCCCTGCATCTCCATACCCCTAAAGCCGTACTGACTTTTCCTTCCTGCAGCTGATGTTGCTGCTAGCTGCTGCTGCCAGGGCCAAAGCATGAGCCATTAGCAACAACCCTTCCACTCCTAACAGGGTGGCTGCTGTACATTCACAAGTGCCCTGAGGACAGGCTACCCTGCCCAAGGCCACCACCTATAGCCAAAACACGCACTCTCCAGCTATCTGACCATGAGGACTGCAACTGAAAGCAAATAAATAAATGGGACCTGATCAAATTAAAAAGTTTCTGCACAGTCAAGGAAGCTATCGTTAAAGTGAACAGACAACCTACAGAATGGGAGAAAATATTTGCATGCTACATATCTGATAAAGGACTGAGAGCGAGAATCTATATAGAACTCGGGAAAACCAACAAGAAAAAAATCAAACAACCCCACTAAAAAGTGGGCAAAGGACATGAACAGAAACTTTTCAACAGAAGACAGACTAGTGGGCAACAAACATATAAAAAATTGCTCAATATCTCTAATCATCAGGGAAATGCAAGTTAAAACCACAATGAGATATCCAGTGAGAACGCCTTTTATCAAAAAGTCCCAAAACATGTTGGCATGGATGCAGGGAGATAGGAACACTCATACGCTGCTGATGGGACTGCAAACTAGTACAACTTCTATGGAAAGTAATATGGAGATACTTCAAAGAACTAAAAGTAAAACTACCATTTGATCTAGCAATCCCACTACTGGGTATTTACTCAAAGGAAAAAAAAAATTCTGTAATAAAGACATCTACACTTGAATGTTTATAGCAGTACAATTCACAGTTGCAAAGATGTGGAAACAACCCAAGTGCCCATCGATACATGAGTGGATTAATAAAATGTGGTATATGTGTAACATGGAGTACTATTTAGCCACAAAAAACAATGGTGATCTAGCACCTCTTGTATTATCCTGGATGGAACTGGAGCCCATTCTTCAAAGTGAAGTATCACAACAATGAAAGAACAAGCAACACATGTACTCACCATTAAATTGGTACTACTTGATCAACACTTATATACATATGGAAGTAACATTCACATATGGAAGTAACATACACATATGGAAGTAACATTCATAGGCATAGGGCAGGTGGGAGGGGGATGGAGGGGATGGGTAAGTTCACACCGAATGGGTGCAGTGCACACTGTCTGGGGGATGGGCACCACTTGTAGCTCTGACTCAGGCAGTTCAAAAGCAATACATGCAACCAAAGTGTTTGTACCCCGTAATATTCTAAAATTAAAAAAATAAATTTAAGAAAGAAATGGAGGTAAACTTTTTATTTTAGAATTATGCTAAATATCAAAAGGACTAAAAAACGGAATGATGTAAAGTAACTTTTTACGGAGACTAAGACTAGGAGTAATGAATAGGAGAACTTTTAGTTTTCATTTAATATAAAGACAAAGAATACAGTTAAAAATAAAAACATAACTAAGAACTTGGGAGAGAAGTGAGTTTGATGATGTGTTAGATTTTTCATATTTCATTGTGGGGAGTCTATAGTTAGTATTTAAAGAAAACAAATCGAGAAACAGGGGTATAAATATGGTATGTACTATTACAAAATTGTGGTGTATTGGTAAATGTTTCCCAGCATGCTAGGGGGGAGGGAGCCCCGATTTGCAGTGTTTACCAATTCCATGGCATAAATATTCTCACCATAGTCAATTTCAAGTACCAATGTGACATCAATGGACTTGTAAAATTTGTGAAAAGTTAGTGATGGGTTCTCAAAATGATCCTGTTCTCGGAACCACTGGAAATAGAAATTAACAAAAGAACTAAAAATAGAAAGGTTATTAACAGTTGTTGCCTCTAGGGAGGGAAACTTGTAGGAAAATTTACCTAACATTTTATAGCCATTTGAATTTTTATCTTGCTCATGTATTAATTTTATAATTTTAAAAAACTAGCTCAAAAAATAAAAAGGTGTTTTATCTTGCATGTAGAAAGCTGAAAAGAACATCACTATCACTGTAACAAGAAAAAGAATGTTCCATGTGCAGATAAACAAGCAAAATCATACTTTTTCCTGATCTCATGAGAAAGCTGATATGGCAGGGAAAACAACTAATCTGAAATCTGATGAAATACACCTCCTAGGAAGAGACAAGTCACAAACACTGGCTTACCTATGGTAGAATATAGGAGGAAGAGACACTCAATGACATACAACTAGGTAAGAAGAATTTAGCCACAGTTTTAATGAATAGCTAAAGGCCAAGAATTGGCTGGCATGAGATGATAGAACCTCAGGGTGATTCAGACATAAGGTGAATTCTTCTCTACAGACCTCTACCAGATCCTTACCAGAAAGACTGTGGATAGGAGAAGCCAAAGAGCCTCTCAGTGGTGCAGAGCTGGAAGGGGAGAGGCTGCCACTGCAGGAAAAGCACAAACCTTTCCCAGGCCCTTATCTCCTAAACAACAACAGTCTTAAGCCACTAGGAGGAAAACAGCAAACACTGACACTCCCAAGACACAGGTTAGTACCCATTATGGCAGGAGGGAATAGTAAAAGAAAAAAATTCTACCACTGGAGGATAAATAAGAAACTGTCCTGGGCTCTGGATTTTATGCTAATACCATTAGTGTTCTCTTACCACTGGGGAAGTGGCAGGGAACTCTCCTGCACAAGAGCTACCAAACAAGGCAGGGTCTGGCTAGAAAAGTCAGGATAACTGAGAAAGCTTCACCCCCTGATACCCAGATGCACAGGTCTAAAAAGGAAACAAGACAACAGAGAATTTTCTCTGCCCCCAGCACCAGACTTCCAAGCACTATGTAATAAGAAAAAGCAGTCTATTCTTGGGCTAACAGACAAGGTCACAGAAGTAGAAACCCTCTGAGGCACAGGGAAGCCTGAAAGCTAAGAGTAGATCAAAAACACTGTGAGGAAAAAAACCCTTCATCAATCTAGCCCTTATCTGATAGGACTACAAAGAGAAATGGACAGATCCATAATTATAGTTGGTTATATCAACACTCCTCTTTCAGTAATTGATAAAACAGGGAGATGGTAAATCTCTAAAGATACAGAAGACATGAACAACACTATCAACTAACTTGACCTCATTGAAATGTAGGTAACATTCCACCCAATAAACACATGAAACATTGAGACTGTTTTTTGATCCATAATATAGCCAATCTTCAAATTTAAATATTGAAATCATTTATAGTATATTTTATGACTGAAAGGGTATTAAAGTAGAACCAATAACAAAATAAGAGGGAAATCCCCAAATATCTGGAAATTAAATAAATTTCTAAATAACTCAGAATAGAAACACATAACAATAGAAACACATAACAAAATTTGTGGGATGTAGCTAAAACAGTGTTTAAAAGGAAATTCATAATACTAAGTGATTATAATCAGTGAATAAAAAGAGTGTTAAATCAATGATATGTTTCATCCTAAGACTAGAAAAAAAGAAATTAAATCCAATGCAAGAAGGAAGAAAATAAATTACAAACATCAATGAAAATAGAAAAACAGAAAAGAAGCAATACAACTGACAGCCAGTTCTTTCTAAAGGTCAATAAAAATTATAAATTTCCAGATAGGCTATGAGAGAGAAAGAACATAAATTACAGACATTGACAATAAAAGAGGAAACATAATTACTGATCATATAGACACTGAATGGATAATAATAGGATATTATGAAAAAGTTTATGCCCATGCTATGGTCTCAATGTTGTTGTTACCCCAAAATACATATGTTGGAACTTAATCTCCAATGTGATAGTGTTAAGAAGTAAGGGCTTTAGGAGCGATTGCATCATGAGGATGGAGCCCTCGTGAATGGAATTAGTGCCCTTTTAAAGGGGGTTGAGAAAGACTATTTGCTCTTTCTACTATTTGAAGACAGATAGCAGGTGCCATCTAGGAAGAGCACGTCCTCACCAGACACTGATTCTGCTGGTATCTTGATCTTGAACTTCCCAGCCTCCAGAACTATAAGCAATAAATTTTTTGTTCATAAATTACCCAATCTAAAGTATTTTGTTATAGCAGCTCAAACAACTGAGACAGTCCATAAACACAATTTAGGTGAAATTCCTTAAAATACACAAACTACTGGACCTCACTCATGAAAAACTGTGTAAGACCTATACAGAACTATAAAAACTGTATAAAGCTGAATAGAACTATCTCTATACAAGAAGTTTAATTTATACTTATAAAACATTCTAACAAAGAAAACTCCCAACCCAGATGTCTTCAGTGGTGAATTCGACCCAATAATTACGATATAATACAATTCTTCAAAAATTCTTCCATAAAATAGAAGAGGAAAGAACAGATCCCAACATACTTTGAAACCATCTTTATCCTGATATAAAACTAGCCAAAGACAGTGTAAGAACCATGATTTATGTACCATCTCATGAATATTGATGGAAAAATCATCAATAAAATTATAAAATCCATAATACATAAAAAGGATAATATATCATGAACAAGTGGGATTTATAATGTGAATGCAAGCTTGGTTTGGCATTCAAAAGTCATCAATACCATTCACCATATCAACAGATTAAATAATAAAGTGATGTCATCCTCCTAATAGATGCAATAAAGGTATGTGACAAAATTCAACATCCATTCATGATAAAGTCTCAAACTAGGAATTAAAGGAAATTCCATGAACCCAACAGAGGGCATCTCTAAAGAACCTACAGCTAATATACTTACTGATGAAAACTGAATACTTTCCATCCTAAGAACAGAAAGAAAACAAGTAATCTGCACTAGTCACTGCCATTCAACACTATGCTAGAGGTCCTAGTCAGAGCAATAAGGCACTAATAATAATAACAGACATACATATTAGAAAGGAAGGAATAAAACTGCTGCTATTCACAGATAACATGATGGTCTGAAAAATTCTAAAGCAGCTTTTAAAAACTACTAGAATAAGTGAATTTAGCAAGTTCTCAAGATACAAAAGCAATGTATAAAAATCAATTGTATTTCTATGTACTAGCAATGAATAATTGGAAATTGGAATTAAAAAGCAGTACCATGTAAAATCAGCACCAAAAACATGAACTAGCTAAATATAAATCTAACAAAATATGTATAACATCTATATGCTGTAACTGATAATATATTAGTGAGAAAAAGTAACCTAAAAATATGGATAAATATACTACATTCATGGATTAGAAAGTTTGATACAGTAAAGACATCAATTCTCCCCTAAACAGATTTATGGATTCAATGCAACCCTAACCAAAATCTCAGAGAATTTTATCATAGGAATTGACAAGTTAACTATAAAATTAATATAGAAAAGCAAAGGACCTGATATAGCTAAAACAATTTTGAAAAAAACAAAGTTGGATAATATACACTGCCTGATTTCCAGACTTTCTGTACAGCTACAGTAAGCAAGACAGTGTCATACTGGAAAATGGAGAAACGGTACAGATTAGAAAATCCATAAATAATCCCACATGTATATGGCCCATTCAAGTTGCAGTAATGCAAAGGCAGTTTAATGAATATAGTCCTTTAAACAATGGTGCTAGAGAAATTGGACATCTATATGCAAAAATAATTAACCTCAAACCATACTTGACACCATAAACATAAATTAACTCAAAACTTATTGACCTATATATAAAAGCTAAAACTATAAAATAACTTCTAGAAGAAAACATAAGAGAAAACCTTTGGGACTTTGGTTTAAAACAAGTCTTCAATCTGACACCAAAAGACAATCCATTAAAAACAATGATAAACTGGACTTCATCAAAATTAAAAATTTCTGCTCTTTAAAAGACATTGTTAAAAAAATGAAAATATATGCCAAGTACTGGGGGGAAAATATTTGAAACTATGATAAAGGACTTGTATCCAGGATGTATAACTCTCAAAACACAATATTAGAAAAACAACCCAATTTTTAAAAGTGGGCAAAAGATTTGAACAGATTTTGAAAAAAACAAAGTTAGAGAATATACATTGTCTGATTTCAAGACTTTCTGTACAGCTACAGTAAGCAAGACAGTGTCATACTGGAAAAGGGAGAAACAGTACAGAATAGGAAATCCAGAAATAATCCCACATGTATATGGCCCATTCAATCTGCAGTAATGCAAAGAAGATATACAAATGGCAAATAAGCACATGAAAAGATGTTCAACATAATTAGTCATCATGGAAATGTAAATTTAAATCATATGATATCACTACAAACCTATTATAATGGCAAAAAACACACAAAAATGTGATAATATGAAGTGCTAGCAAGAAAACAAAGCAACTAGAATCATGTACATTCTTAGAGAGTGCAAAAATGGCAGTTTCTCTGGAAATCAGTTTGACAATTTCTTATAAACATTCACAGTATGACCTGGAAATCCTCTTACTAGGTGTTCACCCTAGAGAAGTGAAAATATGTTCACTCAAAAACCTGTACACAAATGTTTATAGCAGCTCCTATTCATAATAGCCAAGAACTGGAAACAACCCAAATGTTCAACTGGTGAATTGATAAACCATAGTGTAGTCATACAATAGAATATTACTCAGCAATAAAAAGTAACTTCTGATACACACAAAAACATGGATAAATGTCAAATTTATTATACTAAGTGAAAGAAGCCAGACTCAAAAAGTGACATACTGTACAATTTTACCTCTGCGACATTTTATAAAGGCAAAATTATAGGAACAGAAAATAGATTAATGGATGCCAGGTGCTTGGGATATTGAGTGGGGTTGGTTACAATGGGGCATAAGAATGCTTTTAGGGGTGATGGGAAAATTCTATATCTTGATTATGGTGGTTACACAACTGTTTGTCAAAACTTTTATGGCCCTTTGACAAAAAGAGGGAATTTTACAATATGTAAATTATACCTCACTAAACTTGACTTTAAAAATATATAACTGAAAAGAAATAAAACCTTAAGTTTTAAAAAATCAAGCTCCCAATCTAAATAGTCTCTCCATCTTTGTGGTCACTCTCTCTACCTAGGTAAAAAATAAACAGAAACACCCTTATTATATACCCGGGATAGTCTCTACATCCTTTAGTGATTATTTAATAGTCAAATCTGTAGAAAAGTATGACTTTTACATCATCAACTGCTCTGATTTCCCCTTGGCACAGTGATCCTGAATTCATTGTAATGGCAGGAGCAGAATTTCTCAATGAGAATAGATGAAGGGATGACTATGATGTTTATTAAATATTTTAGATTATTAATTCAAGCCAAAAGTAAAAGTATAGGGCAAAAATGTTATAAACATTCATTTTATGCAAGAACAACTCATAGACCACCTAGAACAGGACTAGCACCAGGCAAAATCATAAAATTGGTGAAGTCATTCTTTGGTTCCACTATCCTTCCTCTTCTGGAAACTTTGATCTCCCAACATTCCATTTAGATACACAATGCTTTCATGGGCTTCTCACCTCCTCCCATTAAAACTTGCTCTTCTCAGGAAAGAATCAGAGATATAAAGACCTGAGAACAGCTTAAAATGTTACCCCTCTAAAGGAAGGAGAAATAAAGAAGAGAAATAGCATTTGGTAGGCCAGGCACTTTACCCATATTATCCCATTTAATCCTCATAAAAGCCATGAGAATTAGGAACTATTATCCCCATTTCACAGAAGGGATAACTTAGGCCCGTAGAGATGATGTGATTTGGCCCAAATCATAGCCACACAGCTAGGAAATAGCATAGCTAGGATTCATACTTAGGTTTGTCAGATTTCAAAACTCATATATTCTTTCCGTTACACAACATACTACCTCTCCCAAGGTGGGAGAGGTTGTATGCAATGGTGATGACAGTCTTAAACAAAAAGAACAAACCTAAAGATAAAATTACATAGAACACACACACATAAATGAGTATATGTACAAAACAGTGAAATCTGAATACAGCTTTGTTGTCTAATTCTGTGGTCCCCAACCCCCACAGGGCCATGGACTGATACCAGTCCGTGGCCTGTTAGGGACTGGGCCACAGAGCTCTGCCACAACCCCTTTCCCCTGACGGAAAATTTGTCTTCCATGAAACTTTGGAACTGGGGGGGCCACACAAGCAGGAAGTAAGCAGCAGGTGAGGGGGCAATGCTTCATCTGTATTTACAGCTGTTCTCCATCACTTGCATCACTGCCTGAACTCCGACTTCCCCCGCCCCAGCAGTTGCACACACACACCGTCCATGGAAAAACTGTCATCTTCCATGAAACCAGTCCCTGGTGCCAAAAAGGTTGGGGACCGCTGGTCTAGTTAACAATATTGTGACATCAACTTCCTGGTTTTAATAAGGTACTACTATAATTTATGTAAGATATTAACATTAGAGGAAGCCGGGTGAAGAGAACATGGACTCTCTTTACTATTTTTTATAACTTCCTGTGAGTCTATAATTATTTTAAAATAAAAGGTTAAAAACTAAATCTCTAATGAGATCTGATATAAATTTAAAAAATAAAGAATAAACCTTTACTAATGTTTATGGAAAGCCAAGTTCTCCAGTCCCTTTAAATCACACCACAAAGGTGTTCATCAACTCTGTTTCCATGTAAGTGTCAGGTGTGGTTAGGGACAGTTGTCCTGGTTCTTTGGCTCCTTGCTTGGAATAACTGCGAGTAGGACCAGTGCAATGGAGTGATGACAGACACAAAGCACTTCCACATAAGCAGTTTTTATTGAGCATGGCGAAGGATACAAAGCAAAAGTGCATCCTTGAGGAGGGACAGATCTGTCTCCATGAGTGGAGACAACCTTGAGTTTAAAGACAGAGTATAGAAAATATAGCACACTCTCAAAGTCAGTAGAGAGCAGACTGCTCCAATAAGGAACAGTGTCATCCCAGGGTTAGGGTCTGTCCTTTATGATAATCAATATGTTAATCTGGAGGTGGAATATTCATGTCTTTTTGGGGAAATGGGTAGAGATTCCTGGAATCATGTACCCTCCCATTTTTTGCCTTTGTATGGCTAGCTCCAGAACTGTCAAGGTGCTAGGGGGTGTGAGTTTTACTATGTTAATGAGGGTAAGATTACCTTTGGTCATAAATTCCTAGCTTCCGTGCATGCTCCCAACTGGGAAAAGTCCCTAACCTCAAGTTCTTGCTGTTGTGGTTTCTTTTCTCTGTTTTTACTGGTTCCGACCCTCAGCCCTTGACCACATCCCCCCTATGGCCTTCCCTGCCACCTGCATACCCCTCCATCTCTACCTAACATAAGGTCAACCTTAAGTGCCAGAAATCCACTGTGGTTATACAGAATAGTCCCCTAAATGGAAAATAGGGGCATAACTTTTTCCCCTAGAAATGATGTATGGTTGACAGGAAGTTTCAACTCTGATCAAATCCTTTCCTAGTGAACATGA
Organism: Cheirogaleus medius; assembly: GCA_008086735.1. Lineage (NCBI taxonomy): Eukaryota > Metazoa > Chordata > Mammalia > Primates > Cheirogaleidae > Cheirogaleus > Cheirogaleus medius. Next base: position 813,316 of record VBSM01000656.1, on the reverse strand, counting down.
CACGTATTTCAGGACTTCTTTCCACAACCATCATCACCCCTGTATCTTCCTAGGTGTGTATGTCATCATCTATGACAATAATGAATACTGCACATTGTGTGTGCAACTAGAAAGTGCTGGTGAGAGCCCACTTTATGGTTCATAGATGGTGCCTTGTAGCTGTTTCCTCATGTGGTGAAAGAGGCAAAGCAGTTCTCTAGGGCCTCTTTTATAAGGGCACTAATCCTATTTATGAGGACTCTGCCTTCATGATCTAATCACTCCCCAAAGGCTCCAACTTCTAGTACTATCACATTGGTGTAGGTTTCAACATATGAATTGTGGGGTAACACAAACATTTAGACCATAGCACAAGGCTTCATGAAATTTAGTGCTGCCTACCTGCTACCGTAGTCCTGGTCGGAGAGACAGTTGTTAAGAATGTTAACTTCATGTAACCTTCATTACAGCAAATAACCAATAGCAATTTTTTCCAGAAGTAACATGTACCACTGCCCTGAAGGAAATATGAGAAAATAAAAATAGTAAATAAAAGTTTAGAGACCACATGTGAAACCTAATCATTACCTGAACTTTTGCTGATAGAGCCCAATTAGCTAATGATGAATTGACACACTCACACTCTTCCAGCTTAGGACAATGAAACCAATAGCCTTATGAAATCTATAGATTTTCTACTTATTTTCATATCATTCAGTTTTTACATTGCTAGGGTGTGAAGACAGTTAAACACAAGAGAAATTTTTTAGGTTTATCAGGGCAGTAATGTCCTTTGGGGATAGTGTACTTCATTTATACATCATGTGTGAAAAACAAAACTAGACACAAATCACCGAGAAATGCAGTTAATGCTTTATGACTTCATAAATATGGAGCTGTGACCAACACTGGGACCTTCGTTGGAAACCTTCATCCTTATAATTTAGCAGCTCCAAGGATTGATTTTACCACATAGAGTTTGGGCCTGGAACTAAAATACATCCACATGCAAATTGTGACCATGGAGGATAACTATTTCTGCACATATCTGCATGGAGATTTGTGAATGTGCTGTGTCAAAAACCTCATAAGGGGCCTTTGAATTGTCACTTTCTAGTTGCACACACAATGTACAGTATTCAGTACATTAACACTTCTGTTAAAAATCAGTCCACAGTATTTAGTGATAACTAGTCCTGAAAACTTTAATTGTGATTGACAGCCATTATCTCACGATTATGTAAACTTGTGTCCTTATTTTATAGATAAGAAAATCGAGGCCAAGCCATCTTAAATAAATTACACAAGGTCCGAAAGCCACAAAGTCATAAAATTGGGCTCTCTGAATCCATGGTTAATTCTTTTCCCATATAGTCATACCATCTATGATAAGAATCCAGTAAAAATCATCCATCTCTTTTTGCTCCTGCATATAGATGTGATTCATAGATGATGACATACACACCTAGGAAGATACAGAGGTGACAATGGTTGTGGAAGGAAGTCCTCTTGAAATACGTCTCATGTTCACTAGGAAAGGATTTAATCAGAGTTGAAACTTCCTGTCAACTATGCATCATTCCTAGGGGAATGAAAATAGGAAAACTCATAATCTAGGGACAGATAATGGACACTACGTCTCTCCTGATGGTAAGAATCCTGGATCCCAATCCTCTAGGATGTATCACTTCTTCTCTTGTCATACCTCTGCGCTTATCCCTCCCCAAAGGTGATTTTCATCTCCTATTTTTTCCTAAAGTTCCAAAATAGGCCATTCTGGCCTGCAGTTTAGACTAAGGTGCTCCAACTGTTCTTTTGCTTTGGTCTCTGAGTATCCTTATCAAGACTTTACTATTTCTCTTACCATGTCTTCTTAACTTTAGTCCTATAAGTTCATGTGCTTGAAACTTTTCCTTAGGAGTCCTTTTCCAGGAGGTTCTGTGGTCCTTTATAACAACGGATTCCTCACAAATATGCCTGAAAGTCCTTCCATATGTGCCAAGACATATCCAAGCAGTAGAGTAATACCAGCTTAGATTCAAACTAAGACACTTACCTATAACACTGTGAGTGGGGAAAATCAAGTGTTATCCTTAATTTTACAAATGAGTTAACTGAGACTGAGAAGGTAAGACTTACCCAAAGACACATTGTTAAGAAAGACAGGACTGCAGTCTAAGACTTTGGGCTATTAGTCCAGGGGAATATGTCCTCACCAATAGAAATACAACAAATAACCAGTAAATTTTATCAAAGAAACACAGTAACAAAGTCAGTAAACCAGTTGTATGCAGACATAATCTAGATGTTTAACATTTTTGTATCTTCACTCTTACCTCACAGTGTTGAATACAGTTAGTTGACCCTTGAAAAATGTGGGGATTTGGGACACCAACTCATGCACAGTTGAAAATCCAAGTATAACTTTTTACTTTCCAAAAACTTAACTACTAATAACCTACTGTTGACCAGAAGCCTTACTGATAACAGTTGATTAACACACATTTTGTATGTTATATGTATTGGATATTGTATCCTTATAATAAAGCTAGAGAAAATGTTACAAAAATCATAAGAGAAAACATATTCAATTTTCAATTTTCATTAAATGGAAGTAGATCATCAAAAAGGTTTTCATCCTCGTCTTCATGTTGACTAGGCTGAGGAGGAAGAGGAAGAGGAAGGGTTAGTCTTGCTGTTTCAGGGGTCACAGAGACTGAAGACATGAAGGAGATGAAAGGAGAGGTATGTGAGGCAGGCACATTTAGCATGACTTATTGAAAAAGTCCGCACATAAGTGTACTTGTGCTATTTATTTAACACATTAGCTACCATATGAGTTGTATTTAACTCACACTAGTTTTGAGCCTGGGGCCTTGTGAAGCATATGTAACACACACATCTCTTCACTTTGGGAGCTGTGTGAACTATTTTTCAAGTTGCATGTAACCCACACATAGAAAACAATAAAAACAACAAATTTTTCATTAAATTAGAAAGGATTGTTTTGTTTTCAAACTTTTTATTCTATTTTCATAATAAAACACTGTGGCCCCAAGGAAAACATTTTTTTTTTCTAGTGTGGCAGTCAATGTGTTAAACCTGTGTTATTCAAGAGTCAACTGTACTTAGTAGATGTGTGATATATACCTGTCAGTTGTTTTATGGGTATGTTGTCTGCAGCAGGGCCTTATCTCACTTCAAATATTTCACAAAAGACACCAAACGGTGTGTCAGACTATACACCTTCCATTAACTTCAAACAACTCACTAAGGGCCAGAGATGCATTTCATGATGGAAAATGAATTGAGAAATATAATATGTAAAACAGCAGATTAGAAGTATACCAGAGCTTGAAACCTCCAGAGTAAGGAAAGAAAACAACACACAAATTCATCCCCCAAACAGCCAAAGCCTCATAGCCCAAAGCTAGTAAAAACTGGTCAAAGACTCTAGGATAATAGGCAATTATCAGGTTTGTGTTAAGGCTATCAAAACACACCACCTTTTTCAAGAAAGCATTGGAAATCCAAGTCTCCACCAGACTGTGCCCATGAAAACCATTCTGCCTGCAGAAATTGTTCCACCAGGGAACAAGATAGCACAGCTCCAAGTTGTTCCCTCAAGCAAAGTGTGAAGCCAAAAATGACTTCTATAGCCCTATGACTCATTAATGTCCCATTTAAACATTTTCTTCTTATAATCACTTCCTTACCCAATCCCTAAAGGAAGGAAAAAATTAAACTTTATACCCTCAAAGCAAGTCAAATGATGATTGAGTCTATCTGAACAAACAAGAGGTGATTCATTGGCTGATTTGTCCTCCCAAAGTGGCAGAAGGGAAGAATTTATTGCTTGTCTCAGGCATCCTTCAATCTGACCTGCAGAGCAAGCAGATTTAAAGTAACTTTAGCTTGATGCTGGAGATTTTTGGCCCAACTCCAAAGCTACTTCCATTATATGCATTTTACACACACATACACACACAGACAAGTGTCTTTGCCACCCCAAGGTCATTCGATATCAAGGCCATTACATCAAATTCTCTCTAAAATAAAGCCCCATTATCAAGACTAATTAAATAATGTCGAAATACACTGAGCAGTGCCTATGCTTTAGAAATGCCTATTCACTGTTTTGGCACTCCTTAGCACAAGCTGGTTGTTGATGAGGAAAAGTTATCTGCATCATTAGGTTAAAACAATTCCTCTCTCCCTTAGACCCAATGTCACTTACACACCCACCACCAGCAACAACAACTTAGACCTAAACAAGTTTGGAAAAGAGACTTTAAGGTCTGTTTGGTTTTGGCAGCCATTAGCATTTTAGCTTTAAAATGCTTGTCTCTCATTTTCCAGCAGTCTCTTTGAGCCAAAGTCAGTTCCTATTCCATAATTCCATAGGCTGCATCATTATGCATGGATTATAGCACTTCAGGGAAAAGGATAGAATGTAAACATTTCCATCCAAGCACACACTATCAAACTGAGCAGGCAGTGTAGGTGGATGATGTACAACCTTGAACATGACATCAGTCTTTAAGGTGGAAACATCTCCCACAAAATATGGAATGGAAGGAGGAAAATGACAAGGAACTGTACATAATATCTCATAAAGCCAAGGCCAGTTAAAGTCTCATTGCTGGTGCCACCTTCCTAGTGTTAAATTTTGACAAAATGATAAAAGTATAGTAGTTCTCTCTTATCAATGGTTTCAATTTCCAGGGTTCTCCTTGGTCAACCTCAGTCTGAAAATAGATGAGTAAGGACAATAAAATATTCTGAGAGAGGGGGGACCACATTCACATAACTTTTATTACAGTATAATTGTTCTATTTTAGTTGTTAACCTCTTACTGTGCCTAATTTATAAGTTAAACCTTGTCACAGTTGTGTGTGTATAGAAAATATATATACATGGTTTGGTATTATCTGAAGTTTCAGGCATTTATTGGCAGTCTTGGAACCTATCCCCCACAGATAAGGGAGGACTACTATAACTCCCTTCAAATAACTCCCTTCAAACAAATGTTTGAAGCCCAGGAAGGAAGCCTCTACCTATCTAAAACCAATACAAGCAGGAGTAGACCATTACCTTTCTATGACTCAAAGCTCTTAATATTCTATGGCTATGGTCCAGACAGGTTGATTTCAACATATACTGCCTAAAAGGAAGAATACTAGTAATGCATTCTACTGATCAGGTTTTCAATGAGTTCAGGTGAAATGAAAACAGGACAAAAATAAAAACTGAATCTCAGCCACCAACTGAGTGGTTCCCATCTCACTACCCATGCAATTTTAATCCTACACTATTTTATTCATGTTACAATTAGCCAGATAATGCGCCATAAATACCATAGTCATTCCTTTCTTTGTGCCTTATTCATTCCGGTTCATGAGTCACCTTTTCAAAAGTCCACTTTGCGCTAGTATTTAGTTTGTCTTATTTTTTCCATGAAGTCTTCAACCACTCTTTGATAAACACTCTCCCATTTCCTGAACTTCTAGAGTAGTAGTTTTTAAATCTCACCACGCATCAGAATCCCCTGAAGGGCTTGTTAAAACAAAGATTACTAGGCTCCTCCCCCAGAGTTTCTGTTTCAGTAAATCTGGGGTAGGGCCATAAAATTTGCATTTCTAACAACTTCACAGGTAATGCTGATCCTGCTGGCCTAGAGATCACACCTTAAAAACCAACAATCTATAGTATTTATCTTTACTGTATCTAATTCTTGATTATACATTATAATTTATCATTCTTCAGTTGATTTATGAACATATGCATATATCACATAAGACTTAATGCTCCAAAGAACAGAAAACTCAATGCAAACCAGCTTAAACAAAAAGGGGATTTTATTTTCTCACTTTACTGGGACACCCAGATATTGGTTGATGCAGCAACTCAATGATGTCTTCAAGGACTCAACTTCCTTATATATTTCTGTTCTGCTATTCTCAGTGTCAGTTCCATCCTAAGACTGGTACCTCTCCTGGCAATAATATAGCTGCCAGCCACAATCAAGACTACATATGTTCTTATTATAAAATACAGAGGGACACACGGAACTTCTTACCAACATTCCAAACAAGAGTACTAAAATTCATCCTAATCAAGTAGCCTGTTAAAGACAGGGGTGAATACCAGAAAGTGTGAATATCATTAGGAAGAGGGTTAAAGAATGAATTCTGGAAATGCACCTTACAAAAGCTTACTACACAACCCAACAAGAGCATAAAACAACTAGGGTAGTAATGGTATCATCTACATCCCTTATCACACATGGAGCACTCAATAAACACTAACTGATTCATTGTTTTTTTAAAAAAAACTCTACCAATTGATTTAGATGTAAACTATATAGACTAGCTATCCATATTATAGATAAATGTAGACTATATAGACTAGCTATATTATAGATAGATACATCATTTAATTAAATTTTATTTGTTTGAACTTAATGTAGAAAATATTGGCAAAAGCTTTCTGTATTTTTCTTATATAAATCTAAGTATGCAAGCACCAGTTCAGACTTATTTTTTGTTACCAATATGATTTCCTGATTTACCATGAGGATAATTCTCATTAAAATGAGTTTTTATGTAAGACATTCATGACAAACTATTTCCACTGCCTCAACCAAAGGTCTGGGGTATGAGTATTAAAACAGCTCTTACTGCCACAGACCATGATGATTGTTAAAAAGCTTTATTTTACATTTCAAGCTTAAATCAATCAGTTTCCTTATAACTTTTACTCATAGATCTTAATTCTACTATTAGGGGCCACACCAAACAAGTCTTTCTTAGGGTATCAACCATATATTGGGACATATATTTGAATGTAGGTGTCTCATACACTACAGACACCTTCTTCAAAGAAAAATACAATTTGGGGAAACATGGTAAGCTGTTACATTAGTTTTCTAAGATGCTATAATAAAAATACCACAAACCAGGTGGCTCAGAAAAACAGAAATTTATTCTCTCATAGTCCTAAACATCCAAAATTAAGGTGTTGGCAGGGCCATGCTCCCTCTATAGACTCCAGGTAAGAAATTTCCCCTTACCTCTTCCTAGCTTCTGGTGGTTGCCAGAAATCCTTGGCATTCCTCGGCTTATAGCCATATCACTTCACTCTCTGCTTACATCATCACATGGCCTTTCTCCTTGTGTTTCTCCTGTCTCTCTGTCAAAATTTCCCTTTCCTTTCTCTTATAAAGATACCAGTCATTGAATTTAAGCCCACCCTAAATCCAGTATGACCTCATCTTATCTTTATTAATATGCAAAGACTCTATTCTAAAAAAGGTCACATTCACAGGTGCTAGGGGTTAATCCCTTAGGATACGAACATATCGTGGGGGGAAGGCATAATACAACCCACTCCAGCTGTATAGGGTAGGTACCAATCTTAAAAATTATATAAATTGGAATGCTTAATATATTTTATAGCTTAAATTTTAAAAAAGGAATTATGTGAGTAGAAGTTAAGATTAGTTCACATAAATATACCAAAAAAAAGCAAAGGAGAAAAACCTCATTTTGGCAATAAGTAGTAATTCAAATATTAATGAACATTTATTATTTACTACATTTAAAAACTATACCGAGCTCTTAGGCCGGGCGCGGTGGCTCACGCCTGTAATCCTAGCTCTCTGGGAGG
>VBSM01000656.1:785929-805569 GCA_008086735.1 Cheirogaleus medius | reverse complement strand
AAAAAAAACTATACCGAGCTCTTTACATGCATTAACTCACGCACTCTTCATAGTCATATGGTAGGTATGGTAGACAGAACAGAATAATACAACCTTCCCTTCCCTTCAAAATATGTCTACATTTGAATTCCAGAACCTGTAAATATGTTACTTTGCATGGTAAAGGGCCACGTGCAGATGTAATTTAGGTTACAAATCTTAAAATAGGGAGATTATTCTGGATTATCTGAGTGGGCCCAATCTAATCACATGAGCCCTTAAAAGTAGAGAACCTATCCAGTCTACAGTAAAAGAGAAGAGGGAAACAGACAGACACAGAGTGCTGTGATAGAAGATGACGCAAGAGAGATTTAAAGAGTGAGAGGGACTCAACCCCTCATTATTGGATTTGAAAATGGAGGGAGGAGGCCATGAGCCAAGGAGTGCAGTCAGCCTCTGCATGCTGGGAAGAGCCCACTGGAAAGTCAACAAGGAAATAGAGACCTTAGGCCTACAACCACAAGGAATTGAATTCAGCTAAAAATGTGAATGAGCAAAGAAACAGATCTCCCACCCCCAGAGTCTCCAAAAAGGAATGCAGCCCTGCTAACAATTTGATTTCAGTCCCTTAAGGCCCTTGTGTCAGATTTCTAAGCAACATAACCATAAGTTAAATTTATGTTACTTTAAGCCATAAGTTTATGGTAATTTGTTATGGCAACAATAGAAAACTAACATAGTAATAAAATATATTACCATTTACATACCAAAAAGAGAGTAATAAGTCTCAGAAATATTAAGTGATATGCCTAAGGTCATTGCATAGTAAGTGGCAGAATAGGAATTCAAACAGAAATATACCTCAAAGTACAGCCCATACTTTTTTTTTTATCACAATGCCTTACTATTTATTCCCAAGAAATAAGATCCCAAAGAAGTTAGTTTTAGAAGTAAAAGAAGCAATTATGTTAACCCTGTACCTCACCCCATATAGTACTGACAGTCATAACAGTAAATTTAGGCAGGTAGCTTTTATGGTCTCAAAAAGAACTGACTTGAAAAGTAGCGTTGATTTTTAGAGTAATCATATGTGAGCAAATATATATTTGGTAAACCTTCTTCTATCCTCCTCTTTTGCCTCACCACTTCTTCATCTCCCCCCCTCCAATATCCCATCAATCTAAAATATCTTTATACAGCAGACAGCCAAGAATAGCCAAGATGTTACTGAAAAAATAAGCCTGGGGGTCTTATTCCCCCCTCCAAAACCTCAAAACTTCACAAAGCCATAGTAATTAAGATGGGATAGGAAAAGAGATCAATGGAATAGAACAGAGAATCCAGAAACAGACCTAAGCATACATGAAAACCTGATATATGACAGAGCTAGCTATGTACAATCATAGGAGAAAGAACAGGCTATTTAATAAATGATTCTGGGATAACTGACTATATGGAAGAAAAAAATAAAATTGGATCACCATATCACACCATACAAAATCGATTTCAGATAAATTAAATAAGACTCCATTTCAAAGGCCAAACTTAAATATAAATGTATGGAAAAGTATCTTTTGACCTTAGGTTAGAGAAAACAATTTAAACATAACGGAAAAGCACTAACCATAAAGAAAAAGATTGATAAGTCTAATACATCAAATTTGAGAACTTCTGCTTATCAATAGATACCATGAAGGAAATTAAAAGGCAACCTACAAACTTAAAGATAACTGAAAATCATATAACTGACAAAGAATTAGTATTGGGGATATATAAAGAATTCCTACAAATCAGTAAGAAAAAGGCAAATTGTTCAACAAAAAAGTGGTCCAATGATATAAACAGGTATTTGAAAAAAGAGCAATTATAAATGGCCCATAAAACATGTGCAAAGCTGCTCAACTTCACTTGTAATCAAAGAAACACAAAATAAAAACATAATGACATGAATTTTACAACCACCAAATTGGTGATGAATTAAGAGTCTCTTAAGAAGCATTGGTGAAGATGTGGATCAACACAAATTTTTCTACTCTACTGACAAATTGGTAGGAACACTTAAAAAGTTTAATATGTTCATTCTCTATGATCTAGTAGTTACAATCCTATAGGCATACCCTAGAGAAGTTCTTGAATATGTACAAGAGACAGGTACAAGAATGTTTCATAGTAGCACTTGTAATTGAAAAACCTGGGAACAAACCAAATATTCATCAACAGGAGAACACTTATAATATATTCATAGAATGGAATACACAACTGAAAATGAATAAAATACAGCTACATGCATTAACATGAAAATATCTCAAATACAGTGCTAAGGGAATAAAGGAAGTCACATTATTCCACTTCTAGAAAGTTAAAAACACATAAAACTAAACAATATTTTGTATAAGGATATACACATGTGACTTTGAAAACAGCAAGAGAATGATGAACACAAAATTCAGTATAATGCTTTCCTCTTGTGGGGAGTGATGATGAGTGAAGAGTGCAGCAAGGGCTTGCAAATGTACTAACACTCTTTCTTAAGCTAGGTGGTGGATATATGGGTACTTATCTATTATTCTTTGGGGTATATGATATAGTTCATTATAAACATTTTATACATCAGTTAGAAAAGATATATTTTGAGGAGTGGTTTTCAAACTGTACTCCACTGGGCTTCCAAAATAACCACTGTAGAAGGGAATAACTGGAAGTGGTCAGAGCAACAGGAGTGTAAAGAAGGTAATATTCTGGGCTCTCCACTGCAATTTCACTCAGAGCAGCTGCACTCATCTGAATCTACAGAAAGGTTTGAAAAGAACTTCATTTCAATCAGAATTATTTTGCAGAAAGAAGGGTACACACTGAATTACAAGCTCCCCTTTCATACTCAGGTATTTCTTTAAGTAACATTAGCTATTTGGCAGAGGGCCAAAGAAATCAAAAGCTCAAGTATCAGCAGCCTTTGCCCAGAGATGACAAATTTAAAATAAAGATAAAGTAGTTGTGAAATAATATTATAGGTCAGGATGAAAAAAACTGGTACCTATGTCCTTGCAACTTTTCAGGAACTCATCAATAATGAAACAGATAAAGAGGGGTTGCTTTTCTCTAAGCTTCTGCCCTTGGTTCCTTCTTCCAACCAGTTGTAAGTTTCATAATGATTTCCAACATCAAAAGGGGCTCTGTCTCTTATCTGATTTTCCCCCAGTGGTTCACTCTTTCTTCTTTACTCTGATAAAATGTCCCATGTGACTATAAATTTCTTCTTTTATAAGGTATGTTAGCAAATGTGAAAATTTATCAACTTCCCATTATTTCAGTCTTTCCAAATTTCTAGCATCAATCATAGGGCATGATTGCAAAAATATTCTAATATAATAGCTGTATGCTTTAGTAATTCTAGTATCTAAATGGATACTATCAAAAATGTTTTTATACCTTTTGTTTTTTCTTTTCTCTATATAGCATTGTCAGCCTGGTGCAACATCCCTGTTTTGTCTTATTGTCTGGCAAAGGTCAGCTTTGACTGTACCTTGGTGTTTCAGCAGAGATGGATAATGTGCTTAATGAGGGCAATTTCCTGTTCTGACTTATCCTTTATTTTTTAATCATATATTTGGCATATTTGACATGGCTGTTCACTTTTTTTGCAGTTTCTTCATAAATTAAAATGAAAGCACTTATTCTGGATAGTACCAAATGAAGCTATCACAAAGAGGGTACACCTCACTTTACAGTAGACATAGGTTCCCAAAAGGTGGGTAGAAATATAATTTCTGTAAATCTAGCCTTATCTTTCCATAAACAAATATGGTCATTTCTAATCTACTTTCTATTCAACTTTGAGTGATCACCACTAATTATTTGCCCCTTTACTATTTATTTAGGTCTCTCCTCTAAGTTGTTAATGCTCCATAAATACACATCAAATGCTCCAAGAGAATGCAATATTTTAAAGAAACAAAACGGGAAATTTTTTGAATACGAGAAGGCCCTGTGTAGTGCAACTAATCATTTCCCTAATTTGTTGTGGCTTTTAACTTTGAACTTTCATTCACAGATAAATACACATAAACAAATACCATTATAAAGGATTCTGTATAAAAAAAGATTTCCAAGTCCTAGTAGATGACCTTGTACTCAATAAAGCAGTTTCTTGGCCAGGTGTGGTGGCTCATTGCCTGTAATCCTAGCACTCTAGGAGGCCGAGGCGGGAGGATCGCTTGAAAGCAAGAGTTCCAGACCAGTCTCAACAAGAGCAAGACCCCATCTCTACTGAACATAGAAAGAAGTTAGCTGGAAAACTAAAAATAGAAAAAATTAGCCGGGCACAGTGGCGCATGCCTGTAGTCCCAGCTACTTGGGAGGCTGAGGCAGAAGGATTGCTTGAGCCCAGGAGTTTGAGGTTGCTGTGAGCTAGGCTGACACCACAGCCCTCTAGCCTGGGCAACAGAGCAAAATTCTGTCTAAAAAAATAAAAAATAAAATAAAATAAAGGAGTTTCTCTATGCAATGCATCATAAGCTAGTGAACCAACACTGAGGGCAGATAAAACAGTATGCTATAGAATTGGGCACATACCCAAGCACATCTTCCTGGGAACTCAATATTACTCAAAGACTTTGGGGAAAGAGAAAAATACAAATAATTTATGTAATTAAAAGCAATATTTTTATTAAAAAGGACATATTCTGAAACACAAAGTTATATTCATATGTTAAAGTACAAGAATTCAAAGAAATGTCTTGCTTTAGATAGTACTTAGAACATTGCTCTCACACCCTGAGTTATAAAGTTAACTCTTTTCGCTACTAGGGGTACTTTGTCAGAAAAGTTTGAGAAGCCAGATCTACAGCACCTCTGACAAGAAGCTATACAGTCTCCATTTGAAGAACTAATATTATGTATGGGCTTTCACCTCAAAAAAGCAGAGCATTTCATTATTCAAAAAATCTTTAAGAGCAAGCTGGCTACCTTACCGGCCTCCATCTTATTCCTTCAGGTACTACTGCGCCTACGCTTCCCCTCCTCCTCCCCCGTTAGAAGTTGGTTTCTTTTTCCAAAATTAAATGCTACTTTTTCTTGAATCATAAGAAGAGCAGCCTTAGCCACCTCGCCATTTGCACTTTCTCCCTCTGCCTAACTCTCCTCTCTGGAATAACGAGACGTAAGAAGAGGTCAAAGGTGGGGTGACCTGGTAACATTTCCGCCTCTTGGCCTGGAGAAGGTAGGGCGCAGGCGCGCCGTGGGATTCACTTCCGCTCCCACTGTGCCCTGTTAGCGGAACCATGGAGCGCGCTGAAGGAGGCGATCAAAATGGAGAAGAACGGTATGACGACTGTGGAGGGGGTGAATCATTTCGAAATCAGCAAAGATCTACTGAAGAACTTTTTTGGGACTTTCAAGTAAACATCTTAGGTGAAAAGGATGATAGGTTAATCCATTTCTGTGACAAATGTGAATTACCCATTAAAATCTATGGGCGGATGATTCCGTGTAAACACGCGTTTTGCTATACCTGTGCTATTTTACATGTAAGGGGAAGAGATAAGATGTGTCCAGGCTGTAGTAATCCTGCATGGCGAATTGAGAAGCATACACAAGGTTCTCTCTTCATGTGTAGAACCATTCAAGAGTGCAAGAGAACATATTTATCTCAAAGAAACTTAGAAGCGCATATCAACCGCCGCCATGTGAGAGCTGAAAATCATGTTGCTTCTGCCTAACTTTAAAAAGTTCATCCTCTGTAATGCCCCACCACCAACTGAAATTCCTAATCATTTTATAATGTGCCCAGACAAGCATCATATGAACCATATTACAAACCAGCATATGATGAGACCACTAGTTCCTTTGGAACATGTGCCACATGAACCTCATCATTAGCCACGTGAGGATATCCCTGCTCCTCCAGCAAAATTAATTGTCCACGGCTTTACCTCCACCTCCTTCAGTGAGTCAAGGAAACTTTGTATTACAAGAAAACGTGGCAGTTTAATAACTGTTCCTATTCAAGATGACTCAAATTTAAGTCTTTGAGAAACACCTCCTCCATCCTTCACATCTGTTCACCATCATCCTGAATTCCAGAGTCAACCAGTTGTATTGAACTCTCATCATATTGTGCCTCCACAGCAACATTCTATACTATACCACCTCCTCCACCACCAATAAAGCCATGTAATGCCACATCCTCCTCAGGCTGAAGATACTTCTGACTTGATTCATAAACAGTGAACCAGACAGCTTCAAGTCTACCAATGACCTATGTTCTATCACCCTCTCTATGGGCATATTATTGCCCAGATGCCACCTTATATAAAATACCTTCATCTAGGACCTGCCTCACCTCAACATAGTGGTCGACCTGTAAGTACACACCCTTCTTAACATTATAATCCCAATTCTTTACTCCAGTTCACTGATGATCAGGGAACTCTGAGCCCTCCATTTATACAACTAGGGGAAATGATTCATGATATGTGGCCTACACTCAAATGGCCACCCCTTCCTCCATGAATGCAGGGTCTGCTTTCTCAAACTCCACTTCTGGGACCACATAATCCAAATCAGAGAAGATATAGATCATACTACCAATGATAGTATTTTAAACAGAAGATATGATGAGGGGAAAAAAGTAAGTATTGTCAGCCTTCTGATTAAGCTTTTAGCTATTTGGGGAAGTAAAGCACCTCTTATAAAGGTAGCTTATAAAACATTTAGTGTCTTATCTCTTAATGGTTTTAAACCTTGATGTTGGGAATGATTTAAAGTACTTTATAGTACAGATTTAAATGGCTTAGTTGAACACAGCTGTATTTTTTTTATTTCAGCATATTATGGGGGTACAAATATTAAGGTTAGGTATATTGCCCATGCCCCCCCGCCCCCTCGAGTCAGAGCTTCAAGCATGACCATCCCCCAAACACAGCTGTATTTTGACCCAGAAGTGACCATATGCAATATTATTTCCTAAAAATTTGTGTGTTCGGCTTTCAAAAGTATTGTTTTTGTTAAACCCAATATTTTTTTAAATCCAATGTTTAGTTTTTCTTATATTTTGTTAACCTGAGTAAAAGGAGTAAACTTCATTATGGTGGTAAAAAAAAAAAAACATACGGGCTTTGTACATATTGTATATAACTGTCTCAATGTAACTTACAATGTCCTTTTTTCTAGGCCCAAATTGCTCTTCCTTAATGTAGCTGAGGCTCTGTGAACCAAACCATCTGTAGGTTGAGCCCTGCTGTGGATTTTAGAACCCATACGAACCAGAAGCGTTTAGGCAGCTCTAGCCCAAATCTGTCAAACCCAGTATCAAATTGCTCTTGCTACTCCAATTCTGACCTTATGCCAGTTATAATAATGGGACACTGCCCCTTTCCTGAGATTCAGCGTTCACCTCATACTTTGGATCCAGTTACAAAAGCCTTTTCTTCTTCCTTTGCATAAATCCCTATCTGAGTAATTTATTAGGTAGTATATCCTCTCTAGGACTGTGACCGTGACTTGTCTTTGCCAGTGTAGGGGTAAATAAGAATATAAAAACTTAATTTAAAATTTTTCCTGGTACAGAAAAGTAAAAAGAACTTTCCTCCCTCCATTTTCTTTTAGCGTTTCCTTCAGAGGAATTTCCTCTCAATTTCCTTGAGATTATAAGTGTTAGCTCTGCCTCTTTGAAATGTAACTTTTTTTCAAAGCTAAATAAGCCTCTTGCCAGTTTTGCATCCAAAAATGTCATTCTTAGGTTCCAAGGAGCCATACCTCTTTGAAAAGTAAACACCAAGAAGAGTGGTGCCCTGTCTCTCTGTCTGTGGGAATTAGCTCCAACGTATAACTTCTCACTTATCAAAAAAATGAAAAAATTTATTTTTCCTTTGGATAAATACAGTTACTATATATGTTATGGATTAGCATATACATAAAACATAAAAGGGTGAGAGTTTTTTGTCTTTGCAGTCGCTTTAGTGGATTGCCTATAATGCATATGGTTTGATGCTTATTCAATAATAAAACTGTTTCATTCATTTCTATGCTTGTTTTAAAGGGTTGGCAGGAGACTTTATGTTTAGTTATATTATTTCCCCAACATTTTGGTGATGTGGATAGTAACTGTCTGGCGATTCCTGAATTGGGTGGGATCAGATGAAAGTCATATGGCCACACAATAGTCAAGTAAGAGATACTGAATTATAGAAAGCCTCCTTTCTAGCTCTCTCATCTTTAGATTACTAACTGGATGAACTACTCACCCCAAATTCAAGATTTTATTATTGAGTAAGCATGGGTTATGCCAGTTGTAAAATTCTGTCAGTATCACCACTAGCTTTGATTGTGGAAAAATACGGGAAGCCAGAAATGTTGCATGTAATTCTTTGTCTTGAATTTCCAATATCTTTTTCACATTTAGACTGATTATACATATGAGAATCCACTTTTACAGTGGCCTGAGTACTGTTTCATTTGGACAAATTACAGTTGACTCTCTATCTGTGAGTTCCATATCAGCAGAGTCAACCAACAGTGAATCAAAAATGTAGTTAGGCCTATGCCGGTTGCTTCTGTACTGAACATATACAGACTTTTTCCTTGTCATTATTCCATAATAAATATAGTATAAAAACCATTTATATAGCACTTACATTGTGTTAGATATTAGTAATCTGGAGAGGACTTAAAGTATACAGGAGATTATATACAAGTACCATGCTATCTTATAAAAGGGACACCTATAGGCATCCATGGATTTTTGGCATCCTCGAACCAATCCCCCACGGATACCCAGGGATGACTGTAATTTGTGGGGTCCTTAGAAGTGCCTCATTCCAACCACATGATTGGGATAAATATCATTCTAAGAGAAAAATAAAAAATGATTTGATAACTAGAAGAAAAGATTAAGAAAAGTAGAAGAGGAAATATAAGAATTAAAGCCACACTTTTCACAGAAACTTCCTTTTTCTGCTGTCCCAGCTGTCTCTGATCCCCATGCACCTCTTTATGTTTCCCTGCATCAAATTGACTTTTGGAAAGAAGGAAGCAGTGATATTTTAGATGAGTGGGTCTCTTCATTAGTGGATTTCCCCACAAAGAGAAAGGAGGCTACAACTTCTGCAGCTGGTAATGAATTATCTGCCCTGTTTAGGGCACATGTTTGTATGCCTCTTGTCCCAGCCTCAGTCTATATCATGTCTTAGCCTTAGGTTCCACCTCCAAAAGTCCTTTATCAAACACACAGTATGTAGCTATGAAAGCAGATGTGATAAAGAGTTGTACTGAGGGAATAATTGAGAATTTGGATAAAAGACTGCCTCTGTATGAAGGCAACAAGATAGAGAGTAGCTGCACTCTTTTTCACTTGGAAAAAGGTTGTCAAGCTGATAAATACCAACATGGGTAAAGAAACCAAAGTGCCATTTATAGTCATCCTTCAGTATCCATAGGGGATTGGTTCCAGGTCCCCCAAGGATACCAAAATCCTCAGATGTTCAAGTCCCTTATATAAAATAGCATAGTATTTGCATATAACCTATGCACATCTCTCTGTATAATTCAATTCATCTCTAGATTACACATAATACCTAATGCAATGTAAATGCTATATAAATAGTTGTTACACTATATTATTTGTATTATTTTTTTAATTGTCACATTGTTACTTTTTATCATCTTTTTCCAAATATTTTTGAGCCACAGTTGGTTCTGCAGATGCAGAACCCATGGATACAGAGGGCCAACTGGAATCCTATATTTTTCTTGTCTCAATATAGGAAAGACCAGCCTTTCCTATTCAGATTACCTGTGAAGCTGATGCCATTGAGAAGCTACCCAGGCCTCCTAGGTCATGTGCCTCTCTCACCAGCTGATATTACTCATGTAAAGCCTTCATTTCCTGTGCCCATAAAGACTTGCAGAAGTTTGCAGTACTCCAGAACATTTTTTTAGCTTATAGCCTCATATATGGGGATGTACACTTGCTGCTGCAGGGAATTCTGTAGCCAGCAGTCCTCTTTCATGTCTTAGAGAAAATGTATCGGTGACTAGAAGGTGACCCACCAATGGGTATTGTGGCCAAGGGAAGCCAACTATAAGCCTCTGCCCATAACCGTGGAAGAACTATGGGCTTTATAAGCCCATCAAGAGGGGTTGCTGATGGCTATACTTGAAGTGTTTCTGCTAATGGTAAGCTGGGAAAAACTGCCAAGATGTACACAGAAACAGGTGAGTCCTCAGTTGATTTCCATCAGTAATTTGTTGCTGTCTCAAGATTCACTGGCATGAATACAGGGGCATACCTAGTCTTATTCACCTGTCTTGGCTCTCTTGCCAACTGCTATGGTCTGAATGTTTGTGTACCCCCAAAATTCATCTTGAAACTTAATTCCCAATGTGATAGTATTAAGAGGTGGGGCCTTTTGGGAAGTGATTAAGTCATGAGGGCTCTGTCCTCATGAAGGGGATTAGTTCCCTTGTAAAAGAGGCTGAAGGGAACATATTTGCCCCTTCTACAATGTGAGGACACACCTAGAAGGTGTCATATCTTTGAAGCAGAGAGTGAGCCCTTACCAGATACTGAATTTGTTGGTACCTTGATCTGGGACTTACCAGCCTCCAAAACTATGAGCAGTATATTTATTTTGTTTATAAATTACCCAGTCTAAGGTATTTTATTATAGCAGCCCAATGGACTAAGACACCAACTATCCAAACTCAAGTTAGGAAAAAGGGGGTAGGATGGCAAGAAAAGACTGCTACTCAAGTCTTAGCAGCAGCTACCCAGTTTGGGGGCAATCTAGAGAAAAACAAAAGAAAAAATTTAAAACGTCAGCTGCTCAGGACTATTTACTAAAGGGAATAACTCTAGTCAACCTGTGAAGGGACCAAAGGAGAAAGGGAAAACTGTATATTGTTATTGCAAAAAGCCAGGACCTTAAAAAGAAACTATAGAGAAAGACTCTGGAGGATGCGAAAGTTCCAAGAACAAGATAATCAAGAAATCCCAGAAGGACAAAACCCTAGAGAATTGGTAAATGGCTCAAAATTGACAGGTTGGGGGAATCTCAGAGCTGAGAACTGTAGAACCACACACTTCAGTAACTTTACCTCAGACCAACCTATTCTTGTATTTTTAGGTCAATACTGGTGCTACTTATTCTGCAATTAACTTAAAAATTTCTTACTTTGCATCTGTTGATAGACCAATACAGATTGTTAATCTGTCACATCAGCATTCTACTTGTTCCTTTTCCGTCTGTAGTTCCCGTATAGATTGAACCTCTGACTGAGGAACATGTTTTTTAACTTTCTCATATACCTATTTGGGACAGATATGCTATGCAAATTAAAGGCTACCATATTCTATACTGTGGATGGAGTGTTTGCTGAGCTCCCTGGGAAAAGGGCATCTGATCTGGTTCCCATGTGCTGGGGCAGAAAAATTGATGTATCACACTGGGCCCTAGGGAATAATGACACTGGTCTAATTCAAGACAGAAAAACCAATAAAAGTTGCTTAGCAAAAGGATAAGCCATGGAAGTGTATAAAACAATATCCTTTGTTTATAGCTCAATTATAAGGAATAAAACTGGTTATAAGAAAATTTAAAGGGAAAGTCGGGTGCAGTGGTACATGTCTGTATTCCTGGCTACTCAGGAGTTTGAGACAAGAGGATCCTTTGAGCCCAGGAATTTGAATCCAGCCCAGGCAACATAGTGAGACCGCCATCTCTAAAATAAATAAAAAGTTAAAGGGGGGAAAAGTAGGGATAATTTTAAAAGTATACTCACCCTGTAATACTTCTACACTTCCAGTAAAGAAGGAATATAAATTTGATGAAGATGGTTGACTACTATATAGATTTGTACAAGACATTAAATAAATTTTCTGTTCCATTAACGCATGTAGTTCCTAACAGTTATTGGACTTCAGTGCCATCGTATACAGAGTTTTTTTCTGTAATTGATCTATGTTTTTTTTTCTTTTTCTCTAGTGGATAAGTCTAAATTCTTGTTTACTTCTACTTATAAAGGAGTCATAAGTAAGTGTTACGAAGTCAGACGTTTCCAAAAGGGTTTCAGGATTCTCCTCTTTTCTCTAGTCGTTTACAGGAAAACTTAGAGAAATTTGTACTACTGGGGTGGGGTTCTATAATTATTTAAAATGTAGATGACTTGCTGGTAGTCTTAGAAACTAAAGAACAATGCAAAGCTAATATTTTGGCTTCCCAAGGCCTTAAGGCCTTGCTAGACACATTGCAATATTGCCAAACTGAAGAAAAGTGTTTGGGGGAATCCATTGTCACCTAAAGGCTGCAAAGTGTTATATTCTAGAAGCCAGCTAATTATGCAGATGAAAGGGCCAACTACAAAAAAAATCTACTTAGACAATTTTTGGGACTAGAAGGTATTACAGACAGTGAATACCAGCTTTGACAGAGCAGGCAAAACCTCTGACAATGCAATTGTATGACAATTCTCCAGATTCTCTGGTCTGATCCTAAAATCTCAAAAGGCATTTGAACAACTGAAATTGGCTAATAGTCTTTCCCCAGTTTGGGGGATTCCAAGTTCTATAAAACTTTTCATTTATTTTTTCCTGAAAATGAAGATGCTGCTGGTGGAATTTTAACTCTGAATTTAGGATTACACCATAGACCAATCTGAATGCCCTGGTACTGGGAATACTTGGATGACTCTGACCTGTGGTTGCAGCCACCATACTTATTGAAAAGGCTCAAACGCTTACATTGGGTCACTTGATTTACTTGGATATTCTACTTATGGTGATAGTTTTTATAAGTTCATAAAACTCAGCATTTGTTGGTATACCAGACCGGCTGTGAACAAACATTGCACATTATTATTGTGCTTAGGAGATGCAATTTCCTAAACCTTGATATTCTTTTTCCAAATCTTGGTCAAACAAATGATCATGACAGTACAATGGTCATAAAAAAACCACTAGGCCCCAACATGATTTATCTGATATTCCTTTTCAAAATGCAGATTTTATGATGTTTACTGAAGGGTAATGTACCCAGGATAAAAGTGGCCAACATAAGGCTTCCTATGCTGTGGTGACTGATCATGAAATCTTAGAAGCTTATGTTTTGTCTGAGATTAAGTTGGCACAGAAGATAAGTAATAGGAGTTACTAGAGCTAAAATTCTTGGTTCTGGACTTAGAGTGAATGTGTTTGGTATATGTCACGCAACAGGACAAATTTGAAAAATAGGGGATTCTTGACTAAAGTGGGAACTAAAACATCTCATGGATAATTGAGAGCCGATTTGTTAGAGGCTTTACAACTGCCTACTCAAATATCAGTAATCCATTGTAGAGTTCACACAGAGAAGAAAGACAAAATTTCTAAAGGCAATGATTTTGCTGACAGCTGCAAAAGCTGCTGCTAAAACATGGCAGACTCTAAACTTAGAAGCTCCCCTTATAATACAAGAAACCTTTGTTTTATTTGCTTGATTAGTTTTTGTTGCATTATAAACAAAATGATCTAAGTAATAGAAATTTTTAAGGCACTAGACTCTTAATATGCCTATCAAAAACATAAAATTATTCAAAACATATAAAATAGACTTGTTATTTGCCTGCAGAATTCTTTACAGGCTACTCCCCAGTAAGTACAGAATGTTTTCCCCAACTCCCTTTACTAGGAAGCTGATGGCAGTTAGATTTCATAGAAATAATGCCTGCCTATAGAAGATAAGAAAGTGAGAGATTTTGTCTTATGGCGTGGTATGCATGATGCCTGGCCTAAATTCTTTCCTTTTTGAAAGATTTATGGTCAGACAGTGGTAAAAAGGCTGTCTTAATGCACATATTCCCCACTTTGGGGATCCCAGAGCTTATTAAACCAAAGGTTTATTTTTTTATGTCTGCTGTTGTCTAGGAATTATACAAATGTTTGCAGATTACTATAAGCCATCACACTCTAAGTAAAAGGTATGACTCAGACTCTAAGACTCATTAGCTAAGATTCAGCAATCTACTGGGTTAAAATGGCCTGAACATTAACCACTAGCTTTGTTAAAATTAGCTTTATTAAAAATTAGAGCAACTCTTGTAAGTAGTGATGTCATCTCTCTTAGAACTTACATTTGGCAGGCCTGTAAATTGGAGTGTGAAACTATTTACTCTGCTTCCTTTAACTGAATCCTCTCAGTCATATTCAGTACTTAAAAGAGCTTCTCTTTTTTCTAGAAATCCTGAGACAAAGTCAGAAGGACCTAGAGGCACCTACTGGAAGAAATCTGTCACCTATCAAACTGGGCGATTTTGTTCTGAAGGAAAGATAGGTTGTCACCACGCTGGATGGGACCCTTTTGAGTGCTGATCACTCATATGGCTATCAGAGCAAAGGACAACCAAGATGGAGTCATGCTTCCCACGTGAAGCCAGCTTCTCAGGAGGAGTAGACTGTGGTTTCCACAAAGGATTTGAAGCTTAGTTTTCTAGAGTGACCAATATTGGTATTGAACTCAACTGATAGGAGGTATTCTAACAAACATATTATTCTGACTGCTTTGCTGTCCTATAGTTTTCTTCATAAGAATCATATTTTATTAGAAAATAAGCATGTTATTTGTTATACCACTTTCTTTATTCTCATTAATGGTTCCTACAATCACACTTCCTATCAGCTCTAAGTTGTACTCCCAGTATAAACATGGCCTGAATTTATAAATTCAAGTCTGATTATTGGCAGAATAAAAGATCATATTCATTATTATTTTTAACATTGAAGTAAAAATACTATGCATTCATAGTAGTTACTCAAGCCCTAAACTTGTTACAGAAATGTTTTGTTAACTGGTTTGATTGGAAGGATGGTATCGAAAAGAAAAGCATCTAATTAACAGATGGACCGAAATCTGGCATTTATGGATAGAGACTGCAGAAGACAGATCTAAGATCACTCGATTAACTTTGGGACACAAGTTTTCTCCAGTCCTAGTATAAACAGATAAACAAAGATGAATATGCCTGTTATTTATGGAGATTTACTTAATTGTTATAACTACTGATTTGGACCAAAGTGAAAAGTAGCCCATAAGTTGGGTTTGTCCTCCAGACTTGAAACTATTACAGCCATATACACTAAACACCTAGAAATTCAGTCGGTACCCTTCAACAAGTGCCTATTAACAAGAATTTGATACTAGATTATGGTGTCTTTATGTTTTTCATCTGGGAGAAATTCTTTGGGAAGATGGAATAACTACTGAAGGGCCTAGTTTATCCTATAAATGTAATGTTACTTCTATGACTGATGAGAACTCAAGAAATTTATTGGGACTTACAAGAAAAACTCAGTTAAAAAATTTAATTATCAGGCTCCAAAGTTATTAATTAGGTTTTCATAGGGTAAGATTTCATTTAAAAAACTACAGAATAGTACTCAAGTAGTTAATCATTTGAAAGTAGAAACAACAAAGATATCGTAAGATTTTATAAAATTATCATGAGGATAACTTTTTTGTATTCTTAATCGAGAATCTGCTTTAACCATTTGCCATTGGTATGTTAGTTATAATTAATGATTATTTTCCCAAGGCAAATACTGTACTAATTTTTCAATTCATCCTATTGTAATTCTGTTAATTGTTTTGTATTTTACTATGGACTTGCCATATATTTAGCCTGCTGCAATCTTCCCAGAGAAAGGTAGAAATAGCAATGTAAATTATTAGAAAACTGTATTTTACTAGAAAATAGTAACAAAAAGGGGAGATTGTAAGGGTCAATACAAATCTAAAAATAAATTTCCATTTAAAATTTTCCCCAATGAAAAAAAGGAAAGAACCTTCCCCCATCCTCTTCTTTTAGCATTTTCTTCAGAAAATTTGGGATTATAAATAAGATTTTTGCCAGTTTTGCATCCCAGAAACATCATTCTTTGGGACCAAGGAGACATCTCTTTTAGAAGTAAAAATCAAGAAGGGTGGTACCCTCTTTCCCTGTGGAAATTGAGCTCCAAGATGTTACTTCCTGCTTGTCAAAAAGATGAGACATTTTCTTTTTTCTTTGCATAAATACAATTAACATTTATGTAATGGATTAACATATAAAACAAAAGGGTGAGAGTTTTTTTTGTCTTTGCAATCTCTTTAGGGGATTGCCTGTGATGTACATCACAGTCTGGTTTAATGCTTATTCAATAATATTTCATTATTTTCCACATTTTATATAGAGGTTTTACTGGATTGGCAGGAGATTTTATGTTTAGTTATATTTCCCCAATACCAGTCACCTACCTCAGGATGAAAGTCCTTCCCTAGATCTCCATCCCAGTGGCTAAAACCTTGCAACACAGTAATCTCCCACTAAACTCACCTGTTGCAGACTGCTCAATGGCTGCCTAGATTTTTACCTCTCTTTACCAAACTCTATTTAACTAATGAGGTTAAGTGAAGACCTCAGTTCCATCTGTAACACATGCTGATAGCCTCAGCATGCTGTTAATAAAAGCACGTAGATTATGCCCTAGGATACATTGACACTTCACTTCCCACCAGTTGAATTACATGCTTAAGAAGAGTCAAATGTTTTAGTTCCCAAATCTGTTGTGTGCCACTTGGGCTTATAATGGTTATTATGAAGTATAATTAAAGTTTATATAAAACAATGAAATGACTACAAAAAACCGTTTCTACAAAATCTAAGCCATATTGTTTTGGAAAGACCTAATAACATTTCGTGGTCTTTAATGAAAAAACCAGCTTGTCACCCAACAGTGAGGCTCACAAAGAGACAGGCCCCATTTACCCATAAACAACTTCCAGTCAGCATTGCTTTCTAAATTCAGTAATTCTCTAAGTAAAACACACCCACTTAAGTGTAAAATTAGTTGAGTCTTTATAAATGTGGATGTTAGTATATACCACTATCAAGATATAGAACATTTCCATACAACAACAACAAAAAAAGAGTTCCATCTACAGTCAATCCCACTCCATTATTGGTCTCAGATAACTACTGATCTACTTTCTGATAACTATAGATCAGTTTTGCTTGCTCTAGTATTTCATCTAAATGGAATCATACAATATGTATTATTTGGTATCTGGTGTCTTTTGTTCAGCATGTTTCAAAATTAACCCATGTTTTTATACATATATATATGTGTGTGTATATATATATATATATATCAGTAGCCTATTCCTTTTATTATGGAGTAATATTCCATTTTATTAATATACTACATATTTTGTTCTTTTAAATGTTGATAGATATTTTGGCTGACTTCCAATCTGGGACTATAATAAATAAAGTTACTATGGACATTCAGATGTAACGTTCACATGTTATTTTGTGCTCATATGTTTCCGTTTCACCTTATTTGGAATGTATAAAGAGATAGAAGTCCAAATGCTGGATAATATAGTAAATTGACCTTTATAAAAAAAAAACTGCCAAACTAGTTTCAAAAGTGGCTGTTATGTCTTCCCTAGTGGTCTAGTGGTTAGGATTCAGCACTCTCAAAAGTGTCTGTATCATATTATACCAGCAATATATAAGAGTTCCAGTGGTTCCACATCCTCCCCCAAACTTGAGATGTCAGTCTTTTCAATCATAGCCATTCTAGTGGGTGTAGTAGAGTAGTAGTGTTGTGTTTTATCTCATTGTGTTTTTATTTGCATCTTTCTATTAATAAATGTTGTTAAACATCTTTTAATGTTCTTATTGGCTATTCATATCCCCTTTTGTGCAAGGTTGCAAAGATTTTCTCCTATAGATTCCTTTAGAAATGTTATAGTTTTAGTTTAGATCGTGTTCGATCATCTCCTTCTAGTGGAAAAAATGTACTTTTAAAAGATAAAAAAAGCTTTGAAAATAAATCTCTTTTGTGTATTTGGTTGCTAAAAAAAAAATAAAGTAAGTTTTGTGTATGATGTGAGGTAATGGACAAGTTCATTTTTTTTTCCCATGTGGTAATCTACTTGTTCCAGTACCATTTCCTGTAAATGCTGTCGTTTCTCCAGTGAATTACTTTGGCTGTTTTGTCAAAAATTGAACATGTATGTGTAGGTCTATTTCTAGAGTCTTTATTCTGTCACATTTTTCCAAGGCAAAGTACACTTAAGGACAGGAGTATTATCAATGGCATGCTGGTAAATGTTTACCAATAGTCCCTCTGGGGGAATGGATACAAACAGGCAAGCAAGCAACCCTGATTTCATAGCATTTGCTGATTGCCAAGGTATACATTCTCCATCTATGGCCGATTTCAAGGTACCCTGCACTGCAAATTACAGCTGCCTTAGACTCCCTAAACTACAATCTCAGATTTCTCAAACTTCAATGAGTACACGTCTCCCGGCACTAAGTTCTGGAAAGTGCCTCCAAGCAGAAATCTCGGGTGATCACAGGGATCATCTTGCTTATTTCCCTTCTCTAATAGATCACAGTTGTGTACTGCCTCTATTCCAAAGTCTAAAAAAATAATCATTTTATATATTGTGTCCAGTTTTCTACTTGTTTATGGCAGGAGAGAAAGTTTGCATCAGCTATTCCATCATGGTCAGAAGTACTTCCAATGAGCTTTAAATGCCTCACTCTTAAATACAAACATATAATCATTGACCACCATACATGTGAGGGCAGTCTCTAACATGAAAAAGAACAAAAGTAGTTTGTAGGAAACAGATAATGCAGAAAACAGAAGAAAATATTTTTAAGCTATAATATCTTTAGAAAGTTAAGATATTCTACCCATGAAATAAGAAAAAATGATGCTGTAAGAAAAGGAAAATTCAGAGAACAAGAAGTCTTAAAAATTAAATATATGTATATATAAATGTATGCAGAGGTTTGAAGGAGTTTGAAATTTTTTCTCAAGAAATTACAACAAAAGGACAAAGACACTAGGAGAAAAATAAAATACAGGGTCAGTCCAGGACATTAAACATCCAATTTAAAGTGCTTTCAGGGAAGAGAGGAAATAAAGAAAATTAAACAAATAATTCAAGGAAATTTCTTAACATTTAAGAGTCATGTCTACAGATATAAAAAGCCCAGCACAATAATTAGCACAAGATACAAGGCACATCATGAAGTTTCAGAATACCAAGAATGAGAATTTTAGAGAGAAAGAACATGAGACATACGATGGATTGTGAGAGAGAATAACACTGAGTTTCTAAACCACAACACTAGAAAGTAAAAGAGGAGCAATGCCTTCAAAATTCTGAGAGAAAATGCTTTTTGACCTAAAATTCTATACTTCACATCAAATATGAAGCTAGAATAAAGACATTTTCAGACACGTAAGGTCTCAAAAAAAGAAAAGATGAGCTCTCCCAGAAACAAGGGAGTAAACCACAAAAGATACCATAGGATCTTGAAAACAGAGAACCAGTCCAGAAGAAAGATCAAGGTATTTGATAATGGTGAAGGGAAACTCCAGGAAGACAGGTGTAGCAGACCTAAAGAGCAACCAGTCCAGAAACAGGATGATGGGGAGCTTTTGGAGGAATGTATTCATGAAAAAAAAAATAGAACTGATAAGTTACTTCCCTTGTGTTCCTGTGTTAAGAGCTTATAGTTCTACTGGAATTAAAATAGGAACATAAAAAAGTAAACCAGCCTTTGAGGCGACACAAGATATGGAAAGTGGTCTCAACATCTACTCGCCATCAAATTGGTACTGACTG
>VBSM01000656.1:769023-785829 GCA_008086735.1 Cheirogaleus medius | reverse complement strand
ACATAACTGTAATATTTGTACCCCCATAATATGCTGAAATAAAAAAAAATAAACATAAAAAAAGAAGAAAAAAAAAGTCCCTTAATTTGAAAACCCTGCCTGCTCACTTGCTGTTCTTTTATATATGTGTGTCTCCATAGATAAGTTAGGGAGAAATCTACCCCTTTGTATTCCAAAAAAGGCAAAGGAAGTTGTAATTAGATTTCTCCATGGATACACTATTTCCTCCTTGGGAGAAAGTAATAAACAGAGGGTAGAATACTTTCCCTAGCTAGAATTATCATCTAGAACACCCCACAGAAGCTTGGCTTTGGACTGCAAACAAAATCGCTCTTTCATAATCATCAAATGAGTCATTCCAGCTGTGAGGTTCAGGACATTGGGACAATTGAAGATTCAACACCCTCAGACAGAAGACAAGAAGTATGACTAATATCAGGATATTTGTGGGCACAACATTTGATAGAGAATAAAAAGTAAAACTTTTAAATTAATGCTTTAAGTTAAAATGAGATATTTAGATATATATATTTAAGATTCCCTCATGTATTTGATTTTTTGATTAGCTACCTCTAGTCCTGATCATATAAGAAGACTTTTACTGTATTGTTTACTCCTCAATGTGGCATTGAAATTGATTGCTTCACCCCATCTAAGACACAGAAACACACACACAAAGTTACTGGCCTAGGCTCTCACAAGCTGTATGTTTCCATATTTTGGGATAACCTGTTCTGCCTACTGCACTATGAACTTCCTCCTCTGCAGCTGTATCTGTGCCTGCTTCAACCCAGATAGACCAGTCTCGTTGCAGATCTATATTTCCAAGTCTGCCCCTTCTTGTTTTAAGATAATGACAATAGTTATGACCTTTGGAATATCACAGAATATGTCTACCAGCCCTTCAAGCTCTTGAAGAGAGCAAAGCTACTACTCACAATTTTTTCAACTCATTTTCATGTGCAAATTCACTACAGAAAAGCTGTATTTAACTTGGCTTTCTCTCCAGGAATGTAAGCAGTTACTGGATTCATTTTAGCCAAAAGCCATTTTAGCTAAATTACGCCAACTCAGTTTATCATGGGATTTATACTTCCACTGCAGTGATTTTCAGACTTTAGTGTACACAATATCCAAAGGGGTAGCTTAAAATGCATATTACTGAGCCCCTTCCTTCCAACCCAAGAGATCCTGAGTCAGTAGGTATAGGATGGAGTCTAGGAATCTGTATTTTATATAAGTACTAAAGTGATTCTAATGTCAGGGATCAGGGATACTATGGACCACACTTTTAAATACCATGCTTATTATCTTGTAAGTAATGTCCACATGGATCCACTCAAGTAATAGAAACACAAATTCTCCTATCAGTGCTTTCAAGAATATGCATCAGGAAGCCTTTTTTTTCTCACTGATGGCATTAAATTCAAAGAGAAGGAAATCACAACTGAAGAGCTAGCACTGTCCCTTTAAAGACCATCATCATTCTGAAAAGAATGTTTGCTTGCTTCCTTCACAAAGAAAAAGTTTTGTTTGTTGTGGGAGTAAGAGGTGTTATGATTGCAAAATTTTTGTTCACCAGACAGAGTCAAGTCCTTTCATACGGCTTTAGACAACGTTCTCTCTTAGCTTTTTGTACAACACTTCAAAATCCTGAGGAGGTAGTTTCAGTGTGGGCTAATGCCAGTGTTATTTAGAGAACATACAAACAGAATCAAGACTTAAAGCTGCTCAAGTGGACAGAACAGTGGCCTCCCCAGCAATAGGACTTGCACTTGATAAAGCAACTGAGTCACCCCAGAGCACAGACTACCCACCTCTCTTAAAGATGTGGGAAATGAATTATTTCTCAGGCTCAAAGACCAAAATCTGGTTCAAACACCCCTTGGGATGCCCTCCCTATGGCTGGTGCCAGGCTCCCCATAAGACCCTGGGCAATGGCAGAAATATGAGGATTCAATTACAGCTCTGACACTTGAATGAGACCTTTAGCAAATCATTTCACTGTTCTGAGCTTATAGAATTAGAATACCAATATTTACCTCACAAGATGGTTATGAAAATTGAGTTTAGTTTATGAAAATTATGTAGCACAGTAGCTGGCAGTAAACCACTGCAACATTCAGTCTTTCATTCCTAGCTTGTAATTTAGTCTGGAGTCATTGCTACACCAATCCCTTAATAGCAGTGAGAGGCCAGCAACCATTTAGCTCAGGGCAGCACTCCTTTTCAATGGACACTGTATACCATTTAATATAGTTCATTTTATGGGCTATGATTATCTTAACATTTGGGGTGTGGTCATCAATTACCACTGTGATAGAGTAGCAAGCAGGTTATGGGTTTTAATGCCAGTTAAGAATATCTCTTTTTTCTTAAAATCCTATTTTAATCCATTTATTTTCATGGTATTTTAGTGAAATTTAAAGAGTAGATACACCAAATTTGGATTTACCTAACAGATCAATTAAGGTAAGGGCTCTAGGAGATACAAAGGAGGTTATACAATTTTCTGAAAACCTGATGAATGCTATGAACCCTCTCCCCTCTGGAGAAAAATATACATACATACCATATTTTACATCCAGTTTATGAAGGTTCCCAGACTCCCCACAGACCATCAATGAAACCCAGGCTAAGAAGTGCTGATAGGAGTATCATCACTCACCACTCTTTCTCTAGTAAATTAGGAATGTAAGGCCAATCCTGAGCCTCCTCCTAACCCTGAGAAAAACATGGGAACTTATTCTCTATGAAGGCTGCTTAACATTCCATAAGACTAATGTGGGCTCCTTTAACAAACACTGGAGTTCTCAAAAGACTACATACAGCATATGTTTAAGCAATGATAGAGTTGCAATGGTGAGGTGACTAGGAACTCAATTGTATAGGAGTTTAGCAAATATGTTTTCCAATTTCTATACGTTAGGCAAGAAAGAAGGCATGGTTGGGGGAATAGTACAAGGAAGACTAAGTTTTTTCCAAGGGCCCCATTCAAATTTTAAGAGTCATGTTATCCACATTGCTCAAATCATATTGCAGCTATGCTGGAAAGTGCTTCTGCTCCACTGTCAGGCACTGCTTCTGACCTTCCTTATTCTGATTTTTCTAAGGAGGATTTCAGAATATCAGCTTGCCTTGCCAGTGTGCTCTGATTCTCAGATATCAAGAGTTAAACAGTGAGAGATCTGTTTTTCAGGTGACAAGCAGCTGGGGAGGCAAGAATGAAACAGGCTGCATACAGTAAATAACAGGAGTTAGACACCAGGCAAAAAGCAAGTGGTAAACTATGTTCAATTAGCTTCTATTATTACCTGTTTTTAAGCTTTCAGTGTAGGCATAGCATGGTTATTCATAACCCAACTGCCTCCCACAAACAGAAAGCTATGTTTTAAGGGTCAGAATGTAGTATCATTGAGATATAAAGGTAATAATCCTGGCCTTCCTTCAACAAAATGTGAATGCAGAGTTGTTCCTCCATAAGAATCATCCCCACTCTCAACCCTTGTGATTAAAGATATGCTTTTGAGAGAAAGCTAGTCAAGTCAGTAATGCAAGCATTGGCCAAAGAACAAGACATGTATAGCTCACATGTGTCACATATGTGGTTAAATGCATGCCCTTAACATCATTAGCATAAATCTTTCTCCTTGTCAGCCCCAGCTAAGGAATCACCAAATGTAAATACAGAATTTGTTACTTTTTCTAAAGAGAATATAAAAGGAGAAAATTAAGGAGATGAGTGGTAGATTGAAAAGAAAATAATTTTTAAGTCAATGGGTAAATAATGAATTTAAGAAAAAGGAGATATTGAAAGAGAGCCTTAGAAATGAAAAAATAGAACTCATCCTGTTCTAATAGCTAACATAGGAAAGCATTTTCCACCTTAGTTGCTTCAGTAATTAGGACCAGTGAAGATACCCAAGTGGTAGTCATGTCACATATTCACAAGATTTAAAGGATAAATACAAATTATCCATCAATAGATATGTTAGGTTTTAAAGTTCTCAGGGGTTGCTCCTGCAGTTTCTGCTCTTTTGTGGCTATATTCTCTTCCAAAAATAGCTCATCTAGTCCCACAGCTTTAAATATCATCTATATACCAATTATTCTCAAATTTATTTCTCCAGCCCTTACTTCCTCCAGATCCGTATGCTTGACTGCTTACTTAATTGAAATTCCCAGGGTAACCAATAGAGAACACTAACATACAAAAAAGGAAATGAGGATGGCATCAAAATGGTAAAATATGCAAAAACACGAAGTAGTAAGAATTGGAGGGATTAAGGAACAAAAATGATATAAGTAATATAGAAAACAAATAGGGAAATGACAAATGAGTCTTTCCATATCAGTAATCACTTTAAATGTAAATGGGTTAAACTCACCAGTTAAAAGACAGATTTGTAGTGTGGATTAAGAAAAATGATTCAATCACATGTTCTCACTCATATGTGGGAGCTAAAAGTTGATTTTATGGAAGTAGAATGATAGTTATCAGAGGCTGGGAAGGGGCAGTGATGAAGAAGGGTTGGTTAGTGGGTATACGTTCTGGTGTTCAGTGGCACAGTAGGGTGAATGTAGTTAATGACAACTTATTGTATATTTCAAAACACCTATAAGAGAAGATTTGGAATGTTCCTAACACAAAGAAATCATGGACACTTGATATGACAGATATCCTAAATACTCTGATTTGATCATTACACATTGGGTGCATTTATCAAAATATCATATGCACCTCATAAATATACACAATTATGAATCAATTTTAAAAACAAAAATACTCAAAAAGTGATTCATCTATATGTTGTCTATAAAAGATTCAGTTTATATCCAAAGACACAAATAGGTAGAAAGTAAAAAGATGGAAGAAAATATATTCTATGCAAATAAACAAGAGAGCTTAAATGTCTATATTAATAACAAAATAGACTAAGTCAAAAGTTGTTATAAGACAAAAAGGAAATCATATATTAATAAAAAGGTCAATTCATCAAAATATATCAATTACATACATATACACAAAAGAGCCCCAAAATATATGAAGCAATTATTGACCGAATTGAAAAGAGAAACAGTTCTACAATACCATGTTTCCCCGAAAATAAGATAGAGTCTTATATTTATTTTTCCTCAAGAAGACACCCTAGGGCTTATTTTCAGGGGATGTCTTATTTTTTTTAAGAACAGTACAACAATCTACATTTATTCAAATATAGTTAAGTCGCCTTCTTCTGGAACATCATCATAACTCTCCAAACCCCAAATTCTATCCTGAATTTCTTGCGATTCTATTTCCTTTAGAACCATTGGCCTGGACCTGACAGGGGAGCTGACCTTGTTGGTGGGGCTGCCCGCACTTTTCTGGTCACCTCTGGGATAATAGCTGTCACGATGGGGCAGATGAGAAGGGCTGCTTGTCTTCTTTACCGCTCCGTGACGAAATGCATGGGTTGTGCAGATATGCTGTGTAGCCACGCCCATCACTAGGTCTTATTTTCGAGGTAGGGCTTATATTGCGCAAATGCTTAGAAATCCTGCTAGGGCTTATTTTATGGGTAGGTCTTATTTTCGCGGAAACACAGTAATACTTGGAGACTTCAGTACTTTATCTTCAATAATGGATAGAACACCTAGACAGAAGAGCAATAATAAAACAGAGGATGTAAAAACACTATCAACCAAATACACTCAATAGACATATGGAACATTCCAGCTAATAATAGTAAAAATACACATTCTTCTCAAATGCATGTGAAATATTCAAGATTCACTATGTTAGGCTACAAAATGTCTCAATAAATTTAAAAAAATATTGAAATCATACAAAGTATCTTTTATGACAATAGGATGACATTAGCAATCAGTAACAAGGAAAACTGGAAAATTCATAAATATGTGGAAATTAACACTCTTAAACAACTGTGAAAGTTGATCATACAAATTGGGTCATTCTTGTTTCTCTTTCCCTTTAGTTGGAGAAAGTAGCTTATCATCCTTCTTGGTAAGTACATAGTTTATTTTCTGTCTCTGTGCTTGCATTTATTTGGCCATTGCATATCTAACACTTGCATTTAATGGGCTTTTGTGTATTTGGCGTTAAACCAAAAAAAAAAAAAAAATGGGCTCTCAAAATTCAAAGGCATGCCAAGATATTTTCTGTGACTCATGGTCAAATAAGAGAACCATTCAGGACTCAAAGCTCATCTCGCTACAAAATACTGTCTCAGAGCTAGCTGAAACTCTTTCCTCTCCAGAACTTTCTCCTCCCTGTCTTATAATTCCTCCTCCTTTTCCTTCTCTAAGATAAACTTTTTTCCCACAATTCCTGAACTATTCTGGCATACTGGCTAAGGAAAACACTTGAAAACCAGCAGATATAAAAGAAAATCATTTTGACCTTCATACTGCTTCTTTTGTGAAAATGAAATCCCCACATTAAGATACCCTCCCTATGCCAAGAGGAATGGCAATATTTTTATCTTCAAGGACAAAGAATTGAGACCATGAAAATACTTTACAGACTTTGTTAGAATAACTCTTATCTTTTGGGTCTCCCCACATAATGCAGTCACATTTTCACAGTTAACTATTCTTTATTTAATCCAATATATTGGTAACTGATTCAAACTGCCTTACTCAAAATTTGGTTCACAGCCTCTATAAGATTGCCTATTTAAAAAACTTAATACTTAGTCTTATCTTGTTTTCTCAGAGAAGTAATTTGAATCCAACTGTGTTTTATAAACCAATGAGTTTATATGTTTTACTATCTCATGACTAAAATTCTAAGAAGCTATAAGATCTTTATGTGTTTATACATATATACATGTATTATGTTGTATGTTATGTCTACATAATAAAATCTGGTGTAGTCTGCCAGAAATCTCTAAAAAAAAAATTTATTCCAATTTGTTTAAATAAATGAGTACTCATAAAATATATAATAATTAATCCAAATGTCCTTTTAAGTCACATGACTTAAGCAAATCTTACATAAGTTGGTTTTTAAATTATTGGTAAGATAAAAATAGAAATGCCTTCAAAATTGTTGACATACATTTTGCCTGGGTTTACTGGTCAGACAGTCTTATATGTGTCTCTGATACACATTTTAAAGAGTCAGGGTTTGACATGGAGGTTATAAAACTATAAACTTAGCCTAAAATAGAATGATCTTTGTGTGATTTTTTTGATAAATAAGATTTAATATCTTATTTAAAATAAATAAGATTTAATAAGATAAATAAGATTTAATATCATTGATTTAATAAAAAGCTGCATTTTTTGAGTTATCAACAAGATACTCATTTAATGTTAATGTTTTTACCGAGGTAAATACCTGATTTAACAGGCTAGAAAATTCCTTAATAAAAAAATTTGAAATAATGACTAGCTCTAATATTTCAGTTTTCATATGTAAACTAGGCATATTCTTAAATTAGATAATTGTAAATGGAATAAACATTTATAAATAAACTTTCTGTAACTTA
Source organism: Cheirogaleus medius (assembly GCA_008086735.1). NCBI lineage: Eukaryota > Metazoa > Chordata > Mammalia > Primates > Cheirogaleidae > Cheirogaleus > Cheirogaleus medius. The sequence continues at coordinate 778,333 of VBSM01000656.1, read as the reverse complement.
ATCTTAAAGTTATTTTGTGTTAAGTTAAATGATACTCATTAAAAGTTTGGATCATTTCCAATCAAGGAAAAAAATGTTATAAGGAAACATATTTCTAAAAATTATAAAATCCTTCTCAACTATAAAATACTGATATATGACAGAATTCAAATCTTTTGCTTCCTAGGTTTTCAGTAAAATTTAAAGTTATCAAGAATTAAAATTCTAATATATATTATTCCCTATATAAATTATACCAAAAAGATGTGTTTTTAATTTAAAAATTTTAAGAAAGGCACAAAATGTGTTTTTCATTGAGAAAAATAATTTTGTAAGAGAAAGACTCTTATATGGTAAAATTGTATTCTAAAATAAAATGACTGGTTATTTAAGAAATAGAAAATATAGAACAAACCAGAAATTCTAAGCATGTCAACAATATGAGCAAAATCCTAATAATGTTCATAAAAAATAATTATAAAAGGAATTTCATATGTAGTCAAGTTGACTATAACTAAAAGGAATTTATAAAGTCCAAGGAGTGGTGCTTTGATATTGAAAAGACACAAATACAAAACTAAAAATTTGGTCCCCTATGTTAGAATAGCAAGGTATTCTTAAAGTATCCATTTGCTCTTAGTGAAATTGCAAGAAGTTGTGATTTTTAATTCTGAAATATGTTTCCTTTTGAAACTTCTCAGATTTATATCTCAAAACTTCAACTTTTGCTGCACCTCACAGTACATGATTTCCAGGTCATACACCATTGTCGTCTTATTTACCCACTTAAAATGGTGCATCTTTATTACTTGGCTGGGGATTAACTCCCTCTTCCAATTTTTTTGTCAACTCCTGTAACATTTTTCCTCCAATTCTAATTCTGCTGTATGTCCTAACAATAAAATCTTAAAGAGATCTTAAAGGTCTAGGAAAGTAATATTTTATTCCAGTATAATTTGATTTCATACCCTTGGCTTTTCTTGATGTATCCGAGTTGTTATACTCATATCCTTGGACACATTCTTCCTATGTCTGATTAATTTAAGTACCCTTTTCATCAGGTTTGACTTCCAGGTTATCTAAATGAGCTGTCCATAAGAAGAAACAATCACACTGCAGAAGATTTTCTTTACCTTTTTGGTAGCTTGTCTAAGAAATAAAGATTTTTTGTCTTAATTTACTGTGTTGCTTTTATTAGGTTTTTGATGACTTAAGAAAACAGCTTTAAAAGACAGTTAAGGTTTTTATACCTACATGACTTTCTGTTTTGCTTTTGAAATCTTTTGACTATCACTCTGGTTAAATAAATTACTTATTTTACAGTTATCTGTGATTCTGTTTTGATTAAATGTTTTGAGCCTTTTGGCACCTTTGACAAGAGACAGTCAAGTGCAAACCAGGACAAGAGGTTGATATTTTCCACACTGTAAATGCCTTTTCCCAAGACATTGGAACAAGGCTCCATGTCATGATGAGATTTTTATCCCCATTAATGCTATCTTTTTCATTTGTCAGAATTATGCTGTAATCAAAAGTTCACAATCAGAAACTGCTATAGGCAAGGTGAGAAAACCTAACCTAAGAAATCTTTTTAATCCACTTAATAGGCAACTTTTACAATATCCCTAATACAATATTTTGTTTAAATTGTACTGGTAATCCTTTCTGTAAAGTTGACATTCTCTGCTTTAGTTCAACCTAGTCATAAAACACTACACAATAGCTCCAACAGGTATCACTTAGTTTCCCCCATGGTCTTTTGATTTGTCTAGTTTGTTGCCCTTAGACTTGGGCTCTTAAGTTCAAAACCATTGTACAATCTAAATTTATTACATTTGTTGTTAATTATTTTTGCATTATGATTTTTAAACTTTATTTTTATTTCCTGTCTAATCTTTGTAAATCCAACTCTCCTAACAGGATAGTGTTATAATGTTAGCTCAACAATTCAAGATGACTGCTGATTCTTATGGACTGATGAGATGGAACTCAATGCTGGACTCCAGACAAACCTACCCTGAGAATATTTTTCCTTTTGGCCTCTTTGTTACACAAATGTGGCCCAAGTCCCTGACATACACTCCCAAATCTTCCCCCGGATGTGAGAAAGACAATTGGGACAGGTCTATCCTAGCAATGAGGGACAATTAAACCTAACTCCAAAAATGGTTGATTAGCAATGCTTTCAGAGAAAGATCTTGGTCAAAAGCAGAAAATATATAAAGTGATCACATGAATTAGATCATTCTTGTCATATCCAACTAAAACAGAGTCACGTGCGTGGTTAGAGGGAAAAAGCACTCAGAGCACATATTGTTTCAAAAATGTAATTCTTTGTTTGTTCTTGGAGGGGGTGGATCAAAATGGCAGAATAGAAACCTCCAGCAGTCATCCCTCTACATGAACACAAAATTCAACAACTATCCATGTAAGCAATCACCTTCAGAAAAACAAAAAATGAGATGAGTGATCATACCACCTGAATATTAACATTATATTGAGGAAAGAGGTACTGAAAAGGGCAGAAAAGAATCTTGCATTGCCTACGCCACCCTTGCAGCCACCCATGCAGGAAACCCAGCAGTGCTGCACCAGCATGTTGAGTGGAGAGAGATTCTATGGTGCCTAGGGGAGGGAGAGTAAGTGATTGTGGGGATTTGCTTTGAAACTCAGTGCTGCCCTAGTACAGGGGAACACAGCCCAGGGCAAAATTCTTCCAGTGCCCATGGAGGGAGCATTTAGACCAGCCTGGCCAGAGGGAACTCCTCTGCCCTAAAATCCCTATTACTAGCTGACAAAAAGTGGCCAGAGGCCTGGACTAAATTCATCAGGCAGTCAGGCCACAAAAGCTGCAGCTGTTGGGTAATTCCTATAGCTATGCTGGCTCAGAGCCAGTGGGTTTGGGGTACACTTGATGCAGTGTGACACCAACCACCCCAGAGGCATGGGCTATGGTGGCCAAACCAGTGCCTGTGTCACCCCCTCTTCCCAATTCTGGGAAGTAGAGTTCAGGGAGAGTCTTCTTCCAATTGAGAAAGGAAAGGAAAGATTTCAGAGGACTTTGTTTTACAACTTGGGTAGCAGCTCAGCCACAAAAGAAAATAAAAAGGAACAAGCAGATTCCTGAAGCCCCTGAGTCCAAACCTTAGTTCCTGGATGGCACTTCTGGACCCACCCATGGACAGAAGGAAACATGCTGTCCTGAAGGGATGGACCCAGTTCTGGCAGGGTTCACCACCTGCTGACCAATGAGCCCTTGGGCTTTGAATAAATATCAGAGGTAGCCAGGCAACAGTCACCACTGGCTTTGGGTAAGACTGGGCTGGCTTCAGGTATGACCTGGCAATGGTGACCATAAGGGAGTATCCACATCACTTTTCCCCTAACTCAAGCACCCCAGCACAGAGAATAAGGGAAGAAAGTGAAAGACTTTGCCTGGTAATCCAGGGAATTATCCTGAATCTTACCCAAGTCCACCAAAGCAGTATTACCAGGAGTCTGCAAGAGTCACAGGATTACAGGGTTTGGGACACCCCAGTCCTGACATAGCTACAGTGATAAATGAAATCAAACAATTCCCATGGGATATCTGGAACGCCTTCTCAAGGTCAAGTCCAAACAAGCCCAGACTGTGAAGATTAAAATAAAACCTTAACTCTTCAATGCCCAGACATTGACAAACAAACATCTAGAAGCATCAAGAACATGCAGGAAAACATGACCTCACAAAATGAATCAAATAAGGTACCAATAACTAATCCCAGAGTGATGGTGATATGTGAGTTTTCAAAGAATTCAAAACAGCTGTTCTGAAAATACTCAATAAACTTCAAGACAACACAGAAAAGGAATTCAGAAGCTTAGAGAAATTTAACAAATAGATTGAAATAATTGGTTATAAATTGTTTTTTGCAAGCCTCATGGTAACCTCAAATCAAAAAACCTACAAATACACAAATCATTGTGATACATTACATTAACAGGACAAAGAACAAAAACCATATGATCATTTCAATAGATGCTTAAAAAGCATTTGATAAAATTCAACATCTCTTGGTGACAAACACGCTCAAAAAAACTGGGCATAGAAGGAGCTGACCTCAACACAATAAAAGACTTATATGACAGACCCACAGCTCATATCATAATGAATGGGGAAAAACTGAAAGCTTGCCTCTATGATCTGGAACAAGACAAGGATATCCGCTTTCACCACTGTTATGCAACATAGAATTGGAAGTTCTAGCTAGAGCAATCAGACAAAAGAAATAAAAGGCATCCAAATTGGAAAGGAATAAGTCAAATTATCCTTATTTATGGACAATACGATCTGTATCTAGAGAGACCTAAAGATTCAACACCCAAAAAATACTAGTGGCCTACTTATGAATGGCTCTTCTTGGAAAGAGCGTTACAAAACTGTGGAGAAGCAACAGAGGACATTCAAAGTGAAGGAGAAAATGATGGGGTGATTCATTTGGCAACATCAAAGGGAATTTTGAGGAGGCATCCACATGTAGGGAAGGTAGGAGGACAAAACTCTGGGGCTCCATGCTGACCCAGCAGGAAGTGTAACCTGAGCTATGAGGGGGGCCCCCACAACCATCCCAGACCTCTGGATTCATCAGGGAGCTACATGGAGTCTGTGCAGAGACATCGCACCAGAGAGCAAGCACTGCAGGGATTTGGCGGCTACTGATCCTGGAGTATTGCAACTGACACCATTCTGGGCTCTCACGTACAGGGCACCAAGTTTGCACAGGGTTCAGCTTTGCAACAGCAGCCTTCCCATCACTCTACCTGGCTGGAAAGGGAACAGGCAGAGCAAAGGCTCCTCCATGCCATGCCCTGTGACTAGGAGCCAAGCACTCCTCCTCGCCAAGGTGGGACCTGAGCAGAGGCAGCACCTCAGGCACTGAGAGAAGCCTTGTGGTGACTGCCTCAGTGGAACTGTGTTAGAACCGGAATACGCGATACTGCGGGACAAAGAGACAGAGTCACCGAGGCTGTAATTACCAAAAGGAGTTTTATTATCCAGCTCGGGCTAGGGTCCAAGCCCAAGAGCACCAGCGCAGTGGTCTCTTGTGCGGGCAGGGACCTCAAATGGGGTGGGTGTAAGCTTTTTATACTCGGTGCACATAAGCTGTTCACGCGCTGATCATGCATCTGCCCTTTACAGTGATTTGTTCTATATTTTGATCACGCAGCTGCCCGTTACAGTGATTGGTAAGCTCCTTATCTGCCATTTTCTTTGGCCTTTTACTTCACCCTGTCCTTGATTGGTCCTAACCTGTTCTGGGTCCCAGTCAATGGGCTCTGGAATCAGCACTTTCTCCTGCATTTTGTTTCAGCCCATAATACCCTGCGGTAAGCTGTGGTCAGCAAGCAAGCAGAAAACAGAAGCTAGAAGACAGCCATTAACCTAATAGCCCAGTATTCTACAACTGGAACTGGGACGGAGACCAGGGGAGAACCCCAGCCACTTGGTGGCCCTGGCCCACAGGTCCATCGGCCCACCCCCCTGCAACCCCAATGCTGCCGCCCACCCCCGCACAGGCTCTGCCTCTGTGGTTTCAGAACCACTGGAGCCACCTCCACCCATTTGTCTCCACCACCGCAGATTCCACACCACCCCCCAGGCAGCTCCACCTCCACGGGCCCCATACCAGTGGAGCAGGTCCTCATGCTGCCAAAACGCCCCTTGCCCATGTGGCTCCTCTTCTACCATTCCCATGCTGCAGTCTGACCCCATGGCCCTGCCCACATAGTTCCTGCCCTGCCTCTAGGCAGCAGCTCCAGTTCTGAGGCTCCCACTGTGAACAGGCTTGAAGCTCCATGCCCAAGGCCTGAGGGCAGCTTCTGAAACCACAGTTCTCCCTGAAGATCCAGCACTGCATGTAAGACTCGAGGCTCTGCCCCTGTGGCTCCAGTGCTACCAGTGGGCTCATGACTCTACCCCTGAGATTTCAGCACTGCACCTGGACCCCAAGACCCCACCCCCAAGTCTCCGTCATGGCTTCTGGGTCTGCAGAACCTCCATGAGATCCAACACCCCGCCAGAGACCCCCCCGACCTCAAGCCATTACACCTGGACATGGTTCAAGCAAATGCCAACAGCTGGTATACCTACAACTACTGCCTAGATAGCCTCACCCAGCTTCCACTATTATCTCTACAGGGGGACCCTGGGCAGAGCAATCCCTCACAATGCTAGCTCTAACGGAGAGAGTCTCACCCAGCCCCCAACTGGAGCTTCCAACAATGATCTGGGGAATAACCGACCACCCAACACAAAGATCATCCAGTACAAATTTGACCTGGGATATTCACAGGGGGAACAGGATAAAACAGAACAGATGTATTACAGGCTCTCCGTGCTCTTGCCCCTCCTCTGCTGGTTTAACATTCCAGAGAAGGATACAAAAGCGCCATCTAGGGACTTCACCTCCTTCTCACTAAGTGGGAGAGTTCCTAGCAAAGGAGAACAAGTGCCCTGAAAACCTATCAGCACTGAGCTAAAAGAAGAGGAATCAAATGATAAGAAACCAGCAAAAGAACTCTGGCAACAAGAAAAAAACAAAACAGTTCAACACCCCCAAGAGATCATAATGGAGCTACAGTAGTGGACCCCAAGCAAAATGAAATTGTCAAAAATATCAGAAATGGAATTCAGAATATGGATAGCAAATAAGATGAATAGAATTGAAGAGAAAGTTGAAAACCAACAAAAGGAAGCCAAAAAAAATATTTCAGGAAATCAATGAAAAAAAGAAAAAGTCTCAAAAGACCTTTACAAACAACATAAGAAAGGGTATAATAGTACTTAAAGAAATGAGAGTCATTTAGGGATTTTCAAAATACAGCAGAAAACTAAGTGAAGTATCTCAAGAATGGAAAAACAAGCACCACATGTACTCACTAGCAAATTGGTATTAACAGATCAACACCTAAGTGGACATATAGGAATAACATTTGTCGGGTGTTGGGCGGGTGGGAGGGGGGAGGAGGGGATGGGTATATACAAACATAATGAGTAAGATGTGCAACGTATGGGGGATGGTCATGCTTGAGGCTCTGCCTCGAGGGGGGAGGGGGGCATGGGCAATATACATAACCGTGATATTTGTACCCCCATAATATGCTGAAATTAAAATAAATAAATAAATTTTTTAAAAATACAGCAGAAAGCATCAACAACATACTAAACCAAGCAGAAGAAAAATCTCAGAGCTTGAAAACAAGACCCTTTAGCTAAATCAGTCCTTCATAGATATAGAAAAGAGAATCAAGATGACTGATCATTTAGAGAAATATGGCACTATGCAAAGCAAACTAATATATTAATTATAGGTACCCCTGAGGGAGAAGAAGAAAGAGAAAACAGCATGGAAAATCTATTCATGGGAATTATTGGAGTAAAATTCCTTGGTATCACCAGAGATTCACACATCCAGATACAAGATGGTCATCAAACACCAGAAGTCTTCATAGCAAATAGGACATCTCCAAGGCACACAGTAATCAACCTGACCAAAGTCAAAATGAAAGAAAAAATTCTATAAGAAGCAAGATGAAAGCAACAACTAACCTACAATGGAAAACCCATCAGGCTAACAGTAGACTTATGAGAGGAAACCTTACAAGTTAGAAGAAATTGGGGCCCCATCTTTAATCTACTCAATAGAACAAATGACAGCCAAAAATCTTGTATTCTGTAAAACTAAGTTTCATAAATGAAATAAAGTCTTTTCCATACAAGCAAACACTGAGGGAATTTGTCATGACTAGACATGCCCTATAGGAAATACTCAGAACTGCATTATATATGGATCAGCACAATAGAAACCCACCGGTATAAAATTACCCAAAAGCTAAAGCTCACAAGCCCATATAGAACAAAGGCACAAGAGGGTAAACAAAGCAATAATATAGTATACAAAATGATGAACAAAACAGCATCCTACATATCAATACTATCATTAATGTAAACAATCTGAATGCTTCATTCAAAAGACACAAATTGGCTGAATGTATGGAAAAAAACTCAATGCAAGTATCTGCTCTCTCCAGGAAAGACATCTAACACAGAAGGACTCACACAGACTCAAGGTGAAGGGATGGAAAAAATTATTCTACACAAATGGAAAGCCAAAGAGAGCAGGTATAGCCATTCTAATGTCAGATAAAATTGACTTTAAATCAACAATGGTAAAGACAAAGATGGTCATTATACAATGGTAAAGGAAGCAATTCAATAAGACATAACAATCCTAAATATATATATGCACTTAACATGGGCACTCCCAGATGCATAAAACAAATTCTACTAGATCTAAACAAAGAAATATATAGTAGCATCTTAGTTACTGAGGACTTCAACATCCCACTGACAGAGCTATACAGATCATCTAAGCAGCAAATCAATAAAAATACTGGAATTGAACAGGACTCTAGAACAAATGGACCTAACAGACATTTAGAGAACATTCTATCCAAACTCTATAAATATATATCTTCTCATTAGCACATGGGACATTCTCCAAGAATGATCATATTTTAGGCCACAAAACATGTCTCAACAAATTCAACAAAGCCAAAATCATACCATGTATCATCTCAGATCACAGTGGAACAAAACTAGATATCAATTCCAAGAGAAACAATCAATTCTACACAAAGTCATAGAAATTAAACAACCTGCTGCTGAACAATAACCCTTGGGTCAATCATGAAATTAAGATAAAAATCAAAAGATTCCTCAAACTGAACAAAGGGGACACAAGCTATTAAAATTTATGAGATTCAGCAAAAGCAGTCCTAAAAGGAAAATTTATAGCCTTAAATGTCTACATCAAAAAGACAGAAAGCTCAAAAATTAACAACCTAAAGTCACATCTCAAGGAAGTAGAAAAGGAAGAGCAAACCAAACCCAAAGCCAGCAGAAGAAAAAAATTGACAAAGCTCAGAACAGAACTAAATGAAATGGAAATGAAAAAACAATACAAAGGATCAACACAAAAAGTTGGCTCTTCGAAATATAAACAAAAGTGATAGACCCCTTGCTACATTAGCCAGAAACAGAAGAGAAAGGACACACCAAATGGGTGTGGTGTGCACCATTTGGGGGATAGACATGCTTGAAGCTCTGACTCAGGTGGGGCAAGGTCAATATACGTAACCTAAACATTTGTACCCCTGTAATATGCTGAAATAAAAATAAATAAATAAAAATTGAACAAAAAATAGATGCTGGCATCGATGCAGAGAGAAAAGAATGCTTATACACTGTTGGTGGGACTGCAAATTACTACAACCTCTATGGAAAACAGTA
>VBSM01000656.1:754087-768923 GCA_008086735.1 Cheirogaleus medius | reverse complement strand
TTTTATCAAAAAGACACCTGCACTCGAATGTTTACTGCAGCACAATTCACAATTACACACATGTGGAATCAACCTAAATGCCTATCAATTCATGAATCGATTAACAAAATGTGATATATATATATATATATATATATATATATATATAGCATGGAGTGCTACTCAGCCATAAAAAGAAATAAATTAATGTCTTTTGCAGCAATTTGGATGGAACTAGAGACCATTATCATCAGTGAAGTATCTCAAGAATAGAAAAACATACCACATGTACTCTCTAATAATTTGTAACTATTCAATGGGCACACATGGGCACAGAGAAAAGTAAAAGCCATTGGAAATCAAGAAACGGGGAGGGGGGTGGTAAAGATCTACTTAATGGGTACAATAAACACTATTCAGGTGATGAACACACTTATATCCCTGACTTAAGCATTATTAAAGCTATTCATGTAACAAAAACATTTGTATCCCCTTAATATTTTTAAATAAAAAATAACTACTTTAGGATAACTGTAACAATTAAGTCTTCATTTGCGGCAAGGGTAAGTCAGATGTTTTAAGCCTCCAACTTCTGTTTCTGTTTCCATCTTGGTGTAAATGCCATAGTGTTTCTCCTCAGATAATCATGAGACATTAATGGACATCTAAGGAGGCACCAGAACACATGATTTAGCACAAGGTCTCTTCTGCAAACATTAGGGAACCCATTAATCTTAAGCCATTCTGCTTTCCTTCAGAAGGATAAAGAAACTATCACTTCCAAAGAGGTAAGGCATAGGATGAAGCAAGAATAACTCTTATGTACATTATACCTAGTAATAAAAGTATTCTTGTGTTTTGACATAATTGTTCTAATGCTATATCAAAATAGCTTCATCAAAATGTCTCCAGTGCCCAAAATGGCCATATTTAATCATCCCCTGGACTTCTGGTTCTGTTATAAGATGGAAGAGTAGATGCACTGTTCCATATACCTCCTCCTAAATACAGATAACAACTCTGGGTATTATATATAAATAAACACAAGAAGATTCTAAAAGGTGGAAACAAGCAGGAAGACCAAATAGAGGCCTCAGGACCCAAGGAATGTCTTGGTGTTAAATTGCGTGGATTTTCTTTTTGCCTCAAATATCTTGGATTGTGTGCTATAGAAGCATATAATCAGAAAACACCAATGAGTGCAGACTTCAAATGCTCCAAGAAAAACCTCGCTTTAGCCAAAGAGCCAAGAAAAAGACAGGCTAGCAAGACAGAAAACTTTTAGACAATAATCACCCTCCTTCAGTGTCTTAATTTGTTTGTGCTGCCAGAATACCACAGACTAAGTAACTTAAAATGAAGAGAAATTTATTCCTCACAGTTTGGGCAGCTTGGAAGTCCAAGATCAAGGTATCAACATCTGGTGAGGGCCTTCTTGCCGCATTTTAACATGGCAGAAGGCATCACATGGTAGAAGGGCAAAGAGAGGATGAGAGAGAGCAAGAGGTGGTAAGAGACCAAGAGGAAGTGAACCACCTTCTCATGATAACGGCACTGTTCCATTCATGAGGGCAGAGCCCTCATGACCTAAACATATCTCAAGGTCCCACCTCCCAATACCTTCACAATTAAATTTCAACATGAGTTTTGAAGGGAATATTCAAACCATAGCATCCAAACACTGTGGGGAAAAAATCTATAGTCCCACCTCAATGCATAGTAGCATAGGACATGTGGGAAACCTAGACTTCTACCTTCAAAAAGCCATAACAAGGCACCTCTTTCCCCTCTCCCTCCCCACTATGGAGGGTGGTAACAGAGAAGGCTGAGTAGGTAGTCAAGGCTTTATTCTGGACTGGTGGTAAGGAGGCCCCCCATCCATGGTGATAGTGAAAGCCATGTGAAAAGCAGTAGTAAGGCATTCTTTCCCTCCCAGCCAGCGTGGTTTCAGAGAACTAGCAGGGACTTGAAATTTCATCCCTGACTAGGAATAATGAGGGGCTACTCCCCCTGGGCTGTCAAAGGAGGCCTAGTGGGAAACATGGAATTTCATTCTGAACTGACAGTAATGAGGCAGTATACCATTCCCTGCTCTGGTGTGGTGACAGCAGTTCTATAAAACATAACATTGAAATAAGATCTAGTGTCTTATAATACCCAAAGTTTCTAGGATAAAATAAAAATGATCATTTATACCAAGAACCAGGGAACTCTCAAACATTAATGAGAAAATAATTTTTTAAAAAAATGTCAACATGACACAAACAACAGAATTATCTGACAAGGATTTTAAAGCAATCATTGAGGGGGTGGGGCAAGATGACTGAGTAGAGACGTCAGTCACCAAATCATCTCAGAAAGAAGGAAAAGTTTTCGATGAAAAAAAAGAAAAACATAGTTCAGGTGTAATTCTGAGGGAAAAGTGCCAGAACCTACCAGAGATTCCATGAGAAAAAGTTACAGAGCAGAACAAGGAGCAAGATTTTGGCAGAGATCAATCCCCAAGAAATTTGGAGCCCCATGGAAACAGTAGGTAGGAGTTTTGTTTCTCCTGACCTCACACCTCTGGCAGAATGCAGGCTCCCAATCTGCTGGAGAGTTTCTCTACCCAAGCAAGCTCAATAGCTGTTGCTGCCAGTGAACTGGGAGCTTCTTGAGAACAAAGCATCGGGCTGCCAGCCCCCTCAGGTCACTCCCCCTCACCACAGACCCAAGCCAAGTCGGCAGGTGCCATACTGCTTCTCCGCCAATTCTGCACCTTTGTCCTCCCCAGGGAGCTTCAGCCTTTCAGATTTTGTGCCACTGGTCCCCACACAAATATTTCCCAATTCCTGCCCAGACTGCAGTGGCCATAGGGGGCTGGTAGGTCCTGGGGAACTGGACATTCTGGGTGGGCTGCCTTCCAGAGAGAGGGACAAAGGGGACCAGAGTGCCAACTCTCCTCCATTCAGACTCTTCTCTTCACCCTTCCTCACCCACTGCTACTGAGTGGCAGTTCTCATGTGAATCAGCTGGTACCCCAAGGGACAATTGAGCTGGGGCTCTCAGGAACAGCTGCTTCCCACCCCTCTGTTGGTGTATCTACTACATCAAGGCTCCCACAGAGAGTGGGGCTCACACTGTTCCTCTTAAAGACCTGCAGCAGACCCAAAGGGTTCTTGGGCTCTGAGCTCCCTGCCTGCTGGCCTTCCCTGACACTGCTCACCTGGCAGCAACAGCAGAGTAGGGCATAACCCAAAAGCAAGAGACATTAAGCCTACTTGAGCACTCTCCACAGGCAACTTGGGACCAGCACATGCCTCCCTGGCATGGTCAGGGATTGAATTTGGGTGACTAGAGGAGAGGCCTGCAGGCTGGTCCCCATACCCCCAGGATTCAATTGTATTGCTTAAAGGACCAGAAGGGACATTTCTGAACTAATCTTGAGAGGTGAGGGAGTCCATGCAGACAAAACTAAAAGGAGAGTGCAGTGCGCATGGAAGCCACAGTGGATGCACAGAGCAACCCTCTCCCAACAGGATAGCCACGCTTTTGGTCTGTGGCAGGATCCTGGGCAGTGAAGCTCCCAGCTCACAGCACTATTGCTGGTGAGTGTGGCTACTCTTGGCTGCTGCTTGTGGCCAGACACTGGAAGGAGATCCATGGGGCAAGGAAAGAGGGAGAAGAATGAAACCCACTCTCAGGCAGTCTGAGTCCCAGACAGCCCGTCCCCTACAAGCAGACTTTCTGGCTTGATGGGGCTGCCTCAGCCCTTCCCTGGTGGCTTTCCCCAGTGGCCTTGGAGCTGACCCCTGCTGAGACAGCTCTTGTGCCTGCCTTTGTGTGGCCTGAATTCAGCCTTGTCTGACCCAGCCTCATCCAGCCTTGCTCCTCCAACTGCCTCTGCTGTGGTGAAGAATAATGAGTCCCCTGAGAGCTCCAGGGCCCTACCTACTGCCTGGGACATTCAAGTGCTTCTCCTGATTGACTAGAGCCAGTCACACATCCCAAAAACCACCACTGCAGCTGGCTCTTTCCTGCAAGCACCACCTACTGGCAGGGAGGACAACTTATACAGCCCATTACAGAATTTACTGAATCATACAGGGCTCGGCTGGCTCTTACACACAAGTACCACCTACTGTAACAGAGATTAAACCGAGTTTCTCAATATAATTTACACTGTTAAGATGACCACAGGGCTGGGGAAAGAGAAAGTATTTCAAAAACCTCCATCTTTCCTCATCAACAAGAGACAGGGAATCTTCACATGCACATAGTTCACCACCACTACAGCCTACAAAGACTAGCAATTGAGAAAACCACCACACTAAGTATATCTATAACCAAGGTATCCATCCAGAACCTAGACCCCCAAAGTACCCACAATCAAAGCCAAAGGTCCTTACCAAACATATGCTACAGACATATCCTTAAGAGGAAAGAAAAAAAAAGCCCCAACTAAACAAAAGACAATCCAAAAACAAGAATAAACAGCTGCTTCAGATGAGAAGGAATCAATGTAATAACTCTGAAAGTATGAAAAAATCAGAGTAAAAGGACACCCCCCAAAGGAGCACACCAGTTCTCTAGCAATGGATCCCCAAAACAATGAAAATACTGAAATGACAGATAAAGAATTCCAAATATGGACTGCAAAGCAGCTCAATTAATATCCAAAAGAAAATGGAAAACTAACTCAAATAAACCAGAAAAACAATTCAGGATATGAATGAAAAATTTACTAAAGGGGTAGATATATTAAAAAAACAAATAGAACTTCTGGAAATGAAAAATTCATATAGGGAAATATAAAACACAGTGGAAAGTTTTAAGAACAGATTAGACTAAGATAAAGAAAGAATTTCAGAGTTTAAAGACAACTCTTTCAAATTAACTCTGATAGTCAAAAATAAAGAATCAAGAGGAACTATCAAAGTCTACAAGAAATATGAGATTATGTAAAACATCCAAATATAAGAATCATGGGCATCCTGAAGAGTAAAGCAAAAAAGCAAAAGGACAGAAAAAATATTTGAGGGAATAATTGAGGGAAGCTTCCATGGTCTTGCTAGAGATTTAGACATCCAGATACAAGAAGCTCAACACACACCTGGGAGATTCATATAATCATCAGACTGGCCAAAGTCAACATGAAGGAAGAACTCCTATGAGCAATGAGGTGAAATCATCAAGTAACTTACAAAGGAAAACCCATCAAACTAACAGCACACTTCAAGAGAAACCTTACAAGTCAGAAAGGAATGAGGGTCCTATCTTTAGTCTCCCTAAACAGAATAAGTGTCAGCCTTATTTTGTATCTTGCTAAACTAAGTTTCATAAATGAAGGAGAAATAAAGTCTTTCCCAGACAAGCAAACACTAAGGAAAATTCTCACTACCAGTCCTGCCCTAAAGGAAATGCTCAAAAGTGCACTATACCTGCAACAGCACAATAGGCACCAACCAGTACAAAAACACCCCAAAGTTGTTCACGGCTCTTATAAAACAATAGGACAAGATGGAAAACAAAACAATAAGTTATTATCCAACATGTTAAAAAGAACAGCATCCCACATATCAATACTAACACTCAATGTGAATGGTCTGAATGCCCCACTTAGAAGACATAGACTAGCTGAATGGATGAAAAAACACAACCCAAATATCTGCTGTCTCCAAGAAACACATCTAAACCACAAGGACTCACACAGACTCAAGGTAATAGGATGGAAAAAATATTCCATGCAAATGGAAATCAAAAGTGAGCAGGTGTAGCCATTTGCATATCAGATAAAATTGACTTAAATAAACAATGATAAAAAAGACAAATATGGTCATTATATAATGGTAAAGGGAGCAACTCAACTAAAAGACATAACAATTCTAAATATATATGCACCTAACACAGGACCTCCCATTTTTTCTTTTTCTTTTTTTATTTCAGAGTATTACAGGGATACACACATTTTGGTTACATAAATTGCCTTTGCACTGCCTGAGTCAGAGCTATAACCATGCCTGTCCCCCAAACAGTGCACACCACATCTGTTAGGTGTGAATTTACCAATCCCTTTTTCCCTCCTCTTACCTGGCCCAACACCCTATGGATATTACTTCCCATATGTGTACATTAGTGTTGATCAATAGGACTAATTTAATGGTGAGTACATGTGGTATTTGTTTTTATATTCTTGTGATATTTCACTTAGAATAATAGAAACTCACATTTTCATAAATCAAATTCCTCTACATCTAAGTAAAGAAATAAATAGTAGCATATTGATGTTTGTGTATGTCAACACTCCACTGACAGAAATAGAGAGATTATTGAAGGGGAAAATGAATGAAGAAACACTGGAATTAAACAGGTCCATAGAAAAAATGGGCCTAATTGACATTTATAGAACATTCTACCCCAAAACTACTGAATATACATTTTTATCATTAGCACATGGGACATTTTCCAAGACAGATCATACCTTACACCACAAAACAAGTCTCAGCAAATTCAAAACAAATTGAAGATACATCATGTATCTTCTCAGACCACAATGGAAGAAAACTAGAAATCAATTCCATGAGAAACACTCAAATATACACATTCATGGAAATTAATCAACCTGCTGCAGAATGATCCTTCAGTCAATGATAAAATTAAGATGGAAATCAAAAGATTCCTTGAACTCAATGAAAAGGGGGACATACGCTTTCAAATGCTATGGGGTAGCATAAAAGCAGCCTTAAGGGAAAAGTTCACATCCTTAAATGCCTGCATCAAAAAGACAGAAGATCACAAATTAACAACCTAATGTCACATCTCAAGGAACTAGGAAAAGAACAAACCAAACTCAAAGCAGAAGAAAAGAAATAACAAAATTCAGAGCAGAACTAAACAAAAAGGAAGCAAAAAAAAATACAAAGGATCAATGAAACAAAAATTGGTTCTTTGAAATGATAAACAAAATCAATAGACAATTAAGCCAGATTAACCAGAAATAGAAGAGAAAGGACACAAATAACCTCAATCAGAAGTAAAAAAGGAGACATTACAACTGATACTGCAGAAATACAAAATATCATCTGAATACCACGAAAACCCCTATGCAAACAAACTAGGATACCTAGAATAAATGGATAAATTCCTGCAAACACACAACCTTCCAAGCCTGAATCAGGAAGAATCAGAAATCCTGAACAGACCAATAACGACCCGTGAGATTGAAGCAGTAATAAAAAAAAAAATCTCCCAAAAATAACAACAACAACAAAAAGCCCTGGACCAGAAGGATTCACAGCCAAATTCTGCCAGATCTACAAAGATGAACTGGTACCTATCCTACAGAAACTATTCCATAGTATCAAGAAGGAGGGACTCCTCCCTAACTCATTCTATGAAGCCAGTATCTCCTTGATATCAAAGGCAGGAAAGGACACACCAATAAAAGAAAACTACAGACCAATGTCTCTTATGAACAAACATGCAAAAATCCTCAACAAAATGCTAGCAAACTGAATTCAACAGTACATCAAAAAAATAATCCACTGCAATGAAGTGGGTTTTATACCAAGGATGCCAGAATGGTTTAACATATATAAATCAATAAACATGATTCACCACATAAACAACAACCATATTATTGCTTTAATAAATGTAGAAAAAGCATTGGACAAAATTCAGCACACTTTCATGATTAAAAACTCTCAACAAACTAGGTATAGAAGGAAAATACCTCAATTATAAAAGCCATGTATGACAAACCCACAGTCAACATCATACTGAATAAGGAAAAGCTGAAAGCATTCCCGCCAAGAACTGGAACAAAACAAGGGTGCCCACTGTCACCACTTTTATTCAACAAAGTATTGGAAGTCCTAGCAAGATCAGGCAAGAGAAAGAAAGGCAGTGTATCCATATTGGGAAAGAGGAGCTCAAACTATCCCAGTCTGCTGACAATATGATTTTATATCCAGAAAACCCTAAGGACTCCACAAAAAGGACTCTACCAAAAGACTCCTGGAATTGATAAACAAAGTCAGCAAAGTTTCAGGTTACAAAAATCAATGTGCACATATCAGTAGCATTTCTATATACTTATAACAGTTAAGCAGAGAGTCAAATCAAGGCCTCAGTACCATTCACAATAGCTACACAGAAAATAAAATAAATAAAATACCTAGGAATATACTTAACCAAGAAGGCGAAAGATCTCTAGAGGGAGACTATAAAACACTGATGAAAGAAATTACAGATGACACAAACAAATGGCAAAACATCCCCTGCTTGTGGATTGGTAGAAACAACATCGTTAAGATGTCCATACTACCCGAATTGATTTACAGATTGAACACAATCATCATCAAAATACCAATGTCATATTTCACAGATCTAGAAGAAATAATTCTAAGATTTGGAAAAAAAGAGCCCAAACAGCCAAAAGAAATCTTAAGCAAAAAGAAAAAATATGGGGGCATCACATTACCTGACTTCAAATTATACTACAAGACTATAGTATCTAAAACATCATTGTAGTGGTATAAAAGTATTGACATAGACCAATGGAATGCAATAGAGAACCCAGAAATAAAACCATCTACCTACAACCAACAGATCTTTCACAAAGCAACAACAGAACACACTGGAGAGGGGAAGCTCTATTTGATAAACGGCGCTGGGAAAATTGGATAGCCACATGCAGAACAATGAAACAGGATCCCTATTTCTTACAATATACAAAAAATAATTCAATATTGATCAAAGACTGAAATGTAAGGCATGAAACCATAAAAATTGTAGAAGAAAATGGAGGGAAAACTGTTCTAGACATCAGCCTAAGCAAAGAATTTGTGACTAAGACCCCAAAGGCACACATGGCAACAAAAATAAATAAATGAGACTTATTTAAAGTAAAATGTTTCTACACAGAAAAGGAAATGATCAGAGTGAATAGACAACCTACAGAATTGGAGAAAATATTTCCAAATTACACATCTGACAAAGGACTGATATCCAGAATCTACAAAGAACTCAAACAAATCAGCAAGAAAAAAAACCCAAATAACCATATCAAAAAGTGGGCAAAAGATACAAATAGAGTTTTTCAAAGGAAGATAGGTAAATGACTAACAAACATATCAAAAAATGTTCATCACTAATCATCAGGGAAATTCAAATTAAAACCATTATGAATTGCCCCTGTCAGAATGGCCATTATTAAAAATTCAAAAGACAATAGATGCTGGCATGAATGCAGAGAGAAAGGAATGCTTATGGAAAACTGTATGGATACTCCTTAAAGAGCTAAATATACACTTACCATTCTACCCAGCAATCCTATTACCGGGTATGTACCCAAAGGAAAAGAAATACTTTTATCAAAAAGATGCATGCAAGGCCGGGCGCGGTGGCTCACGCCTGTAATCCTAGCACTCTGGGAGGCCGAGGCGGGTGGATAGCTCAAGGTCAGGAGTTCGAAACCAGCCTGACCAGGAGCGAGACCCCGTCTCTAAAAAAAAAAAAAAAAAAAAGATGCATGCACTCAAATGTTTATTGCAGCACAATTCACAATAGCAATGATGTGGAATCAACATGAGTGCCCACCAATTAATAGGTGAATAAAGATAATATTGTGTGTGTGTGTGTGTGTGTGTATACATACACACTACTCAGCCATAAAAAGGAATGAAATAATGTCATTTGCAGCAACTTAGATGGCACTGGAGAATATTTTCCTAAGTGAAGTATCTCAGGAATGGAAAACCAAACACTGTATATTCTCACTAATATGTGGGGGCTAATAGATGGGCACACATGGACACAAAGCAATATATAAAGGCAGGGAAGCTTGGAGGTGGTGAGGGTGAGATAAACACTTACCTATTGGGTACAATTAACAGTATTCAGGTGACAGGCACACCAAAAGCCTCACTTGAGCATTATATAATAAAAAGTATCCATGTAACAAAACACTTGTATCCTCTTAATATTTTGAAATAAAAAAATAAAAGCATTGGTAAGTCAAAGCCAGATGAAACAGGCTTAAAAAAATAAAGCAATCAGAATGCTTCAGTGAGCAATTATGGGAAAGCTTAGAGAAAATGAAAAGATAGCCCCAGCAATGAAATACAATACCCCAATGAAATAGAAGATAAGGAAAAAACAAATTTTATAATTAAAAAATATAATAACCAAAATGAAAATCCCACTGGACAGGCCCAACAGTAGAACAGAGATGACAGAGGAAAGAATCAGTAAACCTGAAGATATGAAAGTAGAAACTACCCAACTTGAACAACAAAATAAATCAGGGAAAAAAAGATATTTAGGAACCTGTGAGACTATAACAAAGACAACAGAAGATTCATGTCACTGGAGGCCGATAAGGCAAAGAGAAAGAGGATGGTGAAGTAGTTTCAAAGAAATAATGACTGAAAATTCCCCATATTTGGAAAAAGATATAAACCTACAAATCTGAGAAGTTTAGCAAACCTCAGGCAGGATAGATCCAAAGACACTTATGCTAACACATATCAAAATCAATCTCCTGAAAATTAGAAGAAAAATTCTAAATAGCAGCAAGAAAGAAAGGATACCTTACGGGGGAAGCAACTCAAGTGGCAGCAGATTCTCTCATTAAACAATGGAGGCAAGAAGGAAGTGGTGCTTTTTCTTAAAGGCTGCAAACAAACAAATTACTGAGCCAAAATTCTATAACCAGTGAAAATAAACTTTCATGAAAAAAGGAGAAACAAAGACAATCTCAAATGAAATAAAATTCAAAGAATGGGTCACCGGCAGACCTAACCTAAAAGAACAGTTTAAAGGAAATTCATGAAACAGAAAGGACATGATAAAGGAAAGAATCTTGAAGGTACAACAGGAGAAATAAAAATTTAGGTAAATATACCAGACTTTCCTTTTCTTCTTGAGTTTTGTAAATTATGTTTAATGTTGAAGCAAAAACACCTGGTATAGTTCTCAAGGTATGTAGAGGAAACCTTAAAGGTAATTATAAATGGGGAGGGCAAAGGTACTCAGAGGGAGATAAAGTTTCTATATTTCACTCAAATTAGTATTAATAAAATGTTGAGATTGGGAGACTGTGCTAAGAATATATAATGTAAAACTTAGGGCAAACAAAAACACAGTCTCAGAAAACATTATATGTCCTAGGTCCAATTCTGGCACGACAACAGGAGAAGCTCTGCAGATACATTCACCAATGAAACTGGTGAGTTATATTTTTTAAAAGAACAACAATTTAAATTCTCTGGAAGTGGCCCTAAAGGCATATAGCGAATGAAAAAAATGTTTATTCAAGAAAACCTAGTATAACTTAGTAAGAATCTGTGGCATTTGAATCACGACCCTTTTCATCCCTCCTCTGTCCAAGCTTAGTGTGATGGAAACTATTCCATCCACATTGATGCAGCCAAGCACAAAGGACTTCCTTCCCCATCCCCCAGATGCCAGTCAAAGGGCTACTGTATCTTCCTGGGAAGGGAAGAACATCAGCATTTCTCATACTGCCTTTCAGCTACCTGGTGCTGAGGCTAAGTTCAGGATGAGTATGGCCAAGACATAGGAGCTCCCATCTTCTGCACAGTCACCACTCATGGAATAGAGGCTCTACCATGGGCAGGATATGTTGAGAGTACTGAAGCCCCAATCACCTTTGTCCCAATTCATTCATGAAGTAGAGGTTCCACAACAGGAGAAGAATGCTGAGAAGACCTAAGGATACAAGCACCACTCTCTCAAGCACCCAGCTCCTAAAGCACAGATGTCACTCAGGGAGAAGTCTGCCCCTGTCTGAGGCCCTAGTGCCTGAGCCATGACTCAAATTTTTCCCATGGGGAGAATCAGGGCATAAAATAGAGTGGAGAAGCTCTTCCCAAATGAATTGATCTCATTGACAAAAGAGTATAGGGATGTTCCAGCCTGAGGGCACTCCCCAAAACAATGTAGGTTGTAGTGAAAAGCAATTAAGAGGAAACTGGTAGATTCAGAAAAAAATCTGAAACACTGACCTCAAAAATTATCCCCAGAAAGGAGCTGAATTTAATTGGATCAGTCTGTGGAACAATTTGTGCCCCAGAGCATTATTGAACAGAATAATCAGTCAGCAATTAGTAAAGCTTAATAGCTGGGTGTGGTTGGAGAAAGAGACAAAGAGAGCCCTGCAAACAAACAACTGTCATTCCAGGTTGACTGTGCACATGCAAAACACTGCTCAATGTGAGAAATATCAGAAGCTTCACATTGTGGGGAGGAAATATATTCACTAAAATAATTGAGCTAGCCATTAAGCAAACAATAAGCATAACAAACCCTCCAAACTAAGAAGGTGGGGGAGAGAGACCAGTAACTAGAGTTGCTATAATATATTACCTAAAATGTTCCAATTCCAACAAAAAAGTTATAAGACATGCAAAATCTGATTCATATATGGGGGAAAATAAAACAGGAAAAACTGCCTATGAGAGTAAGCAGATTTCAGATTTAATGGACAAAGACTTTGAAGTAGTCATTATGAACATGTTCAAAGAAATTATGCTTAAATAAGTAAAGGAAGGTACAATCACAACATATCATCAAATAAAGAATATCAATAGTTAGATGGAAACTGAGAAAGAACAAAATGGAAATTCTGGAGCTGAAAATATAAGGGTAATAAGGAGAAATTAACTAGAGGGACTCAACAGTGAATTTGAACTGGCAGAAGAAAGAATTAGCAAACTTAAAGATAGATCAATAGATATTATCCAATCCAAAGAACAAAGAAGGGAGAGAAAAGAAGAAAACTGAAGAGTCTCTGTGAACTGTGAAACATCATAAAGTTCACAAACACGCACATAACAGGAATTACAAGAAAGAGATAAAAGAGCAGAAAAATATGCAAAAAAACAATGATTGAATATTTCCCAAATTTTATTAATTTTACACATCCAAGAAGCTCAATGAACTCCAAGTATTATAAAAGCAAACAGATAAACAAAAGGACACATTATAGCAAAAATGCTGAAAGCCAAAAGACAGAAAAATCATGAAAATAGCAAGAGAAAAACAAAGTGTCACAAGGAAACCCCAATAAGATTAATAAGTGACTTTTCATCAGAAACAATTGCAGATAGAAGGCAGTGGGAAGTCATATGAAAGTGCTCAAATAATAAAAAACCTGCCAACCAAGAATTGTATTTCCCTTCAAAACCATATTTGAAAAATGAATATGAAATAAAGACATGATAAACACAAACAGAATGTGTTCCTTGCAGACCCACCTTACAAGAAATACTGAGCTGAAAGCAAGTGACCCAGACAGTGTTTCAAATACACACACACAAAGAATACTTGTATAGGTACTTATGTTTAAAAATAATATAAATACTCATCTTTCTTTTCTTCACCAATTTAAAAAGGAATTTTATAAAACAATAGGTATATAATTATACTGTTGGATATATAGCATATAGAAATGTAATGTATTTGCCAATAACACAAAGAAGATTGTAAGGAGCAAAGTTGTATTGAATTAAGGAAATGACTCCAGATGGTAATATGAATCAATAGAAATGAATAAAGAAACCAGAAATGGGAAATAAGAAGGTTAATAAAAAGTTATAAATATATTCTTATTGCTCTTCTCAGTTTCTTTAAAAGTCATACAATTACATTGTCCGGGGGAAGGGCATACCTCTAACCCTTCTTAGGGAGAGGCCAAGATATACAATGTATCCAAAATGTAAAAAAAATCTTTTGTCAGATGGAGGGCAGGCGAGAGGGGGCAGGAAATGTAGAGTTACATAATGTGTGCCGTGCGCGCCACCTGGGGATTGGACTCATTTGAAGCTCTGGCATGTGGGGGGGCAGGGGTGGGGGCAATGTATGTAACCCTAACAATATTTGTACCCCCATTATATGATGAAATAAAAGGAAAAAAATTTAAAAATTAAAAAATAAAAATAAATTTAAAAAAAGTCATACAATTATATAAAGTATTATAAGAATGTGTTGTAACAATACCACAAAAGAGGGAAAAGGAATAGAGCTACAAAGGAGTAACATTTCTATATCTTATTGGAATTAAAGTCATCTAAAGCATATTCTGATTAGATGTATATGGTAAGCCCTAAAGAAACCAACTAAAGAAATAACTCAAAACTGTAGTGGAAAAAAATCATTAAAAAAACTAAAATGCTACATTATAAAATATTTGCTTAATGCAAAAGAAAGCAGTAAAGGAGGAATAGAATAACAAAGGTGATATGGGACATATAGAAAACAAAAAGTAAAATGGCAGACATAAACCAAATTACATCAATAGCATTAAATGTTAAAGGATTAAACAATTCAATTAAAAGACATAGGTGGCTGTTTAAGGTGTGTCACACCTGTGATCCTAGCACTTTGGGAGGTTGAGGTGGGAGGATCGCTTGAGGCCAGGACTTTGAGATCAGCCTGAGTAATACATCAAGGCCCTATCTCCACAAAAAATAAAATTACCTGGGTAGGGTGGCACCTACCTGTAGTATCAGCTACTCAGGCAGCTAAGGCAGGATGATCGCTTGAGCCCAGGAGTTTGACGTTGCAGTGAGCTGTGATGATGCCACTCACTGTAGCCCAGACAACAGAGTAAGATACTATCACAACAAAAAAAGGCAGAGGTTATTAGACTGGATTAAAAAGAGATCCAACGAGGTCAACTAAAGTTTGCCATGTGAACAAGTTCCAGTCTCATCAGAAGAAATTTAAATCCAGCTGTCTTTTACAGACCAGTGAGTTTGCGTTACCGTTTCATGGCTAGAGTTCTAGGGATCAGCTCCATAGAATTACAGGGAAGATTCGAGGGACAGCAGTGCTGGGAAAAGGAGGAAAGTGA
>VBSM01000656.1:739500-752280 GCA_008086735.1 Cheirogaleus medius | reverse complement strand
TTCTTTCTTCTAATGTCTTCTAGAAGCTGTCTTTTCTGCAGAGACACTCTGTCTAGTGGTGTTTCTCATCCGCCATCTTGCTCCGCCCTCTCGAGACACACTTTAGATTCAAACATATAAATAGAAGAAAAGTAAAAGGATGGAAAATGATATCATGCAACATTAATCAAAGGAAACCAGGAGTGGCTATACTAATATCAAATAAAGTAGACCAGAGCAATGAAAATTACCAGAGAGATGGAGAGAAAAAAAGAGAGAGGTAAACATTACATAATGAGAAATTTGTCAACCTACCAAAAAAAATAATGTAATCCCAAATGTTTATGTGCCAAATAAGAGACCTACAAAATATGTGAAGCAAATAGTGATACAAATGAAAGGAGAAATAGACAAATCAACTATTGTAGTTGAAGACTTTAACATACATTTCTCAACCACTGCCAAAGCAGCTAGAAAGAAAAATCATCAAGGATATAGAAGAATTCAACACTACCAACAACCAAGTGTCTAATTAGCATGTATAGAACACCACACTCAACACCAAGATATAGATTCTTTTCAAGTACACATGGAACATAACCATGATAGATCATGTCCTTTGCCAAAATCAAACCTGAACAAGTTTTAAAAATTGAAGTCACACAGAGCCTATTACTCAACCACTCTGGAGTCAAAGTAGAAATCAACAACAGTAAGATAACAGGAAAATCCCTAGATACTTGGAAACACAACATGCTTCTAAATAACCCATAAGTCAAAGAAAAAGTCTCAAAGGAAATAAAATACATTGAACTAAATGAAAATAAACATATCAAATTTTGAGGGATATAGCTAAAACAGAGCTGAGAGGGAAATTTATAGCACTGTTTATATTGGAAAGTCTCAAATTAATAACTGTTTCCAATTTCATTGATTTCCACCCTTTATTTCCTTCCTTCTGATAGCTTTGAATTTATTTTGTTTCTAGTTTCTTAAAATCCAAATTGGAAACAGAAAAGCAATACATAAATGAAACAATAGCTGGATCCTTGAAAAGATTGATAAATTTCACTAAACTCTAGCAAAACTAAGAAGGAAAAATGAGAGAAGACATTTTACGAAATAGGAAATATGGATAAATAAGCACATGAAAAGATACTGATCTTTAGCAATCAGTTGAATATAAATTAAGACCACAATGTGATATAATTACACACCTATGAATACAAAAAACACTGAGTTGTACACTTGGGTGAATTTTTGGTGTGTGAATTTAGATCTCAATGATGCCATTAAAAATAAAGCAACATCCCCTTCCAAACTTATGATAGATGCTTTGAAACTGGATATATCATACTTTGCATTTGAAAATGTAAAATGGTACAGCTCTTTGAAAAATATTTGAAAGTTTCTTTGAAAAACCTAAACATGGCCAGGCAAGGTGGATCATGACTGTAATCCTAGTACTGTCAGAGGCTAAGGTAAGAGGATCGCTTCAGGCCAGGAGTTTGAGACTAGCCTGGACAACATAGTAAGACCCCATCTCTACAAAAAAAATTAAAAAAACAATATCCAGGCATGGTGGTATGTGTCTGTGGTTGTAGCTATTTAGGAGGCTGAGGCAGGAGGATCACTTGAGCCCAGGAGTTTGAGGTTGCAGTGAGCTATGATTGTGCCACTGCACTTAGCCCAGGTGACAAAGTGAGACCCTGTCTCAAAAAAATATAGAAATAAAAATAAATAACTAAACATATGCTTACTGTACAACCAAGCAATCACATTCCTGATCATTTATCCCAGAAAAAGAAAAACTTGTGTCTGCACAAAAACCTAAACAGTTGTTTGTGGCAGATAGATTTATAATTATCAAAAACTGGAAATATACAAAATGTCCCTCAGTAGGTGAATGGTGACATAAATGGTGGTACATTAGTAACATGAACTACTACTCAGCAATAAAAAGAAATAAACTTTTTATTTCTGATACATGAAACAACTAGGATGGACTTCAAGGGAATTATGCTGAGTGTAAAAAGGCAAATCTCAAATGGTTACATATTGTATAATTCCGTTTATATAACATTCTCAAAATTATAGAGTCAGGGAACAAATTAGTGGTTGCCAGAATTTACAGATATTGTAGGGGATGGGAGTGGCTGTGACTACTAAGAGGTAGCACAATGGAGATTTGTATTGCTAGAATAGTTCTATATCTTGATTGCGGTTGTGGTCAATGTGAATCTACACATGTGATAAAATGACATAACTATACATATATATTATACCAATGCAGTTTCTTGGTTTTAATAACTTACAATAGTTATATAAGATGTAACCATTGGAGGAAAGTAGGTAAGAGCTACACAAGACCTCTCTGTACTAATTTTGGAACTTCCTGTGAATCTTTATTTCAAATTTAAAAGTTAAAAAAAATAAAAACTCAAGTGTGCCCCCTGTGTCAAATCTGCCTGCCAAAACATCCTGCTTGGTAGGCTTAGCCATGAACTAGGATAATTAGCCTCTGCCTCATTTCCTCTGCCTATTTGCACCTTCCCTACCACCACTTTGTTAGCTTTGCCCTAATTTACAGACTCATCTGTCCTGGAGACAAGCAGTATTAATTGCCTTGGTCCATCTATTCCTCCTTCCTCCACCCCATCCACTCACCCCCAGTGATTCTTAAGGAAGTAACTCTACAAAATCTTGAAGCTTTTTGCCCCATTGCTAGTAACTACAGCTTCCTAATGTCCCATTGCCTGCCAGAAGCTTTATATACATTACTTTACTTAATTCTCATTATACAATATTCCATGAAGGAGGTACTATTTTTACCTGCTTTACAGATGAGGAAACTGAGAATAATAGAGAACAAGCTCATTACACAGGGTCACTCAGCAACTTGATAGCAGAGCTGGGATTCAAACCCAGATCTCAAGGGTGAGATCTCTATGCTGTAACCACAGAGTTCTCTAGTGCTGACTTGTTTCCATGTTTCCTCTCAAGTCATAGCTCTCTTCAACTACCTAGTTCTCAACCTAGGACTTTAGTTGCTACCACCCTTCTTGCACTGGCCAGTCACTTGAACCCCAAACCTCATACTGGAGACCACTCATGGAAAGACAATAAGATGATATGTAAAAGTGATACCATGGTATTTTTATTATTATATTCTCTCATTTAATCTTCACTGCCATCCTACAAAGTAGGTATTATTTCTTCCCACTTTACAGATGAGAAAATTGAGGTTCAGAGCAGTTAAGGAACTTGTCCAAGGTCACAGAATCAACAAGTGGTAAAGGCAATATTCTTATCTAAATTTTCTGGCTCTAGGCTCAAGCTCTTTCTAACACCAGGTGTTGACCAGGGTCTTGTATCAGAATCATCTGAGGAAACTTTTCAAAATATATTTGCCTGGGGCCACAACCTGAGACTGAGTCAGAAATCTGGATTGAGATCCAGTACAGTGAAAAAGCTCTCCAAGTGATAATGTGATGGTTCTTCACACCAGCAAATGTTGATAACTCATGGTATTTTAATCAGTAACCAAGCTTCCAAAATGTATCATCATCTAATCCATAATTATCAAGCTTGTCCACAGAAATGTCATAAAACACTGTCAGATGCTCTGTTGAAATCTGGATATATCACGGATATATCACATCCACAGTAGCATTTCTAGAACCCTTAAAGTTGTCAATTAAAAATAAAAGGATTCCATGACCAAATAAATTTGAGAAACCCAGGACATTCCTCTTGGAGAGTTTTACAATCCATGGTAGCCTATCAAAGTCTCTGAAAAGTACTTCAGTTGAAGGGAAAAAAAGACAAACTTTGTTCAGCACAGTATTTTATAAATTATTGGACCATAAAACCCATTATGTGGAATGCCAATCCATGGAACATATAAACGTTATTCCTCTCATATAATAACCCTGTCTAGAAACCTTATCACAGAAGTAAAAGATGTTATGTTGTGATTTATTTCATGACTACTTGAATACACCCCAAATATGCTCCCTCTCCCAGTCTTCCCCTTCTCAATAAATGACTTCATCCTCCATCTGACTAATCAACGCAAAAAGCTTAGGCATTCTTAATTGAGCATCTTTCCCTATCCCCAGAAGTAATTCATCAAAAGGACCTATTGACTCTACATATACATTATATGCTAGATTTTTTCACTTCTCTCCTCCACTTCCTCTGTAACAAACCTAGAATAAAACATCACCACTCACTGCAAAGCCTACTAATTCATCTTCCTGCCTCTACTTTTCCCTCCTACAATCTATTTACCACATACATAGCAACCAAATCATGCCGCTCCCTTATTTAAAGCCAAACAATGGCTTTCTATTACAGTTTTAAAACTGCTTTCCATGGTTTTACCACATCCACAAGGTACTACATAAACTGGCCCCTGCATAACTCTTACTCCCTTACTCACTCTACTCTAGATACACTAGATTTCTATTAAGTTGAATCATATGAAATGGCCATTTTTGTAGGTCCCTACCCTACCCCCATGTCCATAAATAGTTATTTCATTTAGCTCTCTTCTCTTAATCCCTTTGAAAGTGTCACCCATTTCCTACTGGGACCCTAATATCTTAATAACCTGTTCTAAAATAATTGCCTACAATAGAAGTTGCGTTTATGAACCTATGGTCCATGGAACCTTCCCCATTTTGAAAATCAGGACAATATCTGCTCCTGCCTGGTTTCCCCAGCACCTATAGTACTCTAATTCCATGATTCCTTAAAGATTTCTAAAAACTTTTCAGGAATTCTACCTGTAATCAGACCCCTGGGATATAAGTTGTCTGAACCAAGAGACTTAAGGTCACAAGCTCCATGGTTAGTTCTACCCTTTATGATACAGACAGAAGCCAAATGGAATTTGAATAATACTTCTTTCTCTTTTACAATATCAGCTCTACTCAATCATACCATTGCCCCCAGTGGCCCTCAAAGCAACTCTATGTAACCCTATGACTCTGGAAAACAGTTTGAAAATCGTTGTACTTATATAAACTAAGCTGCTTCTCTTATAGAAAAAGAAAAACCAAAACTCCACAAGCTCCACTTCCAGCAAGATTACAATCTCATTGCCTGACCATGGCTAATTCACTTATGCCTAAATTTAGTCCACTTTTTAAAATGTAGATACTATACTCATTCCTGCCTGAACATGCTAATGATATTGACTCTAGAGCCATCATCTTATCTTAAACCCTGAGAGATATGACACCATAATCATTAGAAGACCCCAATGCAATCTTTAGGTATACTTTGGTGGTAATGTTTCTTTTCCAAATAGCCTAGGAGTGCACTATTTCAACATACAGATAAACTCCTTTAAGAGCAACAAAATATGAAATACAACCTTAGATAAAAATATGAAAATCATAGGACTGAATAAATTGATGCCTGAAATATTTACTAAAACAGCATCCAGTATCCAGTAATATATCACAGAATATCCTCCTGTGGCAAGAGTGTCTCAGCTAAAGAGATTTTTATTTCCAATGTATTTTTGGGACCTGTATTTATGAACCAAATCTGTGTTGTTCATTGAAAAGCAGTTGTTTGGGAATTTGTTATACTCTACTAAATGAGAATATAAATGGCAAGAAATATGGTCCATTATGAGCATAAATACTTCTGCTTCCTTCTTTTGGTTTTCTACCTTCTTGGTACCAGGCAAAACCCTTGGGGGATACGAAAAGATAATGGAATAGACACTGCCTTGAGGGAGTTTATGATCTGATTGAGACAATAGATATGTCTGAGAAGTAGAACAATACAGTAAATATGATAAGGTTATCAATGAACGTTCTAAGAGCCTGGAGACAGGAGAGATCCCTGTTGGCTGTCTGGTCAGAAAGGGGATCAAGAAAGAGAGTAGACCTGAACTAGGACATAAGGAGTAGCTAGGATTTGGAGAGGCAGTGAGGATTGAGAAAGGGCATTCCAGCCAAATGGAAAAAAGTGATCAAAGGTCCTACAGAGTCTAGAATATATAAGGCATGTTTGAGAATGATCTACATTGAAGAATAGGAACATGAGGCTGAAGAGGTCACCTGGGCCAAGATCATAGATGGATGATATCCCATATTAAGTAGCTTTAGCCTCAGCCTGTTAGTTACTATATGACTATCTGCATGAGAATCACCTAGAGAGATTTAAAATGAAGACTTTAAGGCCCCAACCTCAGTGACTGATTCAGTAGGTTTAGGGCTGGGGCCAAGGAAACTACATTTTCAACAAGCATTCCCCTCCCACCAACTGATTCTGATGCCTAATAAAATAAGGCAATGAACAGCCTCAAAGGAAAGCTGCAATGCAAAGCCAATGAGAGGCTTTAAAGGGGTAGTATCACAGTGATAGAGGAGTGATTGAGGAAGATATTAATATATCTTCTAGTTGTATGCTGGGCAGATTGACGAAGGAGATAAGGTAATACATATGTTAATTAGCTAGATTTAACTATTCCACAATGTATACTTCAAAACATAATGTATGTGATAAATACATACAATTTTATTTGTCAATTAGAAAATTGGGGGGGGAAGGAAAGCCAGAGAGAAAGCTTTACAATAGTCTAGGTATTGAATCCAATCACTACAAATTATTCATCTTTTTGTTCCCAGGGCCTAGCATGGAGTCATAGTAACTTATTCAGAGGCAGTTACATGTAAAGGTAAAGAAGCTTAAGCTTCATTGTGCCTCACTGGCATGGACCCATTCCTAGTCTTCTTTTTAATTAGAAAATAAACCAAGACATACAGACCAATGGAACAAAACAGAGAGCCCCAAAACATGCATACACATATATGGTCAACTGATCTTCAACAAGAGTGCCAAGAATACACAATGAGGAAAGGATAGTCTCTTTTATAAATGATGTTAGAAAAACTAGACATCCACATGCAAAAGAATGAATTGGATCCTTATAACAAGCAAAAATCAATTCAAAATGGATTAAAGACTTAAACATAAGACCTGAAAAACTCCTAAAAGAAAACATAGGGGAAAAGTTCCTTGACATTGACCTTGGCAATGATTTCTTGGAAATACACCAAAAGCATAGGCAACAAAAGCAAAAATAGACAAATGGGATTATGTCAAACTAGAAAGCTTCTGTACAGCAAAGGAAAAAACAAAATGAAAAGAGAACCTATGGATTGGGAGAAAATATTTGCAAATATATCTGATAAGAAGTTAATATCAAAAATATATCAGGAACTCCAAATAGCAAAAAAAGCAAATAATCCAATTAAAAATGTGCAAAGGATCTGAAGACACATGCAAATGGCCAACAGGTATATTAAAAGGTGCTCAGCATCACAAATATTGGAAATTCTAATCAAAACTACAATGAGATATCACCTCACATCCGTTAGAATGGCTATTCTCAAAAAGATGAAAGATAACAAGCGTTGGCAAGGATACAAAGAATGTGAACCCTTGTACACTCTTGGTGGGAATGTAAATTGGTACAGCCATTATGGAAAAAAATATGGAGGTTCCTCAAAAAATTAGAAATAGAACTACTATGTGATACAGCAATCCCACTACTGGATATATATCCAAAGGAATTGCAATCAGTATGTCAAAGAAATATCTGTACTCCCATGTTCATTGCAGCATTATTCACAATAGGCAAGAGGTGAAATCAAACTAAGTGGCCATCAATGGATGAATAAAGAAAGTGTGGTATATATACACAATGGAATACTAGCTAGCCTTAAAAAAAAAAAAAGAAGGAAATCCTATCATTTACAGCAACATGGATGAAGCTGTAGGACATTATATTAAGAAATAAGCCAGAGAAAGAAAGATGAATACTTCATAGTCTTACTTATGTGGAATCTAAAAATGTCAAACTTACAGAAGCAGAGAGTATAATGGTGGTTACCAAGAGCTGGAGGGAGGGGTGGGTGGAGTCAAGACTCCATCTTGACTCTTCATTGCCCTGTTATAGGCTGTAGGTGTGGGTCTTCCTGGAAGAAAAGGGGGCTAAGGAAATAAAAAGTCTTTTCCACTGTCATGTTACTATCTTCTCCTAACAAGTATGTGGCTCCAGCTTTGAGATCATAACTCTTGCTTCTTCCTTGTTTTCTCTACATTACTTGGAGTATAATGCTCTGTATGCAATGAATAACTATTACTACTACTACTAGCAGCAGCTGCCATTTATTTAGCAATTACTATATATGAAGCACAATACTAGGGCTCTTATACTCACTGTTTTTAATTCTTACCAAAAAAAAAGCCTTTTGAGTAGGTACTATTGTCCCCATTTTGCAAAGGGAGAAACTCAACTGACTCAGAAAGACTAGTTTACTTCCATAAGGTCATATAACTACTACATGGTAAATCCAGGATTCAAAAAGATCTGCCTGGCTCCAGATCTATATATCCAACTATGTAACATTGCCATTCTAGAAAAAATATTTAACAACATTCAAGAAACCAACTTGAAGGTATAAAGTTCATATCAATTAGGCAATATGAAATGTAGAGAGTAGAGACTGAGAGCAGTTTCATCCAACTCAAAAAATAGCAATTGCATTTTATTCTGGGTTTTAAACCTACTCCCTGATTCAGTCCTTCCATGACTGTCAGAAAGTCTATATTCACTCTGCCATTTTAGTTGGCTCCCTCTAAGTTGCCCAAGAAGGGTCAGCCTTCTGGTCCCGAGATTTCCTAAGCAGCCAGGTTTGGTGCCCTGGTGTATCAATCTGGGTCCAATCAGGAGAAATCAGTGACATAGTAATTTTAACAGAAAAAAATTAACAGGAGATTGGAATAACAAGGGATTGGCTAGGAAGAAATAAAGGTAATTCTAAACACAAAAATAGCATATATAAGGAGCAACTACTATCCGTAAGGCCCAAGTACAGTATCCAAGAAGAGTTCCTCCCACTCCTATCCTCCCATGCCCCTGCACCAGGACTGAGATCCAGACATTGATGGAAAAGACACAGCCATGACTACTTGGATGGCATAGAAGTTGCTGTGGTGCCACACAAATAAAATTTGCTAGAAATCAGCCCTTCACACCTTGCCAGAAACACACTCTCATGAAGGTTCATGGGCAGTGTCTTACCAAGGGCACTCCACTGAAAAACTACTTAAGGGGCGGGGGGGTGCTAGGGGAAGATTTTATATATATATATACACACACACATACACACACACACACACTCAGCAGTGGGATTGCTGGATTATATGGTAGTTCTATTTTTAGTTTTTTGAGGAACCTGCATACTGTTTTCCATAGTGGCTATACTAGTTTATATTTCCACCAACAGATTACAAGTGCTCCCCTTTCTCTTCATCCTCAACAGCATTTATTATTTTTTGTCTTTTTGGTAATAGCCATTCTAAATAAGGTGAGAATATATCTCAATGTAATCTTGATTTGCATTTCCCTGATGATCAATGATAATGAGAATTTTTTCATATACCTGTTGGCCATTTGTTTTACTCATTTACTCACTCACTCATTTACTCATTCATTTATTTAGAGACAGTCTCACTCTGTTGCCCTGGCTAGAGTGCAGCAGCATCATCATAGCTCACTGCAACCTCAAACTCCTGGACTCAAGTGATCCTCCTGCCTCATCCTCCCAAGTAGCTGGGATTACAGGTGCACACCACCACACCTGGCTAATTTTTCCTTTTTTTTTCTTTGTAGAGACATAGTCTTGCTCTTCTTCAGGCTGGTCTCAAACTCCTGGGCTCAAGAGACTTTCCCACCTCAGTCACCCAGAGTGCTAAGATTACAAGCATGATCACTATGCCTGGCCTTTGTATGTCTTCTTTTAATAAACATTTATACAGGTCTTTTGTCCATTTTTAAATCAAATCATTTGATTTTTGCTATTGAGTTGTTTGAGCTCCTCATATACTCTGGTTATAAATTCCTTGTCAGATATATAGTTTGCAAATATTTTCTCCCATTCTGTAGACTGTCTCTTTACTTTGTTGATCATTTTCCTTGCTGCACAGAAGCTTTTTGGCTTAATGTAATCCCATTTGTCTATTTTTGGTTTTGCTGCCTATGTTTTTGAGGTCTTATACAAAAAGCCTTTGCCAAGACCAATGTCCTGTGGCATTTCCCCAATTTTTTCTTCTAGTATTTTCATAGTTTCAGGTCTTACATTTAAGTCCTTAATTCATTTCAAGTTGATTTTTATGTGTGGTATATTATGGAGATCTAGTTTCATTTTCTGTATATGGTTCTCCAGTTGTTGCAGAACCATTTATTAAAGAGGCTTTCCTTTCTGCATTATATGTTCTTGGCACCTTTGTTAATGAGTTTTCTGGGCCAGGCACAGTAGCTCATGCCTGTAATCCTAGCACTCCAGGAGGCCGAGGCAGGAGGATTGCTTGAGTTCAGGAGTTTTAGACCAGCCTGAGCAAGAGTAAGACCCTGTCTGTACCAAAAATAGAAAAAGTTAACTGAGTATGGTGGTACATGCCTGTAGGCCCAGCTACTAGGGAGGCTGAGGCAGGAGGATCACTTGAGCCCAGGAATTAAGGTTGCAGTGAGCTATAATGAGGCCACTGCACTCTAGCCTGGGTGACAGAGCAAGACTGTCTCATTAAAAATATATATATAATGAGTTTTCTATAAGCGTGTGGATTTATTTCTGGTTCGTTACTATAGTGCTATAGCACAATTTGAAATCAAGCACCAAAACTGAAGCATCAATAAAAAACCTTCCAAAAAAAAGTCCCAGACCAGATTGTTTCACACCTGAATTCTACAAGACCTAAAGATAAGAACTGGTACCTAACCTGCAGAAATTATTCCACAACATCAAGAAAGAAGGAACCCTCCTGGACATGTTTTACAAAGCCAATATCACCCTGATACCAAAGCCAGGAAAAGAATAAACAACAAAAAAAAGAACTACAGACCAATATCCCTTATCAGTATAGACACAAAAATTCTCAATAAAATCCCAGCAAATCAAATTCGGCTTCTCATCAAAAAACAATCCATCACGACCAAGTGAGTTTCATCCCAGAGACGCAGGTATGGTTCAACATATGCAAATCTATAAATGTAAGCCACCACATAAACAGAAGTAAAAACGAAGATGATACAATCCTCTCAATAGATGCAGAAAAAGCAGTCAACAAATTTCAGCACGCTTTTATGATAAGAATGCTTAACAAAATAGGCATAGGCAGGACAACCTCAAAATGATAACAGCCATATATGACAAACTCACAGCCAACATCATACTGAATGGGGAAAAATGAAAGCATTCCTGCTTAGAACTGGAACAAGACAAGGTTGCCCTCTATCACCACTTCTATTCAACATAGGGCTGGAAGTCCTAGCCAGAGCAATCAGACAAGAGAAGGAAATCAAGGGCATCCAAATGGGGGTAGAAGAGGTCAAACTATCCTCTTTGCTGATGATATGATCTTATATCTAGAAAATTCCAAATATTCAGCCAAGAGACTACTGGAATTGATAAATAAATTCAGCAAAGTCTCAGTATACAAAATCAGTAACATTCATATTCAACAACAGTCAAACTGAGAACCAAATCAAAGACTCAATATCTTTCATGATAGCAACAAAGAAAATAATATACCTAGGAATATATTTAACTAAGGAGGTGAAAGACCTCTACAGGGTGAACTACAAAACATCGAGGAAGTAAACAGGAGGTGTAAACAGGTGGAAAACCATACCATGCTCATGGGTCAGCAGAATCAACATTGTTAAAATGCTTATACAACCCAAAGTGATCTACAGATTCAATGCAATCACTATTAAAATACCAACATCATTTTTACAGATCTAGAAAAAATAATTCTACACTTTATATGGAAGCAGAGAAGACCCTATATAGCCAAAGCAACCTTAAGGAAAAAGAACAAATTGGGAGGCATCAATTTACCGGACTTCAAGATATACTACAAGGCTATAGTAACCAAAATAGCATGGTACTGGCATGAGAACAAAGACATAGACCAATGGAACAGAACAGAGAACCCAGATATAAAACCATCTTCATGTTGCCATCTGATCTTTGACAAAGCAGACAAAACATATGCTGGGGAAAAGAATCCCTATTCAATAAGTGGTGCTGGGAAAATTGGGTAGCCACATGTAGAAGACTGAAACAGGATCCACACCTCTCACCTCTCATAAAAACCAACTCACAATGGATGACAGACTTAAACCTAAGGCATGAAACTATAAAAATCCTAGAAGAAAATGCTGAATAAACTCTTACAGCTACAGGTCTACGCACAGAATTTATGAAGAAGACCTCAAAAGAAATCACAGCAACAACAAAAATAAATGGGACCTGATCAAGTTAAAAAGCTTCTATGCATCCAATGAAGCTATCGTTAGAGTGAATAGACAACCTACAGAATGGGAGAAAATATTTGCATGCTATACATCTGATAAAGGGCTGATAAGTAGAATCTATATAGAACTCAGGAAAAATCAGAAAGAAAAAAATCAAACAACCTCATTAAAAAGTGGGCAAAAGACATGAACAGAAACTTT
Source organism: Cheirogaleus medius (assembly GCA_008086735.1). Lineage (NCBI taxonomy): Eukaryota > Metazoa > Chordata > Mammalia > Primates > Cheirogaleidae > Cheirogaleus > Cheirogaleus medius. The sequence goes on along the minus strand of VBSM01000656.1, from coordinate 739,751 downwards.
TCAAAAAAAGATAGACTCATGGCCAAGAAACATTAAAAAATGCTCAACATCTGTAATCAGCTAAATGCAAGTCAAAAACGCAATGAGATATCACTTAACTCCAGTGAGAATGGCTTTTGTCAAAGATTTCCAAAACAACAAATGTTGGCCTGGATGCAGAGAGATAAGAACACTCATATACTGCTGGTGGGACTGTGAACTAGTACAACCTCTATGGAAAGTAGTATGGGATACCTCAAAGAACTAAAAGT
>VBSM01000656.1:723318-739400 GCA_008086735.1 Cheirogaleus medius | reverse complement strand
ACTAGTACAACCTCTATGGAAAGTAGTATGGGATACCTCAAAGAACTAAAAGTAGAACTACCATTGGATCCAGCAACCTCACTACTTGGTATTTACCTAAAGGAAAAAAAGACATTCTATTAAAAATACATCTGTACTCAAATGTTTATAGCAGTAGAATTCACAATTGCAAAGATGTGGAAACAACCTAAGTGCCCTTCGATACATGAGTGGATTAATAAAATGTAGTGTATTTGTATATACACACACACCATGGAGTACTACTCAGCCACAAAAAAACAATGGTGATGTAGCACCTCTTGTATTATCCTGGATGGAGCTGGAGCCTATTCTTCTAAGTGAAGTATCCCAAGAATGAGAAAACAAACACCAAATATACTCACCATCAAATTGGTGCTAATCTATCAACACTTATGTACACATATGAGAAGTAACACTCATAGGGTATCAGGCATGTGTAAGGAGAGAGGAGAGGATGGGTAAATTCACACCTAACAGATGCAGTGTGTGCTGTCTGGGGGATGGGCATGCTTATAGCTCTAACTCAGGTAGTGCAAAGGCAATTTATGTAACCAAAGCATTTGTACCCCCATAATACTCAGATTAAAAAAATAAAAAATGGATCATAAGTGTTTTGTCCTTGACTTAGTTGGTGAGATATATCATGTTTATTGATTTGCATGTGTTGAACCATCCCTGCAACCCTAGAATGAATCCCACTTGATCATGTTGAATAATCTTTTTATGTGTTACTGAAATCTATTAAACCTTGGTAGGATTCTGAGAAGCCCATTCCCCTGTTTCTAGCCTCTACCTAAGGGTGTACCTTCTCTACTCTTCTCCTCTGCCTCCTGCCTAGAAAAAAAAATCTGATAAACTTATTCTTGTAATTTTAACTTATTCTGATTCCATTTAGTGATATTATAGAAAAATTGGAAAATCATCACATTTATAGAAAAAAAATTCAAAACATCCCTTAACTTAACCCGAGAAATAGCCACAGTTAACATTTTTATATCTGTTCTTAAATAGAGAATATAGAGGTGCATATAATATATACCCCAAACACATGTACACACACCTCATGTGCATTCATGTACATACACATACCCCTATATGCACATGAATATTCATGTGCCTGCAAGCATGCTCCTTCCCTGCACCCCAACACATATACCTATACAGATATATATGTAGATACAGATAAGGAAATATTTTTATTTTAAAAAGATTATGAATACTATCTAAGTATCCTTTTAACTTTTTATTCTATAAGACTGAAAGCATTGTATATCTCCCATAGAAGAACAAAGAAAATACGTTGGCTACTTATGAATCATTAATCCTTAACAATATGACAATATTTCACAGTAGTTAAGGGCAGAATTCAGCAACCTATAGCCCACAAGCTACATACTGCCCTCCACCTGTTTTTATAAATAGTTTTATTGGAAAACAGCCATACTCATTCATTTATGTATTGTTTATAACTGCTTTTTTACTACAACAACAGAGTTGAGCAGTTGCAACAAAGACCATGTGGACGGCAAAATCTAAAATATTTACTATCTGGCCCTTTAAAGAAAAATTTGACAATCCTAGTTAAAAGCATAGAATCTTTAGTTAGGCTGCCTGTGCTAAAATTTCATCTCCAGTATTGACTGTGTGCCATGAGCAAGTGACTTAAACTCTGAGGCTGTTTTCTCATGTTTATAAAATAGAAATAATAACAACATTTACTTCATGGGTTATTGGAAGGATTAAATGAAATGTAAAGTGCTTAGGACTGTTATCAAAATTAAAATCCAATGAATTCTTACTATTGTTATTTTTTATAAGTCCCACAAATATCAACAAACTCAAATTATACACAGTGAATCTTTGGCCCAGTCCCATATGCTGGAGTGGTTGACCTATCAACTGTATCTTTATTTTTTCTTTCAGTGCACAAAATGGAAGCTTGGATAAACAGAAAATCAGTGTATTTATATAAAAATGGAAGTGTGCCATCTCTTTCCCTTAGGAGAATCCCTAGCACAGGAGGCTGAATTCCTCCATTCTGTTGGCAGAATCAAAGAGAGAGCAGCAAAAGAAGTTTGAAAGAAAACTAGATCTGGACATAAGCATATAATGTACAATATATATAAGCTGCAAAACTTTCCCTGATCTTCTATCACAGTTCCATTTCTACATCAGTGGTGAGGTTTTAAGTGCATCAAGATCATACCTCCCCAGCAATATCATTATACCAAAGGTGTGATGACCCACTAGCTTCACATGCTAACTAATTTAAAAAAAACAAAAAAAGTAATGATGTTGCCAGATAAAGAAGTACTTTGCTTTGTTAAAACCATAAATAAATTATCATACCACAATTTATTTTCTTAAGCCTATTTCTCAGAAGCTTGAAAATAACATTTTCCTAAATTTTAGCATACTTATTTTACTTAATCTTTTCTTATCCAAGTACTACATAAGTAGAAATAAGATTTATCTGTCTAAATTGCTTGGAACAAACAAATCTGGGAAACCTACAGACTGAATTATTTCCCACCCTCTGAGAATTTTCTTTTCAGAACAGCTAAGGAGAAATGAATAGGAGTTTTGTTCTCTTCACTTCGGTAGCATGTTCATCACCACCTTGATTGTTCTTAGGAAGGTGACATGGAAGGTATTGGAGCCCAAGATTCTCCTGCCCTGCCCAGAGACAACTTTCTAAACTGTAAGCAAATAACTAAAACAGAGGTTAGAAAATAACATGATATGTGCAAGGTACAGTGGCTCATGCCTGTAATCCCAGCTACTTGGGAGACTGAGGTGTGAGGATCACTTGAGGCCAGGAGTTTGAGGCCAGCCTGGGCAACACAGTGAGATCCCAACTCAAAAGCAAAAGAAAAAGTGAGATAGGATACTGGCAGGCCTTGCTTGTTAAGGAATCACAAGACCCAAACCAAGGTCTGAGAAAAACAGGATGTGGTAAAGAAACTGATTAAGATGAGTTAGAACCAAGATGGCAACAAAAATTACCTCTGCTTGCCCTTATTGCTCATAATACCCTGTTTGTAATGTATTAGCATTCTAAAAGAAACTTCTATCAACACCAAGACAGTTTACAGTCACCATGACAACCCCCAGAAGTTACCTTATATGGTATGAAAAGAGGAAACCCCGATTCCTGGAAATCTCTGCTCTTTTCCCAGAAAACCCATGAATAATCCACCCCTTATTTAGGATATAATCAAGAGATAGGCCGGGTGCGGTGGCTCACGCCTGTAATCCTAGCACTCTGGGAGGCTGAGGTGGGAGGATTGTTTGTGCTCAGGAGTTTGAGACCAGCCTGAGCAAGAGCGAGACTCCGTCTCTACTATAAATGAAAAGAAATTAGCCAAAAAACTAAAAATAAAAAAAATTAGCCAGGCACGGTGGCGTATGCCTATAGTCCTAGCTACCAGGGAGGCTGAGGCAAGAGGATCGCTTGAGCCCAGGAGTTTGAGGTTGCTGTGAGCTAGGCTGACGCCATGGCACTCTAGCCCAGGCAAGAGAGTGAGACTCTGTCTCAAAAAAAAAAAAGAGATAGCCATAAATGTAGTTCGCCAACAATGTATAGGCGTTATACTCTGTTGTGCTGAGAGATTGCCACAGCTCTGTCTATGAAGTAGCCTGCTTGCTGTTGGTTTAACAAATTTTGCTTCTGTTTCCAACTTAAGGCTGGCACTTGAATTCTTTCATGCCCATAGCCAAGAACCCTCTTGGCCTTCAGGCCAGATCCCCATTTTGAGATCCACTTTCCTGTGTCAAAAGTAACATGATCTAAAAGAAAAATAAAGCAGGGGAAAAGAATGGGAGTGTTTGGGGAGGGTTTCAAGTTAAACTAGAATAGTCAGGGAAGGCCTCAGTAAGATATCTTTGATTAAAGAAGAGGAGGGAACTAGGCATACATATAGTTGGAAGAAGAGGATTCCAGGCAGAAGAAACCACCAGTGCAAAGGCCCTGAGAGAGAAAATGTCTAGTGTATGTCAGAGGCATAGCCAGTGCAACAGGAACAGAGTAATGGGGAGAAAAGTAATGTATGAGGTCAGAGAAGTAATGAGGGTCCAGATCATGCAGGGCTTTATAAGGCTATTGTAATTACTTGGGTTTTACTTGATATGGGATGCACTGGAGAGAGAATTTTGAGGTGAAGAGTAACATAGTTTGATTTACTAATTAACAGGATCACTCTGACTGCTATATTGAGAATAGACTGAAAGACAGCAAGTGTGGAAGCAGAGAGATCAATAATGAGGATATTACAATAATCAAGGTGAGAGATTGTCAATGCTTAAAGCAGGGAGGTAACACTAGAGTTGGGGAAAAGTAGATTAGGTTTTCTTGTCCATCTCCCCATCAAATTCTGTATCATTTCTGAAAGGCTTTGATGAATAACCGAGAATAGTTTTACAATAACATGTCTCTTACAATACAAAAGTCACACTGCCGTTTAAATACTTGATCTTTTTAATCTCCATATTATAAAATCTTAGTGTTTTCTCAGGTGTCAGCTTCATAATTAAACAGTGCATCAATGGTCCACTTTCTAAACATTAATAGTACATTTGTTTGCCAACAGCCATTCAGAAAGTCAGAAGATTCAAAATAGTTTTGTGAAGCTGCTATTAGGTAAGGATGGACATTGAAAGCGCTGCCAGGACCATCTCTGAGTTAAGGTAAGGCTAAATGAAAAGAAGAGGTACTAGAGTGCAATTACTTCACTGGTTTCCTTTAAAATGCAGCACACTTGGATCTCCATTATCTCACTAAATTAATTATGGGCCTTGGATTATCATCACTCTAGGAACTATAATAAAGGGCAGCTTGTCATGTATTAGTCTAATCCTAGATTACATTTCAAGTCAATAATATTAGGGAACCATCAGAAATGCCATTAATGTCATAAACAAACCAGTAATTCAGATCATCTAATTCACGTGGTCTCTTTCAGGAAAACTCTAGTACAAGTTGCTCTGCTGGGTTAATTGTGGTAGAAGAAAGGGGAGGAAAAGGAATAAGGAAATGTTTCTCCTCTGATATTAGCTGGATGATCCATGTTTGGGATAGCTGGAAGAAAAGTCAGGCTAGAAAAGTCACTGCCATGCCAGTGCGAAAAGTACTTTTTACAAAAAGGTCAAAAATTAGCAACCCATGGTCATATGTGGGCTGAAAGCACATTGTGTTTGTCTCAAATATCAATATAAAATTCAGGAGATTTCACATTAAAAATATGGTTATTTGCATCTCTTGAAATATTGAAAAAGCAACTAACACAGCCATATTTCCACATGACAAAAAATGTAGAGATAAGTAATGGCTGCCCCAATTAAGCAGGTCACATTCCTTCCAATTAGCCAATTGCCACCCCTAAACTTGGATAGACAAGCAGTCCCAGTTCAGTTTCAGATTGGAAACCAGAGATCTTAGTTTTAGTTCTGGCTTTTCCATTAACCATGATAATGTTGGGGGGGACAAGTTAGCTACTCTTGGCCTCAGTTTCTCCATTTGAAAAAGAATAGGATGGACATAAATCTCTCTCTCACCTATTCTACCTTCCTAGAAAGTGCTAACAAGTGCACAGTCACATACCAAGGGAGAGGAAAAGGATTACTCAACAAATGGTGCCAGAGATTAGCCGTTTAGAAATAAAAGCCAACTGAGATACAGATTTTATAGCATGTGCAAATTCAACTCAAGATGGAAAAGAATGTGCATAGTATTAATAAAAATTCATACCAAAAACAGAATAATTGAAAGGCCTTATCTCATGGTAAAGAATTCTGTAAACTTAAAAACAATGGAAGAAATTATAAAGGAAAATATTGGGAAACTTTCTACATGAAAAAGGAAAACCAATATACATTGAAATACTAACAAACTTAAAATGCAAATATAAATTGAGACAAATACAACAAAGAAAAAAGGTCTACATCCTACCGCCCAATTTGACAGCATCTCTCTCTCTCAGTACTTGACAAAAGAGGAGGGCTGGGAGGCATTTAAATTCATGGCCCTGGTCAACCACAAGACTTCTCCATAATCAAGTTAGAGTGTTGTTGCTGAAGGCCTGAGTAATTACCCAATAGCATCAACTCTTTAACCCAGTGGGATAGGCAGAACAGGGGTTATTAATCTAATTTTGTAGATGAGAAAACTGAGGCATACAGAAGCTAAGCGAGTTTGCGAAGGCACAGCAAGTGATAAATGTTAAAACCGATTCAGGAACCAAGCTGGGGGTTTTACCACAGTTGAGTCACCTGTGAAATGAGGAGATTGGATTAGATACCTTGTTATCAAAGTGCAGTCCCCAGACAAGCAGGACCAGCCTCCCATGGGAACTTGTTGAAATGCAAAGTCCCTACTCAGATCCAGGGAATCCTGACCTCTGGAATGGGGCCCAGCAATCTGTGTTCTAACAAACCTCCAAGTCATTCCTATGCACACCTGAGTTTGGAGAACCACTGGATTACATGATTTCTAAGGTCTCTTTCAGACCTAAAACATTTACATGAATATCTGAGATGATATTCATCTCCAAGGCATTTTGCACAAAATCATGCTGTCTTCTTAACCTGGGACTAAAAGGTACAAAAAAAAATTGATTGGAGTTGGTGTTAGTGGGAGGAAAAACAACCCTTTCTCCTTGGTGGAATTTATTTATTGTGTTTGTTAAAAGTACCTGTCTGAAGTCATTTACATAGACATATTGATAATCAGAAACGAGGCTTTCTTCTTTGGGTCTCCATGGAGAGAGGAGCTATGTATGAGCCCGGCTCCTAGAAGCAATCTGGAGGTGGGCGGCAAGGAAGAGAGGACCTATCAATCATCTCTTCTCAACAGATGAGTTTAGACTTCAAGGCCTCCAGGACCAGGTGGAGAAACTTGCTAGCGGGTACAGCAAGGACTTTTCCTGAGCCCTCCTCTACTTACCTAGACCTTAGCCACATTAAAGCGCCAGCTCAAGACTAGCATGGAATCTGTTAGCCTGGCACTGTGCTCTTGCCCGGGGTTGCAGCCACCCAGACTTTCAGTCACAGGCAAGGTGCTCCTCAGCCACCTTTGCCTAATCCTGGTTACCCAGCCATAGGGGCAGCCACCTCAGCCACAGCCCATCGCTTTCATCCCAGCAGCAGCCGCTGTTGCCACCTTCGTTTTTTGCTCTCACCTGTGCCATTGCTTTCCAACCATAGCTACTGAGCACATCTGCTGAAAGCAACATAAAACCGGCTCTGTTTGCCCAACCAGAAGCAGCCAGTGTGAAGGACAGGACAAAGGGGAGAAGGGAAAAGTGGAGATGTCAAGGGGAATGCTGAAAACGGTAACCTGGATGCTGAGGGGGTAGCTATTAATAATAAAGAGACCAAGAGAAGGGATTAGGTGAGGAGGTGGCCGGAGACAGAGGCCAAAATGGTGCAGAAAGAGAATACAGTGCTGAGAGACTGCACATCATCTTTCACGGTCCAGGCTCTATCGGGCCTCCTGTAGGGGAATGAGGACAGTTGACCACTTGGCCTGGCAGCTAATGATGAAGAAAATAAAGGCACTAATGCTGTAAAGGCAAAAGACCCTCAAGCTGATGTCCAGGAGGCTGTTTTGTGCCAGGAGGCTGTGTGACAGGCAGCGGAAGCTACAACAAAAAAGAGGGCCCGTCATGTTGTTGAGGACAGGAAGAAAGAAAAAACTGTTGAAGAGAGGCAAATTTCTCAAACTCATGAAGCTTCTCAAGAAAGATGCAGCAATTCAACTGGAACATCTGCAAACTTCTCTCAGCACTTGCCTAATGCAGTTAAGAAGCAACTTAATGCTCTCAGAAAACTCCCCATAAAATAGACAAAAATACAGTCTGAACTTCACAAAGCAATCCCTGATACTGAGAGGAAATATGGGTGTCTCTATGAACCTGTGTTTGGTAAGAGATACAAAATCTTCAATGAAATTTATGAGCCTACAGAAGATGAAAATAAATAGAAACTAAGTGCTGAGGAGACAGTTGCTAAGGAAATAAAAGAAGACAAAAATTGAAGAGAAAAAGTCTGAAGGTAAAGGATACCCTAAAGGAATTCTTCATTTTGGGGTGGAAAGTTTGTAAGAATACAGAGTTGCTCAGAAATGTGGTGAGAAACACAATGAACCAATTTTAGAGCACCTGAAAGATATTTGGCTCAAGTTCTCAGATGCTGGTGAGCCAATGAGTTTCACAGTAGAATTTCTCCTTGAACCCAGTGAATATTCCTCAAATGAGGTGTTAACTAAAACATATTAATGAGGTCACACCCAGATGATTCTGATCCCTTCTTTGTTCATAGGCCACAGGTTATAGGCTGCACTGGGTGCCAAATATATTGGAAGAAAGGGAAAAATTTCACCCAAATGCATTAAGCAATAGAAAAGCAAAGGAAATGGAACTTTCCAGAACAGTGTACAAAACAACTTTAAATGATTCGTTCTCCAATTACCTTTGTACTCCTAAGATTCCTGAGTTTGGAATACTAAGTGGAGTTGTTAAAGCTAAAAATCTTATAGATCTTCATTTGGAGTTCTTTTTCCATCAGCATCTGGTCCCAAAGCCAGGGCAAAGCACATAGGATGATGACGACTGTGCAACAAAGAAGAAGAACCAGGTGAGAAGAAAGGGAAGAAAAAAATTAACCAAAGTGAAAGAGAAATCCTACTCTGCAGAGTGCAAGCTGCAGTTAGCTGGTTGTGTTATATATCATTAAAAAAATAGTCTAGACATAACTATGAGTTGCTTACAGCTTCATTTTTAAGATTTTTCTGGGTAGCTAAATAAGAAGCTTTTTAAGGTTTTTAAAACCAGTGCTTTTTTTCTTAGAATTTCAATGGTCTCCACTTTTGTGCCAGATAAAGAATTTTGCATCCTATGTACTTCCATAGTTTGGTTCTTATGAAGCACTTTTGTCATAGCTGTAAGACTACAGCTGTAAAACATCAGAATACTTAACAGAGCAAGAGTTGTTTAGAAAAACCTTCCTGAGAAACCAACTTGTTTTCAAACAAGCTTTCATGACCTGTGCCTTCATATGTAGTAGAAATGTAGTCTCTTGTACTAACTAAACAATGCATTTTTAACCTATGTGTGGTTAAGAGTCCCCAGTAAGACCATATTCCATAACAATTAGCTTGTTTGGGGATTTCTATATTGACTGTTAAATTAAAAGAAACTTAATCACAGTCAGGTGGTTAATTACTGGTGCATTTACAAAGTTTTCATCATGTACTTTATTATGAAGTATGTTTAAACTATTAACAAAGCAGTTTTGTATCACCCTACCTTCTAACGATGTTACCTTTTCACCTTCTGGTAAGCCTGTATCAGACTATTTTGTTGGAGCCTAAAATATCAAGGATTAAAGATGCTGCAGAACAGTGTTTTTCAAAGTGTGGCTCCCAACATGGTGATCTAGGACTGCCAGGAGGCCACATGGTGCAACTGAGCCCAAGATTGGATTTTGGCTTAAAACAACAATAGAATAAGCTTTCACCTAAGGTAGGACCAACCTTAATTCACTGGCTTGAAAGTGTTGCAGATAAACTGACCAGCATAGCAAAGATTGGACTAAGGAGTAAACTAGAACTCACTGAGGCCTGAGCCACATGCTTCTCTGTCAGTAAAAAGATTGGCTAGTGGTAGTGGAGAAAAGTGTAAGGCACAAAGCTAGTTGCAGAAGAACACAGATACTTTGCTGCCATTTATGTAAAGTTTTAAAACATGGAAAAAATAATATATACTTTGGGATATAACATATTTAACAAGACATGTTATTCCAGCAAACATAGGCAAAGTAAAGATGTGCACGGGAATGAAACACCAAAGTCATGATACTGGTTACTACTTGAGGAAAGGATGCACAGAGCTTCAACTCTATGCTAAGGAGTGATTACATGGGCACTGAGGAGGTTCATATTAATATTGCTATAGTTTTATGTATGACTTTAAGTAGTAAATGGGCATAATATCTAGAATCTAGATGAAAAAATGGTGGAAGGGGTAGCTGATCAGAGAAAGGGAAGGTGGTCTTGTTTCTATATTTAAGCTTATTTAGATACCATCTGATTGACATTAATAACTTCTCTCATATGTTATCATAGTATAATTCATAATCTCTCTTACATTGGCCTCCCTACATTGTGAGTTCCTCGCTGGTTGGAACCTCAAAAAGTATTTTTCATCTATCTTAAACTACCAAATACCTCCAGAGATTGGCCTGAGGCAAAGCTGTGAAAACAGGATAGCACTTGCATCCCCTGCTCCTTTGCCTCTTTTTCCAGTGTCCTCCTCTTCATTCTCAGGCAGTGACTTCTGTCCTCCTCTCCAACCTCACTATTTCCAGACGCCTAATAATCAGCGTTACCAACTGTTACTCTACTCCACATACAGACCTGCCTTCCCTAGGAGCTCCCTATGCTCCAGATCTTTTCTTTATTCCTCTACTCCTTGCCACCTTTCAAAATTTCTATTCTACTTCCTCAAGACTCTTCCTTGAAATAATATCTGGTTAATGACACTAACTTTCATGTAGATTGTGACACCATGATAACTTACAGTCTCTGAAAGGTCCTATGAAATTACGGTAAAATGGGGAATTTCAGACACTATGGCAAGGTAGGGGAAGAAGACATTAACTCATACCATGTAACAAGACAGCAAGTTGGCTTACATGTGAACTCTCTGACATCCAAAGTTAACCACAAAACAAACACATTTTAACACTTGTGTAATCCCCTGTAAATCTTATATACACTGGACCCATTTTTATTTTTTTTTTTTTAGTCAGAGTCTCACTCTGTTGCCCGGGCTAGAGTGCCATGGTGTCAGCCTAGCTCACAGCAACCTCAAACTCCTGGGCTCAAGTGATCCTCCTGCCTCAGCCTCCCGAGTAGCTGGGACTACAGGCATGTGCCACCACACCTGGCTAATTTTCTCTATATAATTTTTAGTTGTTTGGCTAATTTCTTTCTATTTTTAGTAGAGACGGGGGTCTCATTCTTGCTCAGGCTGGTCTTGAACTCCTGATCTCGAGCGATCCTCCTGCCTCGGCCTCCCAGAGTGTTAGGAGGACCCATTTTAATTGTTGTTAAATCAAGACATGTTTTTCCTATGAAGTTACCCGCTCAATCTAAAGATAGTTATACCCTCAGCCAACTAGAGATGTGTTGGTCTAAGGAAAATAACAACACTCTACAGAAATTCAAAACTCAACCTTAATCTCACTAATCCATTGGGGACTCACCCAACTCATAAACATGATCTTATAAATTAACATTGGTTTTGCACTTTGTAGAATTAACCAATGTAGAGAAAACAAGTTGTTTTCAGTCATCTAATAAATGTTTGAGTATTTACTATGTTCCAGGCACCATTCTAGGTGTTTGGGTAAATATCAGTGGAAACAGACAATAATTCCTGTCCTTGTGGCATCTACCTCTTAGTGGTGGGGTGGTGGTAGTAGGGATAGAGATAATAAAAACAAAGATAAAATTAAACAGAAGTTTCAAGTGCTAAGAATGAAATAAAACAGGGTAGTGATATGATAGTGATTGGGGTATAGGTGGGTAACAGCTTCAGCTAAGGTGGTCAGGGACAATTCCCTGTGAGTACCCTTTGACTCAAACCTAAATACTAAGAAGGAGGCAACCCTGGGACAATCTGGGAGGAAGACCCATGAAAATGACTAAGAACATAAAAATGAAGGTGAAAACTTGTAGTCATATAGTTCTAGTAATTTCTTCTATACAGAGGGCAAGCATTTACTGATTGAAGGTAGACAAAAGGACCAAATCAGAATTCTGTTTCCTCTAAAAGAACAGCATGCTTGGAAAATGAGAAGACACAAACCCAACTAATAATCCTTAATTCTGGTCATGTTCATTGCATATTATGTTTAATATTCACAAAAATCCTTTTGGGCAGTAACTATTATCCTTGTTTAAAGGATGAAACTGAGAATCAGACAACTTACACTGAGCCACAGAGCTATTAATAACAGCCAACTTCCTATTTAAGAGCTCAACACAAGAATAGTGTATGTCAGTGTAAGTAAAATCTAACTTTATGGTTCCAGGGGTGGAACTGGAAACCAGTTTGCTTCCCCTTTATCAAGCAGACCTTTATATATAGACACAGACATGGTTATGGGTCAAATAAAAGCAAGCTTAAGATCTTGTCCCATCTTCTGCAACTAAGCAAAATTGGGGGAGGAGGAGACAGAATCCCTAGTCGAGAAGGGGAGTTAAGAATCATAGTTTCTTACCAACCTGGAAAAATAAAACTGAACTATATACAAAATAGCAGAGTGATTATCTCTGGATAGTGAGATTAATGGTGATTTTTATTTTCTTAATTCAGGCTCTGCCTCTTACTGGCTGTTACTAAACTCTCTGTTTCGGTTTCCTAATTTGCAAAAGATAGATAATAATAGTACCAACATGATAGGGTTGTTGCAAAAAGTAAATGCTTAAAATAGTATCTAATCTATAATGAGCACTTAATATTAAGTAATTAGTAGTAATTTAGTAATAAATGATGATTATCATTCCCTCAATATAATTTTAATTTGCATTGAGTTTGAGCATCTATCCATATGTTTAAAAGCCATTTGTCTATCCATGCCGTTTGCTCATTTTCCATGCTGCTTCCTTCACTTGTAGTGACCTCCCCCCAATCTCTACTGGTAGTTGAACTCCTAATTTCAGGACCCAACTGAAATGCCTCCTCTTGAGCACCTTTCCAGGCATCAATCCACCTTAGCTAATCATCCCTCCCACCTTAGCTAATCATTCTCCCCCCTGAGCTCCCATAGTGTTTTGTGCTCATCCCTGTTATAGTGCTTGACACCTTGCATCATCACCATCCAAGAGCCCATCTTCTCCTGTAGACTAGGATCTTGATAGAGCAAGCCATGGGTCTTAAACATCCATGCATCTCCAGCCCCTAACATAACTCCAGGCATATAGAAGTACTTAATACATGCTCAGTGAATGACTTAATGACTAGGGTCTGGAGTATTTGTCCTGTAGCTTCAAGTGGACAGCCCAGTTCTTCATGACATAGGAAGATACTTGTATGGTTTTTGTTTTTTTGTAAATGCAGTCTCCTCTAAAGTGAATAATGGTGGTCCTATTGAAAGCTGTAAAGCAAGAATGGATGAACAGAGACAGAAAGGAGGTAAAGAAGGTAGAAATACTCTGATTTTGTATACACAATTCATCTACCTGGGAGTATATGTTTTTGCTAAGGGCGAATAAAGGTAGCCCTGATGATAGCATTGCAGTAGGAAATGGGAGTACCCTGTTAGGCACCTTCCTCACCAGAGGACTTCTATAAAATCTCCTAGGTCTACCCTCTGGACACAGACAACATCACTTCTTTCCCTTCTCCCAAGGCTTGGGCTTTTTTTCCTAGCCAAAGACTCTCTGAGGTTATGAGCACATTTTAACAAGGGCCATGTGGAGACAATTTCCTGCCTTTACTGTCCTCCTCAGTCAGGGTAAGTTGCCTGTCTTTTGAGTCCAAGCCCTCCCTCCTCTGGAAAGCCTTTTGTGAGAAAAGCCTTCTGATTGTGATACCTCGCTTTCCTGAGTCACTATATTACAGTGTAAAGATGAAAATCTTTTACATTGTCAATGTCCTCCAGCCAAGGACCACCAGGAACATACCTGTAGTTGAACAAGTTGGGTTTATTACTCATTGCATCAAGGGAAAACATACATCATATGGAACCACATGGCATCTCAGTAAAAGGATGGGTGATTTGGGGAAGCTTTGAAGGAAGTGAGGGTTTGCTCTAGATTAGATGCTGTCAGAAAGTAGGGGCAATTCTGATTTGTATTTCAATAAATCTTATCTATAGGAAGGCGAGATTAGAACCAGGATAAAGCTGTAATTTGTAAAGTACTGGTAGATGCTCATTTTAGCCAAGAAAGGCAAAGTTTAGTATTTTGTGACTTCGTTTCTGTCTCTGTTTAAATAAAATTATGAAGTGGCCTTGTTTTGTCTCTTTTTATCATGAACTCAAAGTGATCCTCTCTAATATTGGTGTTCTATGAAATTATGTCTAGTAGGAGAATGAGATGGCTTAGCTGTGAGTACCAGGCCAGCTCTGAAAGTTAGGCATTGCTTTTTTCCCCTCCATTCTTACATGCAGTCTTTTCCCCCAACTAGACTGTAAGACCCTTGTCACCAAACATGGTGGCACTTGCTTCTCCAACCTAGCAAGGTCTTGCATGACACGTTGCACGTAGGTGTTTAGTAAATATTTACTGATAGAGTGGGAGTCAGGAGGACAGGCTGCTCTGAGTTTCACAGACCCTTGACTCATGGCCATTTACTTGTCTGGTTAATTAGCCTGCTGTTGTCAAGTTGCCCCTGAAGCTGCATGTACAAAAAACATGACTGTATCAACTTCAGATTAAAGGTCAGAAGATATTGGTTCTAGTCCTGGCTCTTCCATTTAAGTAGTATGACCTTGGGCAAGCCAGTTAGATGTTCCTTGCCTTAGTTTCCCCATTTGAAAAAGAATGAGATTGGATTCAATATATAAAGGCCCTTTCCAGCTCTGAAATTTCGGGAGAATATGTTTTCTCTTGCATTTTTCTACCTGTATAGAAAGGGCTAAAGATTATAGGGCCACACATCAGTAGAGAGGGGAAGAATTACTTCACAAATGGTTCTATAGGTGAGCTGTTTAGAACAAAAGTCAACTGAGATTTTAGTCTTACACTATAGATTAAGGAGCTAAATGTAAACATTCAGAAGACCTCCAAAAAGAAAATATAAAATAAAATTTCTCTGGATGAGAAAAGATTTGCAAACTTAAAATTAAGTTAAACCCATGAAAAAGAAAATATTGCTAGATTTTTGCAACATGAAAATGAAAAACAACATACTTAACCAACTTAGTAGGCAAAATGAAACAGGGAAAATATTTTCAGCAAACAGTTAATATCCTAAATATAATCCTATCTTATTCCATCTATCTATCTCACTCAAATCTTGACTGAAGACAGGGAATGAACTCAGCGAGGGAGGAAGTACATAACTCCATTTAGCTGAAAAAAACTAATTCATCCAAAACCAAATTAGAGGATTCTCTGAAGGACTGATAGACTACACAGACATCCCTCAGTATCCGTGAGGAATTGGTTCCAGAGCCTCCTACAGATACCAAAATCTGTGAATGCTCAAATCCCTGACATAAAATGACATAGTGTTTGCATATAACCTACACTTATCCTACCATATATCACATTTTAAATCATCTCCAGATCACATACAATACCTAATACAATACAAATGCTATGTAAGTAGTTGTTATACTATATTGTTTAGAGAATGACAAGAAAAAAGTCTGTACATGTTCAGTACAGATGCAATTTTTTTTCAAATATTTTTGATCTGTAGTTAGTTGAATCCACATGTGTAGAACCGATGGATACAGAGGGCTGACTATACTTCATAGCTTCTCTCCAATAATTCAAGAACAGGAAAAATTATTTTTAATGTAATAATAAACATGTATAGAATTTCACAGCATAATAAGGGCTTCTACTCTCATTATCTTATTTGATTCTCAGAGCAAACCTGTGAGGTAGTTAGGTAGTCATTATCCTAACTTCACAGATGATAAAACTGAGGCCTAGAAATGAATAACTTTCCCTATATCATATTAGGAAACAAATGTTAAAACCACCTCTTGACCTCAGATTGGGATTCTGCTTCAGTTTTTCTGTCTTTGTAGTGAGGATGTCTTTTGCAGCAACTTGGACAACTGGAGGCCATTATCCTAAGTGAAGTATCTCAGGAATGGAAAACCAAATAACACGTTTTCACTTCTAAGTGGGAGCTAAACTATGGTTATATAGGGACATACAGAATGCTATAATAGATATTGGAAATTCAGAAGGGTGGAGGGTGGGAGGGGGTTGAGGGATGAAAAAATTACCTATTGGGTACAATGTAATCTATTCAAGTGAGGGTTACACTAAAACCCCAAACTTCACCACTATACAATTCATCCATGTAACCAAAAAC
>VBSM01000656.1:700900-713319 GCA_008086735.1 Cheirogaleus medius | reverse complement strand
TAGGGAGGTGCTCACTGCTGCCAGGCCAGCGACAGGTTGACATGGGGCATGTGCAAAGAGGGCATTCTGTGTAAGTGTTCTGTGTGTTATTGTCACCCAAGGTGAAAGCATTGGTGGGGGAGGCTCCCAGGGATTCAAGGAAGGTATTTGAAGGGGTAATGGGATGATTAGGGAACTGGTCTTTGCAAAGCTTGGAGCAGTAACCAAAAAGTAAAACATTTAACTAAGCTCATAAAACCTAAAAGACAATCACTGGGCCATACCATCTGAACTTTTCCATTAGAAATACTTTATTTGGTCAAGGGAAATGACAATCTCTTAGTCATTCCAAGAAAATGTTTTTGATTCCTCCCTTTATAGCACATTTGTCAAAGATAAAAATTTTATAAGTCTATAATAGTGCATACAGCATCCTAACCTTTCTCTGAGAGCAGAAACCTCGTAGGCCATGGTGAGGATTCAAGGAAAGAGGTGATGTGATGACCCTGTGTAGACAGTCAAGTGCTAGGCGGGTAAAAAAAGAACACCATTATTGGTAACATTTACTCCAAAGCCCATGTGATTCATTTAACATTTACCAAACACCTACCTTGCGACAGTCACTATGGGTTTTACAAATTAGAGGAAGACTTGGACATTCTCCATAAAGGGCCTGTGCCTTCAGTGGAGCTAAACAATGTCTACATTTATCCCTATAATTCAAGATAGCCTCTGATGAGGGGGCAGGGCAGATAAAAAGGAAAGGAGGTTTCTTGGAAATGATGAATTTTGAGGCAGGCTATAAAGGAGAACTTTGGGCTAGTCTTCCATGGGTGTTCTCTGCCATCCCCAACATAAAATGGCAATCTCTTCAGGTTGTGTGCCCTTGGACCACTCCCCCTGTCCCACTCTGTCACTAATGATGAGTCTGCAAAGGGAAAGGACTTGACAACTTCTGTTGACTGACAGAGGGAGTGGGGTGAGGAAAGAGAGCACATTTCCCTAATGAAATCTCAGATTCTAAGTTGTGCCAACTTCCTGGCTTAGAGAAGATCAGAAGTCACAGGTGAAATGAAGGACAGGAGCTAACTGTATACCAGAGATAGAAAATGTGACATCTTGAACAGGTTTTTTACCCTGGGAAGGCTCAGGCAAATGACTAAGGATATGGAGACTGTCCCATGGACTTCTAGGTCACATATTTACCATGAAGAAAGCCCCAATGTGAGACCAGGGAGGAGACTCCCTTGGTTTTGCTTCAGGTGTTTCTTGAAGGCACATATGCTTAGTGTTTTTCTTTCTCCTTTGTTCGCTGGTGCCAACCAGTTCCCCTCCCAGGGTGCTCCAACAACGTGGTGAGACAGCTTGCTGCCACTGCAATAAAACCATCTCCTCCAGCATCTGCTTAGCTCCTTCACAACAGTTTGCTCCATGGCAAGCCCAGTGCCCAATTCTACCTTCCTGCACAAAGAGACTTTGGGTGCATACTTCTTTGCAGAAACTTCAAAATTGACAGCACTCTTCATGTTGTGTTTCAGTCCCACTGATAAGTGTAGGAGACAACTGGAGAGGAAATGATTGAGTATAAAGTCTTGGCAAATATATCAGAACATCATCACTGCATGTAGCTGGGAGGGAACGGCTTCCAGAAGTCTTGGCCAAATCCTCTGGAGATGCACAGGAATGATGAAGGAGGAGGCACTAGGATGGGGACCATGGAGAGTTCTGCTATCTTTATATTTCACATATCAAATAAGCAACGGGTACAAATTACAGTTCCAACGGATACAACATTTGCAGGTTGGAAGGTACCAAATACATTTGGTAAATGTATAAATGCATGATATAATGAATAAAGTTGACCAGTTTGGATACAAAGTAAAGAGGAGGAAAGACGCTGACCAGGCAAGGGGAAAGAAATGGTGGAAGAAAGTAATATCTGTCTGTCTTGGGAATCAGAAGACCTACTTTTCAGGGTAAACAGCAAACCCCTTAGTGTGGTATTCATGGCCCCAATCTGATTTCCCCATCTTCCACTCTGCCCAATGCTACAGCCATTTCCTTCTCCAGATAGGTACACACACACACCACTGTTCATACTGTTTCCTTTACCTGATGTGACCTCCCTCCTTCCCCCTCCACCTTCACTGCCAGTTAAATTCCTAGTGACCGGTCAGGATGCAGCTGAAATGCCTTCTCTTGAGCACCTTCCCAGGCACCAACCCACCTTCTTCCTCCTCTCCTCCTAATTAATCATTCTCTCTCCCAAATACCATGGCACTTTGTGCTCATCCCTGTTTTAGAACTTGACATCTTGTGTCATCTTTGTCCAAATGTCTGTCTTCCATTCTAGACCATGAACTAGGGCAAGCCATGGATCTTAGGCCCCTGTGAGTCCCTAGCCCCTAACAGGACTCCAGGCATATAGTAGATGCTCAATATGTGCTCAGTGATTGATTGAATACCATCTGGAGGTTTTGTCCTGTAGTTTCAAGTAGACAGCTCAGCTTTTCATGACCTGGGAATACACTTGTGTGGTGTGTGTGTGTGTGTGTGTGTGCGTTTTGTAAGATCCAAACTCCCCTAGAATGAATAGTGATGGTCCTATTGCAAGCTGTGCAGCAAAAATCAGTGGACAATATCCCCATGACAAAAAAAATGGTTCTAGACACTGACCTTACACCCTTTACAAAAAAATTAATTAAAAATCGATCAGAAACATAAATATGAAACACAAAAACATAAAATCCCAAGAACTGAAAAATAAGCACCACATGTACTCACCAACAAATTGATTTTAACGGATCAACACCTAAGTGCTCATATAGGAATAAAATTATCAGGTGTCCAGCAGATGGGAGGGGGAGGAGGGGATGGGGATATACATACATAATGAATGTGGTGTGCACCGTCTCAGGGATGGACACAACTGAAGCTCTGACTCAGGTGGGGCATGGGCAATATACGTAACCTAAACATTTGTACCCCCATGATATGCTGAAATAAAAAGGAAAAATAAAATAAAAAATAAAACTCCTAGATGATAACACAGGAGAAAATCTAGATGACCTTGGGACTGGTCATGGCTTTTTAAATAGAACACCAAAGGCACAAGACAGGGAATAAATAATTGATGGACTTCATTAAAATCATGAACTTCTGCTTTGTGAAAGACACCATCAAAGGAATAAGAAGACACAGAGAAAATATCTGATAAAAGACTGTAACCCAAAATATACAAAGAGGTCTGAAAACTCAATAAGAAAACTAACAACCCAGTTAAAAAATAATGGGTAGAAAGAAAGGAAGAATAAATTCTGGTGTTCTATTACACAGTAGGGTGACTATAGCAAATAACAATGTAGTGTATACTTCAGGATAGCTGAAAGAGAAGATTTTGAATGTTATTACCATAAAGAAATGATAAATGTTAAAGTACTGATTTGGTAATTACCCATTATACAATATATACATGTGTTGAAATATCACACTGTACCTCATAAATATGTACAATTATTATGTGTCAATTATAAATTTAAAAATTAATTTAAATTTTTTAAATGGGCAAAAGATCTGAATAGACACTTCGCCAAAGAAGATATACAGGTAGCAAATAAGCATATGAAAAGATCTTCAACATCATACACCATTAGGGAACTGCACATTAAAACAACAATGAAGGCCGGGTGCGGTGGCTCACGCCTGTAATCCTAGCACTCTGAGAGGCCAAGGCGGGTGGATCATTTGAGCTCAGGAGTTTGAAGTTGCTGTGAGATAGGCTGATGCCACGGCACTCTAGCCCGGACAACAGAGTGAGACTCTGACTAAAAGAAAACAAAAAAACAAAACAAAACAAAACAAAAAAACAATGAAATACCACTACATACCTACTAGAATGGCCAAAATCCAGAACACTGACAACACCAAATTGTGGCCAGAATATGGAGCAACAGGAACTATCATTCATTGTTGGTAGGAACACAAAATGGTGCAGCCATGTTGGAAGATAGTTTTTCAGTTTCTTAGAAAACTAAACATACACTTACCATATAATTGTGCTCCTTGATATTAACCCAAATGAGTTGAAAACTCATGTCCACACAAAACCCTGAATACATATATTTATAGAAGCTTTATTTAAAATTGCAAAAACTTGGAAGGTACCAAAATGTTCTTCAGTAGGTGAATGAATAAACTGTGATACATCCAGACAATGGAATATTATTCAGCACTAAAAGAAATGAGCTATGAAGCTGAAGCTATGAAAAGACATGGAGGAATTTTAAATGCATATTATTAAGTGAAAGAATCCAATCTGAAAAGACTACATATTGAATGGTTCCAACTACATAACATTCTAGAAAAAACAAAAAAAATTAAAACTATGAACTAGGAAGACAGTAAAAAGATCAATGATTGCCAGGGTTTAGGAGGATGAGAGAGAGAAATAGGCAGAGCACAGGGCATTTTTAGATCAGTGAAACTATACTTTATGATACCATAATGGTTGATACATATTACTATACATTTGTCAAAGCCTAGAGAATGTGAAACACCAAGAGTGAACCCCAGTATAAAACTATGCTCTTTGAATGATAACAATGTATCAATGTAGGTTCATCAGTTGTAACCAACTGTACCACTCTGGTGCAGGACATTAATAATTAGGAAGTCTGTAGGTGTGTGGGAGCAGGGAGTATATGGGAACTCTGTACTTTCTGCTCAATTTTGCTGTAAACCTAAAATTGCTCCAAAAAATAGTCTATTAACAATAATCTTGTCCCCTCGTATGCCTATGTAAAAATCCATGCACGTATCCTATTTTTTCCCTTCTGTGTCTTGCCTCATTTCACATTTTTAATTATTAGTTATACCTCTCATCAATACGTATATCAGTTATGAATTGAGTACAACATTTGTCCCAAACTTTTAGTTTTTGATCTATAATGTATTCAAAACAAAAAAAAAAATGGATGGACAGAGACAGAAAGGAGGTAAATAAATAATGAATGCTCTGTTTTTGTGTTTTAAAAAAAACATTTACTTGGGAGTATTTGTTTATGTTAAGAAGAGTATGGTTAGCCCTAGTAATAAGCATGCAGTAGGAAATGGGGGTTCCTTATTAGGTACCTTTGTACCACAGGATTTCCATCAAATCCCCTAGGTCTGTTCTCTGGCCAGAGGCAATATCACATTTCTTCCTCCACCCCAAAGGTCAGCTTTTACTTACAAAGGCCCTCTGAAGCCATGTGTACATTTAAACAAGGGCCTTGTGGAGACCAGTCTATACCTTTCAGAGACCCTAGGTCATGTCCATTTACTTTGTCAGTAGCTAGTTAGTTAACCATCTGCTGTAAAGTGTCCCTGCAACTGGACAGACAAGAAGCAGACATATCACAGCTTCATGTTAGAGATCAGAAATCTTGGTTTTAGTACTGTCTTTTCCATTAACTACTATGACCTTGGGAAAACAAATTAGCTGCTCTGTGCCTCAGTCTCTCCATTTGAAAAAGAATGGTCTTGAACTCAAATCTCTCTCCCTGATATTCTACCTTCCAAAAAGTTCTAAAGAGTGCACTGATACATATTAATGGGGAGGAAAAGGATTATTCAGCAAATGGTGCTAGAATTTAGCTGTTAAAAAAAAGCCAACTGAGATACCTCATACCACGTGCCAATATAACTCCAGTCAAATAAAGGCATACATGGTAAAAATGTATACTAATCATTAGAAGAAAATATATACTCTAATGGTCTTATTTGTATATGGTAAAAATTTTTTTTGAATTTAAGGACAACAGAAGAAATTACAAAGGAAAACATTAAGAAACTTTCCACATGAAAGGGGAATTAATATATATAGAAATATTATGAAACTTAAAAGGCAAATACAAATTGAGAAAAATACAATAAAAAGAAAGAATGGTTTATGTCCTACCGCCAATTTGAAAGCATCTCCCTCTCTTAGTACTTGACAAGAGGGAAGGCAGGGGGTAAACTCTGACCCAGTAGTCAGGAAGTAAAAGTTTAAATTTATAGCCCTGGAACTGTAGGACATCAGCAAGATGGTGGAGTAGAAAATCCCTTCACATCACCGCCGCCATAAAAATACAACTAGAAACTATCCAAAGGCAAAAATGCCACCCAGAATACATCAGAACATGGGGAAGAAGCAGAGAAACCCCCTGGGCCCCAGAATTGGGAGAAGCTGTGACCAAGCAGGAAGCAATAACAGGCCAGCATTTAAGTTCTAATACTAAGAAGTAAAGGCCTAACACCACCAAAGAACACCCACAAAAACTGAAAAAGGTAGCAGTCTCCTCAAATGCAGAAGCATCAATGTAAAGATGCAAAGTGAAAACTCAGGAAAATATTACACCACCAAAAGAAAGCAACAAATTTCCAGCACTGGACCCCAAAGAATTGAAGATCTATGAAATAACTGACAAAATTGGGAATAATCTTGTTAAAGAAGTTCAGGGAATGATAAGAAAATACAGGTAAGAAATTAAATGAAATTTGGAAAAGAATCCAGGAACAAAATGAGAAATTTGAAAAAGGACTATAAAAATTTTACCAAAAAGCAAATAAAAATCCTAGAAATAAATAATAAAATAACTAAACTGAAAAACTCTTCAGAAATATTCCATGGAAGATTGATCAAAGAGAAGAAATAATTAGTGAGCTTGAAGACAGAACATATTAAATTACCAAATCAGAGGAGTAAAAGTAAAAAAGAATAAAAAAGGGTGAAGAATGCCCACAAGAATTGTGAAACACCATGAAGCAAAGTAACCTCTGCATAATTGGAATTTGTGAAGAAGATGAGAGAGAAAAACCTAGAAAGTACATGAAAGGAAATAAAGACTGAAAATTTCCCAAATCTGGAGAAAGATAACAGCATCCAGGTACAGGAAACTCAGAGGAAACCAATCAAATTCAACCCAAAGAGTAATTTATCAAGGCATATCATAATAAAATTAAGAAAAATCAAAGACAAAGAAAGAATACTCATAGCAATAAGAGAAAAGAAACATATCACATTCAACATAGCCTCAATAGACTTTCAGTGGATTTCTCATCAGAAAACCCTGCAGACCAGGAGAGAGTGAGATGCTAAATTCAAAGTGCCTTAGACAGATCATATAGACAAAACATTAACAAATAAATATTGAATTTAAACTTCACTTCAGACCAAATGGACCTAATAGACAATTATAGAACATTTCATCCAATCACTGCAGAATGCATGTTCTTCTCATAAGTACATGGAACATTCTCCAGGATAGACCATATATTAGGCCACAAAACAAGTCTCCACAAATTGTTAAAAATCAAAATCATGAAAAGTATCAACTCATAACACAATGGAATAAAACTAGAAATAAAGCAAGAAGAGCATTGGAAATTATACAAATACATGGATTTTAAACAATATCATCCTGAACAGCCAATGAGTCAATGAAGAAATTAAGAAATCAAAAAAATGCCATAAAACAAATAAAAATGGAAACACAACATACCAAATATTATGGGACAGATCAAAAGCAGTTCTCAGAGGGAAGTTTATAGCAATAAATGTCTATATCAAAAAGGTAGAAAGATTTCAAATAAACAACCTAACAATGAACCTCAAGGAACTAGAAAAGCAAGAACAAATCAAATCCAAAATTAGAATTAATAAAAGGAAGGAAATAATATAGATCAGAGCAGAACTAAATGAAACATGGATGGAGGAGGGAAATGGCCAGCTAGAGATATATTGCATGCTGGACCATCCAGAGGGAAGAATGGATTTCAGATAAATGAGAGGGGAGAAAAGACGTAGATCAGGTGTAGATCATAGAAAGAGGTTCTGGAGACTGCCGGGGACCTCACGGAAGAAAATTGTGAAGCAGAGAAGGAAGATAAAAGAAAAAAGACAGATGTAGATTGAACCCAGGGAGGCTTGGCACCCAGTGAAAGGGTAAGGGGGGGCTCCCTCTCTCCCTTCCGTGAGCCCTCAGAGACCAGAATGCGACCAATTTTCTAGGAGGCTTTTCCAACCCCACATGCCCAGGCACGGTGGCAACACGGATTAGTGGAGAGAACTTGTCTGATCCTGGAACTTGGTCATTTCGTGTGGGGCTCCCCTCCAAGGACAGTAACACGAGAAAGCCAGCTTTCTTCCATTCAGATGCTTCCTCCCCCACCATTCCCCCAACCACTGCAATTGGGAGTGCAGTTTGCTGAGAATTTGGCAGGCAGCCACTTTCCCACAGTGGGCATGTGCTATAGGCTGAGGTTCCAACAGAGTAGGTCCCACCCCTTTCCACTTGGGGGCCTGTAGTGGACCCAGGGTGCCAAATTTGGGAGCTTCCTGCCCACCAGCATTTTGCGAAGGCACAAGCAGGTCAGACAAGCAGGCCAGATTCTGTGCCCCTCAGACTTGAGCAGGCTACTAGAGACATAGGGTAGAGGTCTGGGAGCTGGACCGTGGAGGATAGGAGGCCCACGTGCATAGAGCTGATGGGAGAAAACTGAGGGGTACCAAAGCATGGCTAGTGGGGAGAGCGCCTATTCCCCCACACTGGAAAACTGCCCTATTGGATTGGGACAGACCATCTGGAGAGGAGGAACCCGCCCCCAGGTGCTATAGCAACTAGGCATGGTGTGCAGGCAGCTGGGCTGATCAGGAGCTGGCCCCTCCCCTGTTCCAGCCAGGAGAGAAGTTTGAGCTGAGAATCCAGTGAGCATCTGTCCCTCTCCAGTGGGCAGATGCTGCAGGCTGAGACTTCCACAGACTGTGGGTCCCACACCTTTCCCTCAGGGGAACTGCAGTAGACCCAAGATGCCCAATTTGGGAGCTCCCTGCCCACAGGTGTTTCACAGAGTCAAACACCAGCAGGTCAGACAAGCAGGCTCGACCCCATATGCTCCCCAGACTTGAGCAGGTTACTGGGGACATAGGATGGAGGTCTAGGAACCAGACTCAGATGGAGAGGAGACCTACATGAACAGAACTGAGGGGAGAAAACTGGGGTTCTGAGACGCAGTGAGTTGGGAGAGCACGCATTCCACCCCCACCCCCACTCCCACTGGCAGGAAAGCCAACTTGTTGGATTTGGGTGGATCCTCCTGAGAGGAAGTGCCCACCTCTGGGAGCCATAGCAACTAAGTGGGGTGCATTGAGACACTCAGGATGACCTGGAGCTATAGGCCTTCCCCTACCTATACCATCTGAGAGAGAATTTTGAGCCAAGATTTTGGTGACCAGCCAGCTGCATTCTCTAGGCTGAGGTCTCCAGAGAGAGTGGGGCCAATGCCACTTCCCTAGAGGATTTATAGTGAACCTGGGGTTCCCAATTTGGGAGCTCCCCACCCACTGACCTTTTGTGGAGACAGACACTAGTGGGTCAGACACACAGGCCAGGGGAGGTTTGAGAGCCAAATAGCCAGATTGTGAATCTCAGATGGCCCCGCCTCCACAAGCAGACTTTCTGGATGGGTGGAGCTACATCAGCCCCTCCCTGGTGATTTCCCCCAGAAGCTGTGAGCAGACCTTCAAACCATGTTGAAAGAGCTACCTTACCAGTTATTGTAGAAGCTGAGGGCAAACGCGCCTAACCCAGCTCTTCCCAACCTCAATCCCCCACACACCTGCACTGTGACAGAGAGTGAGAACTCACCCAATAATTTCAGAGCCCCACCCACCACCTAGGGCATTTGAATGCTCCACCTGAGAGGCTAGAGCCAGTCACAGGTATCTAAAACAACACTGTAGCTTGTTCCTTCCAGCAAGCACCACCTACTGACAGGGAGGTCAATTTCCACAGCCCTTTACACAGCATTTAATGACTCAATCTTACAGGGTGAGATCGATTCTCATCCACAAGTGCCACCTACTGTCTCAGAGATTAAACCGGGTGTGCCAATATAATTCACACAGGTAAGAAGTCCACAGGGCTAGGGAAACAGAAAGAATTTCAAAGATCTCCATCCTCTGTCATCAATGTGAGACAGGGAATTTGCCCACACACATAGCTCATCACTGCTACAGACTATAAACAACTAGCAACTGAGAAAAATAACACACTAAGGATATCTATAACTAAAGCTTCTACACAGAACCTATTAAATAGATCATCATCAAAGCATACACAAACAAAGCCAGAGGTTCTTACTTAATCAACATATGCTACAAATACACATATACAAGTGAGAGGAGGGGAAAATCCCCATCTAAACAAAAGAAAATCCAAAAATAAGAAGCCACAGCTACCCTAGATGAGAAGGAATCAGTGAAATAACTCTGGAAGTTTGAAAAATCAGAGCAAAAGCATACTCAAAAACGGAACACTGGCTCTCCAGCAATGGATACCAACAAAAATGAAAATATTGAAATGACAGATAAAGAATTCCAAATATGGATTGTAATGAAAATCAAGAGAAAATGGAAAACCAACTCAAAGAAACCAGAAAAACAATTCAGGAAATGAATGAAAAATTCACTAAAGAGATAGACATATTAAAGAAAAAACCAATAGAACTCCTGGAAATGAAACATTCATTTAAGGAAATACAAAACACAGTGGAAAGTTTTAAGAATAGACTAGACCTGACAGAAGAAAGAATCTCAGAACTTGAAGACAACTCTTTCATATTAAATCAGTCAGTCAAAATTAATGAACAGAGAGTTAAGAGGAATAAACAAAGCTTATGAGAATTATGGGATTATGTAAAATGGTCAAATATAATAATTATAAGCATCCCTGAGGGTGAAGAAGAAAATGCACAAGGGCTAGAAAACCTACTTGAGGGAATAATCAAGGAAAACTTCACTAGTCTTGCCATAGACTTAGACATCCAGATACAAGAAACTCAATGATAACCTGGGAGACTCATTGCAGATAGGCAATCACCGAGACACATAGTCATCATACTAGCCAAAGTCAACACAAAGAAGGAACTGCTAGAAGACATAAGGAGAAAAAAATCAAGTAACTTACAAAGGAAAACCCATCAGGCTAACTACAGACTTCTCAACAGAGACCTTACAAGCCAGAAGGATTGGGGCACCATCTCCAATCTTCAGAAACAAAACAACTGCCAAACTAGGATTTGGTATCCTTCAAAATTAAGTTTCATACATAAAAGAGAAATAAAGACCTGTCAGACAAGCAAAGACTGAGGGAATATATCAAGACCAGAAATGCCCTGCAGGAAATACTCAGAATTGCATTGGCTGCACAATGGTCATCCACCAATGTAAATCTATCTGAAAACTAAAGCTCAGAGCTCATATACAACAAAGGTATAAAACGTAAAACAAAGTACTACCTAGCCAGATGAACAGAACGGTATCCCACGTAACAATTATATCAATCAAGGTGAACAGTTTAAATTCCCCACTCAAGAGAAAAAGGTTGGCTGAATGAATAAAAATAAATAAACAAAAGCCAAGTATCAGCTGTTTCCAGGAAACATATCTAACCAAGAAGGACTCTTACAGATTC
Source organism: Cheirogaleus medius (assembly GCA_008086735.1). Classification (NCBI taxonomy): domain Eukaryota; kingdom Metazoa; phylum Chordata; class Mammalia; order Primates; family Cheirogaleidae; genus Cheirogaleus; species Cheirogaleus medius. The sequence goes on along the minus strand of VBSM01000656.1, from coordinate 701,845 downwards.
AAGGTTAAGAGATGGAAAAATATATTTAATGCACATGGCAACCAAAAGAAAGCAGGTGTAGCTATTCTTGCATCAGAAATAATAGACTTTAAATCAACAATAGTAAAGAAAGACAAAGTTTGTCATTATATAATGGTAAAGGGAGAAATTCAACAAGAAGACATAACAACACTAAATATTTCTGCACCTAACACAGGAGTACCTAGATTCATAAAGCAAACCCTACTAGATCTAACCAAAGAGATAAACAGCAGTATCATAATTTCCAGGGATTTCAACACCCCACTGACAGAACTAGACAGATCATCCAAGCAGAAAATAAATAAAGAAACACTGGACGTAAATGGGACTCTAGAACAAATAGGCTTAACAGAAATTTACAGAACATTTTACCCAAAAACTACTGATCATACATTCTTTTCATCATTACATGGAATATTCTCCAAGATTGATCAACTTTTAGGCCACAAACCATGGCTCAATAAATTCAAAAAAAATCAAAATTATATGATGTATTTTCTCTGATCACAGTAGAATAAAAGTAGAAATCAAGACCAAGAGAAACATCCAATTCTAAACAAAGCCATGGAAATTAAACAACCTCTTGCTGAACGATTATTGGATCAATAATGGAATTGACATGAAAATTAAAAGATTGCTTGAACTGAATGACAAAGGAGACACAAGTTACGAAAATCTTTGGGATTTAGCAAAATCAGTCCTAACAGGAAAACTCATAGCCTTAAATGCCTACAACAAAAAGAAAGAAAGATCACAAATTAACAATCTAATGGCACATCTCAAGGAACTAGAAAAGAAAGAGCAAATCAAACCCAAAGCCAGCAGAAGAAAGGAAATAACTAATATAAGAGCAGAACTCGGCTGGGCGCCGTGGCTCACGCCTGTAATCCTAGCACTCTGGGAAGCCGAGGTGGGTGGATTGCT
>VBSM01000656.1:661689-689204 GCA_008086735.1 Cheirogaleus medius | reverse complement strand
AAAAAAAATGGGCAAATGATATGAACAGACATCTCTCAAAAGAATACATACATATGGCCAACAGGTATTTGAAAAATGCTCAATATCACTAATCATCAAGGAAATGCAAAGCAAAACCACAATGAGATATCATATTACCTCAGTTAGAATGGCTATTATAAAAAGGCAGAAAATAACAGATGCTGGTGAGGATGCAGAGAAAAGGGAACTCTTATACACTATTTATGGGAATGTAAATTAGTAAAGCCATTATGGAAAACAGCATGGAAATTTCTCAAAATACTAAAAATAGATACCATATATCCAGCAATCCTACTACTAGGTATCTATCCAAAGGAAAAGAAATAAGTATATTGAAGGGATACTTGCACTTGTATGTTTATCACAGCACTATTCACAATAGCAAAGATACGGAATCAACCTGTGTCCATCAAGAGACAAATGGACAAAGAACATGCTGTATATATGCACAACAGAATACTATTTTGCATTTAAAAAGAATAAAATCATGTCATTTGCAGGAACATGGATGGAACCAGAGGTCATTAAGTGAAATAAGTCAGACAGAGAGTCATTCATATGTGGGAGCTAAAAAATGTTGATCTCAGAGAGGAAGAGATCAGAATATATTACCAGAGGCTGGGAAGGGTGTGGATGTTTGTGGGGAGGTGGGATGAGGAGAGATTGGTTAACAGGTAGAAACATATAGTTACAAGGAATAAGTCCTAATGTTCAATAACAGAGTAGGGTGACTATAGTTAACAATAATGCATTGTATATTTCTAAATAGTTAGAAAAGGGGATTTTAAATGTTCTCAACACATAAAAATTATAAATGTTTGAGGTGATGAATATCCTAAATACCCTGACTCAATCATTACACTCTCTTTGCACATAACAAAATATCACATAAATGTATATAATTATGTATCAATAAAAATCACCTATAATAAGAGGATTTTTTCCTAGTCAATAAAAACAGAAAATAAGAAAATGAGATTTGAGGGATGAATAGACATTAATAAGACAAAAAGGGAAGGGAAGAACATTCTAGGCAGAGGAAACAACATGTTCAAAGTCCCTGTGGCAAGAGAGTGATTAATAAGTGCAAAAACTTGAAGGTCTATATGATTGAAGTAGAGAGAGTAAGGAAAACATAATACAAGATGAGGCTAAATATTCAGGTAGGGGCAAACCATGCAGGGCCTTGTAGGTGAAGGTAAAGAATTTGGTCCTTATCACAAAATCCATGGGAAGCTTTTGAAATATTTTAAGCAGGAGAGAGGATGTTATAAGATTAGTATTATGAAAAATCACTTAGTTATGATACTCCTCTGCTTAAAATCTTCCAAAGGCTTTTGATTCCACCTGAGAGGGAGAAACCCAAGTCCTTACTATGATCTGCAAATCTCTGGCCCCTGGCTACTTCTCCTACCCTCCCCCTGGTTACCTTTGCTCCAGTCACATTGCCTTCCTTGCTATTCCTAGAAAATGCCAAGCTTGTTCCCACCTGAGAGTCATTGGACTTGCTATTCATTCTACCTGGGATGCTCTTTTCCCGGAACTCACATGTCCCCCCTCCACATTGATTTAGGTCTCTGCTCAAATGTCATCTACTGGGAGAAGTCTTATCTGACAAGTCCATCTCAAATAGAATCCCCTCACACTAATCTTTTGCCTTTTTAATTTCTCTTCATGACATTATCACTTTCTAACATTTTGTTTATTGCCTGCCTCTTCCAATAGAATGTAACACTATGAGGGCAGGGGCTGTGTTTTGTTTACTGTTATATTACCAGCACATAGAATGGTGCTTGGCACATAGTGGGTACTTGATAAATAGATCTAGACTGAATTAATTAATTAATGCAATGTGAAGACTATATCGGAAGGGGGCCACTGTGGACGTAGGGAGACCAATTAGGAAACTATTATAATATTCCAAATGAGAGTTCATGACAGCTTATATGGTAATGGGGGAAGTGGTGAGAATGAATAACTTAGAAAGATATTTAGAGTGATAAAATTGATAATACTTCATGATGGATTGGATGTAGCAGGTAAAAGAGGGAGTTGAGTGTCAAGGATGACTCCCAGGTTACATACTAGAATTTGATTATATAGTATTTCTCAATAAATTTCCAGCAAGCCATACTATTTCAAATATTCTTTGTTAAGGACTCTAAAGTGACATTTCCATATAATGGAATTATACCTACAGACGTTACTATGGAGCCACCATCAGAAAGACTAGGCTTGGCCTTGTTCTACTATGGAAGACTGCTCCAAGCTAACTATGTTATCTACCAGGAAGCCCATATTTTTCTCCTCTTTCCAACACCACCCACCATAGCTAACCATACACATTTGCAGTAAAGTGTAGTCTGTCTTGGAGCAAAAGCAGATCAACCAGGCCACATGAGAATGGCACATTCATTCCACATTCAACCAACACAGAATCATCTCCTAAAACTACATTGGCCATTAAAAAGAAAACTACAAACTGAAGGGGATTTTACAGAATACTTACTTGACACTACTCCTTAAAACTGTCAATGTTATCAAAAACAAGGAAAGTCTGAAAAACTATCAAGCCATGAGGAGCCTAAGGAGATGTGATGACTAAGTCTAATGTGGTAAACTAGATAGAATCTTGAAACAGAAAAGAATATTTAGGTTAAAAACTAAGAACATCTAAATAAAATATGACCTTTCTATAGATAATAATAATATATCAATATTAGTTAATAAATTGTGACTAATATGCTATATTAATAAAAGATGTTAACAGTAGGGGGAACTAGGTATGGAGTATATAGGAAATCTTTGTACTATCTTTACAATTTTTTTCTGTAATCTAAAACTATTCTCAAATTTTAAAAAAATATCTAAACTATACATAAACAGAAATATACATGAACACACACACACACATACACATACACACTCTTACAATGTACGATCTCACTCCATTACCCTACTACTCATGTGTAAACAGAGCAGAATTTTCTCTCTCAAGTGATTTCTTACAGTCACTGGTTTTTCTAAACACTTGATCTTCTCAGACACAGTACTTTCAAAGCCTGAGAATGTCAAGAGAAAAGCTGAGAGACCTCTCTCCATCAGTAAGAGAAGCAAATTAGAAGGGAAAAAAATGAATACAAAACAATTCCTCCTTAGCCATTCAGAATCACTAGAATACTGAGCAGGATTTAGGACTTGGGGTTTATATATAGTTTTGTTTTGTTTGGGGGAGATGGTTTGTAAATGACTGGTTTGCCAATATTTGTTCACTATTTACCACATCTGTCTTGCCAGAAATAGCCTTCATAATAAAAGAATCACCCAGAATTCTTAGAGGATCTTCTGTTAAATTGTGACATACATAGGTGAGCAACTCAGAACAGTAATTTTATGAAATTATTCCCTCATTCTCTAAACACACCCTTCCTTTTTCTTCTCTTTCTCCCTCTTTCTCCTCTTCCTCTTACCTTCTTCCTCTTCTTCCTCTTCCTCTTCTTCTCCTTCTCCTTCTTCTTCCTCTTCTTCTTCTTTTTCTTCTCCCCCTCCCTCACACACACACACACACACACACACGCAATTTAATGGAAGGGGAGGATGATATATCAAGGGGAGAAGATTGGTTAGAAGAAAATTCCAATGCAGCACAAAACACAGAAGATAAAATTTCAGACCTATACTAAATCTGAAAGGTCATCTGGTCCCAAATTCTCATTGTATGGAAAGGGAGCCTAATACCCAGAGAGATTAAATGATTCACCTGGGGTCACAAACTTTAAATAGTCTATCACCACCTGATAGGCTCATTTCATTCATACTCTTTAGTTTTGTCTACAAATAGATCCAATAAATTATTTACACGGTCAATTCAAAAGCTCATAGAAGTAATTTGACTTGTGTTTATTAAACAAATTAGGAACAACATTGTGTATAGTGGAAAGTTCCATAAAACTATTTTTACACTCTGGTTATAACCAGCTGTGGTGTTTGGTTCTTTTAATAAAACCTGGCCTCACCAGAAGAATCAGAAATGGATCTATGAATGAAACACAAGAAGAGTCAAGGATGCAATGACATTCCTGGGTTATCTCCACTCCCTAATTGTGGGATCAGAAATTATACCCTGAGATGTAGGGGAAGCATTAATGTCATTTTGTTCAGGGAAAAGCCAGAAGGCATTATATACCTTTGATGCCATATCATTTGTCTTTGCCCAGTTTCTGATTCCCAGCCTATGCAATCTTCCCTCTTGCAATTGATTATAGTTGCCTAGGTTTTTCATTTAAAATATTAAGTTAGCTTAAGCAGAAAAGGAATTTATTAAAACATTTTAAGCAGTGGTGGGCTGAAGTCAGTATAAGCTCCAGAGCCAATTGTTTAATTTTCAGGAACTTTGTGAACTGGTTGATCTCACATTGGTAGCTTGAAATTAGCCATGGTAGGAGAAAAAACACCACAGAAACAGGCTAACAATGAAATTCAGAGTTTCTTGCCTCATCTTTCTCCCTGGAGAGCCTATTGTTAAACATTGGCCCATATGTGACTGGATGTGAGGTAGCACAGCAAATGCTTTCTGTGCTCACATCACATCCCCTTGGGCCACCTCTGAGTATAGCTGTGGCTGTAGTAGTTAGTTCTCCTGCACACAGATTGCATCCCATGCCAAGTGTCCTTTGCCTCTATGCTCTTTTCTAACTCAAGGCTTCTCCTGAAGCCATGAAGTTTGCCCGGCTTTTACATTGGGTAGCCTGGAAGTATTGAGGAGTCGACCCTTCCAGTGTAAACCTAAATAAATGGGGGCTAGAAGCCAGAAAAAAGATGCCTCAGATACTTATCCTTTGGAGAGATAATTTTTCATTTCATTCTACATGATTTCTCAGTGGGTACCCAGTAGGTCTGAGCCCCAGTTACTCATTAACTTTTCCTCCTTCTCTTACTCTGCCCTTTCCTTCACTGCTGATTCCTGAGATCACCAAATAAAGTACTGGAACCCATATTGTAGCCTTAGGCTCTGCTTTTGAGAGAACTCGAACTAAGACAGCTCAGAGAATCCCAAGGAGGTCCAGAAAACCAGGGTGGGAGGCCACATAGCTAGAAATAATGCCCCAAGTCATCCACCGAGCTGCTTCATTGGCAGCACCTCTGCCACCTCCACTGGGCCACAGAGATGTCACTGCAGATCTTGGGCACTAAACGTTACCATTAGAAGCTCTGCCACTGCCCCTTGGAAATCAGATGTAGTAGCCTCTACTCTTGACAGATGCTTCTTTATACCATTAACTTCTAATTAAAGCCTAAAGTAAAGGTGTGTGTCTTAAAAAAAAAAAGAAAATAGAGTTAAGGAACATAAGTTGTAATCTAGACTTTGAATTTTATTCTATGACTTGGATCTCAATACAGCTGGGCCTCAGTTTCCTCCTTAGTCAAATAGAAACAACAATTTCCTATCTTACCTAGAAATTATTAGAGTTAGTAGAGCTTGATTCCCTCTCTGATCTTTCCCATCTGAAGTGTGATAGGACTCTCTTTAGTATTGTTAAGTCCTAAGTATGCTGCTCTGAGAAGCCTAGGCTATTATCTGCTCTTGTTAGTGACTGATCACTCTTCGTTCCAGGGGTCACACACTCTTACAGCACTTGATTTCTCCTTAAGGCTTTTGTAAAGTATAGTAGAGAGAGCAAAGGAAAAATAGAAAATCAGAAGGAAGTATTCAATGTTCAAAGCTACCACAATCTCTCATATTACCTTCAACAGGTCGCTTCCTCCATCTATATAATGAAGGAGTTAGACTGCAGTCTAATGTTCCTTGTGGATCTGAGGATCTCTATGGGCCCTTTCAGTTTGGACAAATGACTCTAGAATTTGATATTTAGGCAACACCAGACAGTGTAGATGACACAGCAGCCTTTTATGTTCATATCAAGCTTTCAAATCAGCTACACAGTTTATCTTAGCATGGGGGCTTCTGGTACCTTTGACCACCTCATGACCCCCACAGGGGGTTGCAGATATGACTAGGGGGATGGAGATAAAAGGTATCCAAATCCAGAAGCAATTAATTAACTTTGAAGTGATTAAGCTATCTATACCCCATAGGCTGTATCCCCCTGAACGGAAAGGTTGGAAAACCAATGATGACACAGTTTCTGCAATGAAAGCTAATAATTACAAAATGAAATCTCTCAGTCAGGAGAGAAGGGGGATTGGCCTTATTCATATCTATAAGCCTAGTACTTCTGAATCTCATTATATCTGATATTTTACAGGCAAGACAGAAAATTAAAATAAGGGTTCATTTACCATCAACTCTGATGAACAGTAGCCACCGCTTGAAATAAATACAGTCCAGTATTCATTAACCTGTGGCCCTTGAACTCCATAGCAGGCATGCAGCTGGAACCACTGCTTGTCAGGACAAGAAATTACATGTATACAGAGTTAGATTGCAGGGGGTGCAGGAGGTATACCTGCTTTATTCTAGTACTTTACCATTTCTCTTACCTCAGCTACTAGCCCTACCCAATACAAACTCTGTGGAGAATATGGTATCCCTTTAATTCTAACCTCAACACATCTGTTGAAAGCTCCTTTCAACAAAGATCTCAGCTAAAGGCCATCCGCTCAATTCTCTGAACAAAATGGCCAGGCAATGTTAACCACAAAGGTAGAAGTGCCTCAAACTCAGCTTTCTGAGGACTAAAAAGGAAAGTGGGAATCAAACAATTAAGAGCCTCAAAATCAGTGAAAAGGTTCTGAGTCAGGGTAAGATGGAGTAAGCAACACTCCAACCTGCCTTTTATACTAAATACAGCTATAAAACCTAGGCAGAAGGCACTGAGCAGCTATTTGAGTAAAAAAGTAAAAAGTAGCAGGTGGACTGATAAAGAAGACCAGAATCAAAAGTATAAGTGAACCAGTACTGAGTTTCCCATTTTTCCTCCAGTATCCTCTGGACTGAACCCAAGACAGTCCAAAACCCAGAATTGGATAACAGGTTGGGACAGAGAGAGTTACAGGAGAGACCCTCTAGTTCTAGCTCAAGGCATGGGAAAGGAGGCTCCTACCACCCAGAGAAAGTAGAGGAAATCCCCTTCATTTTTTAATTTCTTCTTTTTTTCTCTCATGGCCAAGCCTCCAGGCAATTCCACAAAGAAGGCAACTGCAGGAGCAACAGTAGGGGTGCAAGGGCACCTAAAATACTAAGGGAGGGTCGGAAGAGCAGTGTTCCCAAAGAATAGGGAAATGCTCCTTGTTTTTTTCTCTTTCTTCCCTTCACCTGGCCCCAGATGTGAGCACAGTTGTGGGAAGTACACAGAAGAGTGGAGTAATGAAGACCACAGTTTTCTGGCAAGAGGACCATATGGGAAGCCCCAGAGAACTAGAAAGTACAAGAGATATATCAGAGAGAGAGAGAGGATGTTGGAGAAATATCCTGGTCCCAGAACTTGTTGTTTATAAACTCCTGGGCTCACTATCAAGCTATGCATATGTGGATCTAACCCAAAAGTGCATACCAAAGATTTTGAGAACTGAATTCCAAGATAGACCACTGTCCAAGTCCCATACTGGCCACTGGGCAGGACAAATACAAATAGCATTGCAAAGGCTTTGAAAATGGAACAACACTAAAACACAACCAACAGAAATCTGGTTATAGCTTACAGCCCAAACCCAACCAAGTAGACTGTTTGCCAAAATAAAAATATCAACATTTCCTATAGATTTAAACAAGACCCTTGGATTCATAGCATAATATTCAAAATGTTCAAGATAGAATTCAATTTACTTGGCATATGAAGAACTAACAAAATCTCAATTTATATGAAAAAAAGACAAATATTGAAATGAATAGAATTATAGAACATCTCAGAAAAATAGAAAAGCTACAGAAAAACAAAATAGAAAATTTATAATTGAGAAATATAAAAATAAAAAAAAATTTAAACACTAGATGGGCTCAATAATATTAAAGTGAAAATGACAAAGAAAAGAATATGGTGCAGAACAAGTATCTGAAGAAATCATGGCTTAAAAAAATAAATTTGACCAAAATATATATCTGCAGACTCAAGAAATTTAGCAAATCACAAACAGGACAAATCCAAAGAAACACAAGCCTAGGCATATCATAATCAAACTGCTGAGAACTGCCTTATAGGAAGTCTTAAAATTATGACTTCTTCAACTTTAACTTTTATTCACAAAATTGTTTGTCTATTCCGTTTCCTTTGCATTCCACATAATTTTAGAATTAGCTTGCTTATATGAATAAAAATACTGCTGGAATTTTGACTGGAAATGCATGAAATTTATATATTGGTTTGGGTAGAATTGACACCTTTAATATGTTCAGTTGTACAATACAGAAGCATGATATATTTCTCCAATTATTTAGGTCTTCTTTGATTTCTTTAATCAGAATTTTTTAGATTTCAGCATATAGATCCTATGTATGTGTTATTAGATTTATACCTAATTATTTCATTTTTGGAGCTATTTTAAATAGTATTGTATATTTTATTTTGGTTTCTAATTGTTTAATGCTAGTATATACAAATATAATTAATTTTTATGTGTTGATCTTATATCCTGTGATTTTGCTAAAGTCTCTTAATAGAAATAGGAGTTCTTATAGATTTCTCAGTATTTTCTACATAGAAAATCATGTTTGCAAATAGAGACAATTTTATTTCCTACTTTTTCATTGGTATGCCTTTTATATCTATTTCTTGCCTTATTGTGCTAGCTAAGACTTCTTCTACAATGATGAATAGGGGTTATCAGAGTGGAAATCCATGCCTGTTTCCCAATCTTAGACAGAAAGCATTTGATATTTCACCATTAAGAATGATGTTGTCATAGGTTTTTTGTAGATATCTTTCATTAGATTGAGGAAGTTTCTTCTATTCCTAGTTTGCTGAGAGTTTTAATAATGAATAGATAACAGATTTTGGTTTTCAAAAATTATGGATCAATTGATGAGCTCATGTGGAGTCTCTTCAGACTGGGTTATGTTGATTGACTTTTGAATATTGCACTGATGGGATTAAGACCACTGGGACTTAGGGATGCTATGTCTGAGGCTGTGAGAGGATAGGAGGTGAAGGAATTGCTTGAGCAGAAGCCTGAAATAAGGGCAGATGTTAACTGCCTAGTTGGAGGACATATATCAGCGATCTGGGAGTACAGCAAAGCATGCTCCAACCTCAGAGCCTATGGGGTCTCATGTATGAAAAGCTGCGGAGCGGCCTGACATGAAAACTTCTCATGGCTGTAGAGGTAGATTGCAATATGTCAGCCTGGGAGAATGGTCTTAAGGCTTCCATTGTTAGAACACTTGGCCAAGCTCCTTCTCTCCCTTTCTCTCAACAATTCCTCAGTTAATGTAAAACCAGTCTCCCAGTGGAAAGCATGTAGTTTCTTTGTTCCTTGATCAAATGGGTCACAGCTACTGAAGTTAGAGTTTGATATCCATGTACATAGCTTGAGCTTGGGATAAAATTAGTTAGTTTACCTTGGGACAGGTTGTACCTACTGAAGAATTATGTGTTTTTCACTTCTAGAAAGGAGAAAGACACCTTGTGATTTTGGGGGGAGCCCCAAGACCTTTGATCATTGTATCTCGTGATTTTTTCACATGAGATCATTGTATTTTGCAACATGGCAAAGAGAATAAAAAGCAAGTGCTGGGTTTCAGTCACTGCCACCTTGGCACCTAAGTGCTGGTGGTCCCCTGATTTCCCTGCTTTCTTAAATATTATTTCTGTGTCTGTGTCTTTGTTTCTTTCATCTCTTGCAACACATTCTGCCAGGGGACCCTATTTTTATCAGGGATGTTGCAAACCCCCAATATTGCACCAGTCTTGCATTCCTGGAATAAACCCGACTTGGTCATGCTGTATTATTATTTGGAATTGATTTCTAATTTTATTTCACTCTGGTCTGCGAAGATACATGGTATAATTTCTATTTTTTTAAGTTTGTTGAGACATGCTTTATGGCCTAGGATGTGATCAATCTTAGAGAATGTCTCATGAGCTGATGAGAAGAATGAATATTCAGTTTTTGGGTAGAACATTCGGTAAATGTCTGTTAGACCCATATGTTCTAGTGTTCCATGTATGTCCATCATTTCCTTGCTTATTTTCTGCTTGGAGGATCTGTCCCATTCTGTCAGTGGGGTGTTGAAGTCCCCAGCTATTCCAGTGCTGCTGTTTATCATTTTATTTAGTTCAAGTAAGGTTTGGTTTATCAATCTGGGTGCACTTGTATTAGCTGCATAAATATTTAGGATTGTTTTTTCATCTTGTTGAATTTTTCCCTTCACCATTATATAATGACCATCTTTGTCTTTCTTTACTTTTGCTGATTTGAAGTCTATGTTATCTGATATGAGAATGGATACCCTAGCTTTCTTTTCATTTCCATTTGTGTGGAATATTGTTTTCCATCCCTTCACCTTGAGTCTGAATGAGTCCTTGTGGGTTAGATGTGTTTCCTGCAGACAACAGATATTTGGCTTATATTTTTTATCCATTCAGCCAGCTTATGTCTCTTCAGTGGGGAGTTCAAGCCATTCATATTTATTGAAAGAATTGATAAATGGGGTGGGTTTGTGTTCATCCTATTGAGTTGAACTTCATTGATTTGTTTTACCTCTTGAACCACTGTGGTATCCAGGCTCTGACCTTTAGCTTTTGGGCAATTTTACATTGGTGGTTGTCTATTGTGCTAATCTGTGTATAATGCAGTTCTGAGTACTTCCTGCAGGGCAGGTCTGGTCTTGCCAAATTCCTCAGTCTTTGCTTGTCTGTGAAAGTCTTTATTTCTCCCTCATATACAAAACTTAGTTTTGCAGGATACGGAATTCTAGGCTGGGCATTATTCTGTTTGAGAAGACTGAGAATGGGGCCCAAATCCCTTCTGGCTTGTAAGGTCTCAGTTGAGAAGTCTGCAATTAGTCTGATGGGTTTTCCTTTGTAAGTTACATGCAACTTTCACCTTATGGCTCGTAGGAGTGTCTCTTTCATGTTTACTTTCGCCAGTCTTATGACTATGTGTTGTGGTGATTGCCTCTTCACAATGAATCTCCCAGGGGTCCTTTGAGTTTCTTGTACCTGGATATTTAGATTTCTAGCAAGACCAGGGAAATTTTCCTCAATTAATCCCTTAAATACATTTTCCAACTCTATGTATTTTCTTTTTCTTCCTCAGAGATGCCTATGAGCCTTATGTTAGGCCTCTTTACATAATGCCACATTTCTTGTAGGTTTTGTTCATTCCTCTTATTTCTCTTATCTTTCTCTTTGACTGACTTGTTTAACTCAAAAGTGTTGTCTTCAAGCTCTGAGATTTTCTTCTGCCTGATCTAGCCTATACTTAAGGCTTTCCACTGTCTTTTGTATTTCCTTGAAATGAATTTTTCATTTCCAGAATTTCTGGGGTTTTTTTATTTTAGTAATTTGATTTCCTTAGTAAATTTTTCATTCATTTCCTGCACTGGTTTTGTGGTTTCATGTTGGGTTTCTATTTTCTCTTGTATTTCACTGAGATTTCTTACAATCCATATTCAGAATTCTTCACCTGTCATTTCAATCTTTTTATTTTGGTTGGTATCCATCAGTAAGGAGCTATTGTTGTCTTTTGGGGGTGTACTTTTGCTCTGATTTTTCATGTTTCTGGTGTTCTTTCACTGATTCTTTCTCATCTGGTCTCTCTATCAACACCTGGGGATGCTAGGCCTGGCTTATAGGCCTGTCTCCGGGTCCCCAGAGATTGATACCTGGGCATGCCAGGGGGAGGAGTGCTGGTCCTGAGTTTCCTATGGGGTCTTCTAGCAGGTTTGGCGTACCTCTCAGGTTATCTCTGACCTGCTGTCTTCACCTCTTCCCAACAGTGTGTAGCGGGTTAGGTCCCCCAGCTTACTCTTAGTGATGGTGGGTGGTACTTGTGAGTGTGAATCAGCCACACCCTGTTTACTTGAGTTGGAAGATGCTATGATGCGCTATGTCATTGTTATTCCTGTCATTGGTTGATGTTTGTGTGATAGGGCCAGCTGCCGAGATGTTCCTTTGTGTCCGTGGTAGACTCTGGTCTCCCACGTGGAGTACTTGAGTGCCCCAAGGTTTAAGAGAGACCCTGTAGCTGACAGGGGGTTTCTTGATCTCTACCACCATTGAGGTAGGGGAAGTAGCAAGGCAGTTAGTGGCTAGGTTGTGGGAGCCTGAAAGCTTTTGCAAAGCCTCAGAGGGTTTCAGAAGATGCTTTTGCTTTTTTTCCACTAGGGGGAGCCACTGGTAGGAGGGTCGGGACAACCTCTCCAAACCAAGAGGGCTGTTCATCGGGGAGGGGCCTAAGCGCTTGTATGCTTAGGCCCGGAACTGGGATCTTTCCACCCTTATCCAGTGGCACAGTTTTTCTGTGGGGAGGAGTAGGTGCTCCCCCAAATGGCCACTCCTAGGTCCCCAATGCACCCTGTAAAATTGAGTCAGTAAATGCTGTAAAGTGTGTGCAAATTGACCTCCCTGTCAGTACAAGACTCTTACCAGAAGAAACAAGCTGTAATGTTGTTTTTGGGTCCTGTGACCAGCTCTAGTTCCTTAGAAGAAGCACTCAAATGCCCCAGGTGGTGGGTGGGGCCCTGGAATTTCCAGGTGAGTCCTTATTCTCTGCCACAGCAGAGGTGGGTGGGGGAATGTGGCTGGGCAGGACTAGGTTGGATGAGCTAGCCGTCAGGCTCCACAAAAGCTGGCAAGGTAGCTGTTTTGGCAGGGGTCAAAGGTCTGCTCCCAGCTTCTGCGCTGAGCCACCAGGGAGGGGCTGAAGTGGCCCCACCCACCCAGAAAGTCTGCTTGTGGAGGCAGGTCCATTTGAGATTCACAAACTGGCAGTCTGCAATGGGCCTTGATCCTCTCCCTCCTGCTCTGCTCCACAGTCTCTCACCAGCATCTGCAGGCAGGCAGGAGCCCAAGCAAGCCAAGCTGCCCCATGACTGTGCAGTGGTCTGGGAGTTTCCCCACCCAGGATCCCGGCCTGAGCTGAGAGTGTGGCCTTCCCATGGGGGAAGGGGTTCCCTGAGAACACGGTGCAGCTAGGACTCACACTGCACTCTCCCGAAAGTCTGCCCATGTGGGCTCCCTCACCTCCTGAGATCAAGTATATCAATCCCTGACCATGCCAGGGAGAAGCACAGTGGTCCCGAGTCGCCAATGGGTGCCCAAGCAGGATTGATATCCCTCCACCTCAGGGAGTGCCCTGCTCTGATGGAGCTGCCAGGCAAGCAGCACCAAGGAGGGCCAGAAATCAGGTAGCTCACAGTCTGAGCACCCCTCAGTCCCTGCAGGACCTCAAGAGGAAAGGCCTGAGGCCCATTCTCTGTGGAAGCCTTGGTGTGATAGCTCAGCTGTCTCTCTCAGCATCCATGAGAGGGTAAGGGAAGGAAAGGAGTCTGTATGGAGGAATGCTAGCACTCTGGTCACCTCCAAACCTCTCTTCAGGAGGCAGTCTGTCCAGAATGTCCAGGTTCTGGAGTCACACAGATCACTCAGGACCCACTGGACCCCTGTGGCTCCTACAGTCTGGGCTGGAGTTAGAAAATGTCTGTGTGGGAACAAGCAGGACATAACCTGAAGAGTTGAAGCCCCCTTGGGAGGACAAGTATGCACAGTGGTTGGAGAAGCAATATGGTGCCTGCCACCCCGGCTCAGGTCTATAGGGGTGGGAAGTGCCCCAAAGGGGCTGGGAGCCTCGTGCCCTGCCCACTGGCAGCAATAGGCCCTGGACTTGTGTGGGCAGAAGGTCTCTCCAGCAGCTCAGGAAACCACCAACTGTCAGAGATGCAAGGGAGGGAAAAAAAAATCACTCCACCACCTTCCCTTCTTGCTGGACTCCCAGCCTCTTGGGGGTTGATCTTTGTTGATACCTTGTTCCTTCTTGTTCTGCACCCCAACTTCTTCCTGTGGAGTCTCCTGAAGGCTCTGGTAACCTTCCTTCAGACCCACATCTAATCTAAGTTTGTCTGTTTATTTGTTCTCCTTCATCTAAAACTTCTTCTTACTTCTCGAGACACTCTGGCAGCTGGTGTATCTGGTCAGCCATCTTGCTCGGATGTGAAATCAAGCTAATTAACATATCTATCACCTCAAATACTTGTAATTTATTCCTCCTGTATAACTGAAACATTGTACCCTTTGATCAACATCTCCTCATTTCCCCCTACTCCCCAGCCTCTGGTAACTACCATTTTGTTCCTGCTTCTATAAGTTTGATTATTTTAGATTCCACATATAATTAGAATCTAAATGAGGTATTTGTCTTTCTGTGCCTGGCTTATTTCACTTAGCATAATGTCCTTTAGGTTCATCCATGTTGTTGCAAATGACAGAATTTCCCTTTTTGTGGCTGAATAGTATTCCATTATGTATATATACAACACATTTTCTTTATTAATTCATTCATTAATGGACATTTAGGGTTGGTTCTACAACTTAACTACTGTGAATAATGCTTAAATAAACATGGAGATGCAGATATCTCCTTGACATATTGATTTCAAATCCTTTGGATATATATCCAGAAGTGGGATTGCTGGATCATGTGGTAATTCCATTAGTTTTTTGAAGAACTTCTATACAGTTTTCCATAATGGCTGTATTACTTTACATTACCATCAGCAATATATAGGGTTTCCTTTTCACCACATCCTTGTCAACACTTCGCATTTTTCATCTTTTTGATAATACACATTTTGATGGGTGTGAGGTAATACCTCATTGTGCTCTTAATTTGCAATCAAAACCAAAAATAAACAAATGGGATTACATCAAACTAAAAAGCTTCTGCACAGAAAAAGAAACAATTAAGAGAGTGAAGAGGTAACCTATGGACTGGGAAAAAATATTTGCAAGCCATACATCTGATAAGGATATATAAGAAACTCAAACAAATCAATAGCAAGAAAACAAATAACCCAATTAAAACTGGGCAAAGAACCTGAATAGACACTTTTCAAAAGAAGACATACAGATGGCCAACAAATATATTTTAAAATGCTCCCTGTTGCAAATTATGAGAAAGAACATCTTGATTGTGAAGACAAAACACTAGACTAAATGATAAAAATATTCTGTGAAGATCTTGAAGAGAAAAGATGACTACCTATCTTGAGTAGACTAAATACCTGCCTGAATGCAGGGGTTGTGTCAGAGGATATCTTCATGTCCCATCAGCTTCACGATTCCATCATTTCTAATGCCCACCCTAATGATTTCCTCCTAATGTACATAGAGTATGTCTACAACAAATAAATCTGAAAATAAAGTTGACTCCACAGGGTAGAAACACACAAAAAACCAAGAGGTAGTTTGACTGGATCTTTAAGTCACATGGACATTATGTGATCACAGCTTATAAATACATTTTGGTCAGAAAAGGACACAGAACTTACAAAAGACTGGGAAGTGTGAAGAGATAGAATCACAGTAGTAGAAGGAAGATATAATTTTGACAAAAGAATTATTACAGGGATCATGGGGGAAGAACACTTTTTAGTTAGAATTTTCAATGTTGAGTACAAAGGTGAAGGTGCACATTAAAAAACAATGCATTGGTGTTATGTTTTTGTCCTTTACCTGCATTCTACTCCAAAGCATTTGAGCCAAAAATAACCATTTCCTTTTCTCAAAGCTGTACTAACATAATCTTCAGTGTGACCCTAAAAAGGCAAAGAGGTGGAGGTATAGTATTGTAAAACAGGACAGTATCAATAAATTCCTCAAATTGATACCACTTCAAAAGAAAAAGGCAAGGATATAGGACTACTATGGGAATGAAAGAGAAAATGCCATTGTGATTCAACAGGACTTTTATCTCCAACTTCAAAAGTCTCCATTAATCTCCTAGCCATCCATCTAGGTTTTAGGGAGAAGGAAATGGAGAGTTTTGAATGCAAATTCTCTGCCCCTACCTATTGCTCCCAGTGACACAGGAAACAGAAATAAATACTCTCCTAGAAGACCCAGAAGAAACTCTTAGTGCCCAGAGAATGAAGTGGGTAAAGAGGAAAGTTTACACCATGACAGGAATATGGGTGTGGGATCTCTCCAAATAAAGGCTGTAGGACAGTGCCTGAACCTCTACTTTCTGTGTTGTGGAAATAGTATTAATAATATTAGATAGTATCCCCTGCATCCCATTTGTAAAATCTCTTGCCCAACAATCCAGTTGGTTTCTAAGTAACTTATATGTATAATGTATTTGCTTATAAAATATAAAACTGATGACTTATCTAAAATTTATCTCTCTTGTTTTTTATTTTTATTTCAAAATATTAAGAAGGTACAAGTATTTTTGTTACATGGATGAATTGTATAATGCTGAAGTCAGGGCTCTTAGTGTGCCTATCACCAGAGTAGCATACATTGTACCTGATAGGTAAGTTTTTATCCCTCACTGCTCTCCCACCATTTCCCCTTCTTATCTTCCAATGCCCCTTACACCACTATATGACTGTGCGTACCCATCATTTAGCTCACACTTACAAGTGAGAATATGTGGTGTTTGTTTCTCCAATTCTGAGATACTTCACTCAGGATAATGCTCTCCAGTTCCATCCGAGTTGCTGCAAAAAAACATTATTTTGTTCCTTTTTATGGCTGAGTAGTATTTCATGGTGTATGTGTATATATATATACACATATACCACATTTTCTTTATCCACTTATCAGTTGATGGGCACTTAGGTTGGTTCCATATCTTTGCAATTGTGAATTGTGCTGCGATAAACATTTAGGGGCAGGTATCTTTTTGATATAATGACTTCTTTTCCTTTGGGTAGATACCGAGCAGTAGAACTGCTGGATCGAATGGTAGGTCTACTTTTAGTTCTTTGAGAAATCTACATGCTGTTTTCCAGAGAGGTTGTACTAATTTACAGTCCTACTAACAGCGTATAAGCATTCCTTTTTCACTGCATCCATGCCAACACCTATTATTTCTGATTTTTTAATAATGGTCATTATGATAAGGATAAGGTGGTATGTCATCGTGGTTTTAATTTGCATTTCCCTGATGATTAGTGATGTTGAGCATTTTTTCATGTGTTTTTTGGCCATTTGTGTATATATATATATATATATTTTTTTTTTTTGAGACAGAGTCTCACTCTGTTGCCCAGGCTAGAGTGCCATGGCATCAGCTTAGCTCACAGAAACTTCAAACTCCTGGGCTCAAGCAATCCTACTGCCTCAGCCTCCTTAGTAGCTGGGACTACAGGCATGCGCCACCATGCCCAGCTAATTTTTTCTATATATTTTCAGTTGTCCAGCTAATTTCCTTCTATTTTTCTTTTTTTGTAGAGACGGAGTCTCACTCTTGCTCAGGCTGGTCTCGAACTCCTGAGCTCAAACGATCCACCCGCCTTGGCCTCCCAGAGTGCTAGGATTACAGGCGTGAGCCACATCACCCGGCCTGTCTATATTCTTTTGAAAAGACTCTGTTCCTGTCTTTTGCCCACTTTTTACTTGGGTTATTTGTTTTTTTCTTGCTAATTTGTTTGAGTTCTTTGTAGATTCTGGATATTAGTCCTTTGTCAGATGTACAGTTTGTGAATATTTTCTTCCATTCTGTCTTCTTTACAATCATGCTGAGCCTAATCAACTGGCCACCCAGCAGTGTGTACTAAGTATATACCAAGTGCTCGGCCCTGGGCCTAATGAGTTCTAGTAGCTGGAAGAGCTCAGGTGGGCAACTGAAGGCCCCTAATTCACTCTACAACTTCTGCAGATGGGCTTTTTCTAATTAGGTCTGTGACTGGTTATCTAAATGAAACAGAGTCACAATGTAATGGGGCTAATTCTTATAATGTGTAGAGTTTTGCCCTGTCCTTGAGCAACCATGCTTAAAATGGACACCAGTGGTCCAAAGATCTCAAGGAAGAAAAGGCAACAGTGTTGAGATTGTTCACAGTGTGATCCCAGGCCCACCTGCAGCACAATCACCTGGAGATGGATGTTAAACCTACAGATTCCTGCATTCTATCCCAGACTTGCTGAATCAGAATCCATAGGTTGGAGCTCAGGAACCTGCATGATATTAAGCTACCCCAGGTGGTTTTCATGCTCACCAACATTTAAGAATCCCTAGCTTAGTATAAACTCATCCCCACTGCTAGAAAACAACTCTTAAGTATGTACATTATTCTGGCATGGAATCCCCTCAGTGGAACCTCCAGATACCAATCAATCAACCATAAAGTATTTCACTGCCCAGACACAGGCCCAATCCTCCCACTGAGCCTCGGTTTCTTTTCTGTAAAATATAATAGAAATAGTAATAGTACCTACCTCTTATAGGCTTTAGAGAAAATTAAATGATGTACATGTAGAAAGCTCCATGCAATGTTTAGCACATGATAAATCATTCAATACATTTTAGTAATTATAATAAGAAAATGTTCAAGCTCCTTAGTGAAATCTTTCCAATCTTTATGTATCCACATTACTTCATTTCCTATCACCACCCCCACCTGACACTTTGTACTCCAGACAAAACCAATTGGAGTTTCCTCATATACTATGCTACTTTTTATCTCCACTCTGTTGTTTATGATCCTTCTTTGGCCTAGACTACCACAGGATGCAGCTTCTTAACTTAAAAAGCTGATACTTAACCTTCAAGGCCTAAATCATCAGCATTTTCTCTAAGAAGCTTTCACTGGACCCCTAAGTCTAAGTTAGGGGCCTCTCCTTTTTGTTCTCTCAGTACCCTACACTCTTTACTCTTTATACCTATCTTTCCCCCATTAGAGAACAAGATCTTTGAAGTCACAATGGGTTTTTGTGATTGTTTCTCTAGTTGTTCTTCTTCTTGTCAGTAATTTTAAAACATACAGAAAAGTACAAAGAATAATACAACAATTACCAATGTTTCTAATATTCACAAATAACCATTATTGACATTTTGGCACTTTTACTTCCAGTCCTTCAATTTATTTCCTTTAAAAATAGTTTATAAAAACACTGTTCATTGTTCCAGAATAGAATATTACAAAGCCAAATGCTCCCTTGACCTCTACCCCCATGCTCTATCCCTTCCCTGCTTTTCCAAAGGTAACCAAATACTAATATGAGTTGGATATGTTTCTTCCACACAAGGAAGGATACATTTACAGATATATCTGTATCCATATCCATATAAAATACATAGTATTGGTTTGCACATGTTTTCCCAAATGTCATGTGGCTGTGTGCATCATTCTGCCACTTGCTTATTTTACTCAAAAATGTTTTTGAAAATTATCCATGTTGATACATATATCTAGTTAATTACTTTTGATTGCTGTATAATAATCTATTACATGGATGTACCCCTATCTTATTTAATCATTCCACTATTCATGGACATTTAGATTGTTTCCAAGATTTTGCTATTACAAAAAAGTTACATCAAAAGCACTTTAGTGCATGTCTGTTTGTATATATGCATAAGTGCTACTCTAGTAAAGAGACCTAGAGTTGGAACTGATGGATTGTAGGGTATGTGAATTTTTAGTTTTAATAGACACTGCCAAATTGCTCTCCAGTGTAGCTGTACTGACTTTTATTCCCATCTGTATTGTTTAGAAGTTGTCATTTCTCTATATCCTTATCCTTACCAACACTTGCTTTTGTCAGCCTTTTAAAGTTTGCCAATACTATCACAGAAAAGAGATATTTTATTACTATTTTTAAGCATCTTATTCATCTCTATAGCCTCAGCTCCTAACAAGTATTTGGCACATATTGATTGCTTGGTAAATATTTGTTCAGCTCCATAAAATGACTTTGATAATGTACATGTTAGTCCCAGCTCTGGCTTGCTAATACTTCAGAACGCTCAGTGTCTCCTTTCAGCAGGAACCAGAGAGAGAGATTCCAGTTTCCTCGCCTCTAGGCAAACATGTAAGGAAAAGATAAAAGGGAAAATGCAGATGATATAATTTTCTTTAGTGATGTATCATTCCCTAAGATGGCATTCAGTGAATGATTCCTAATCTCTGGATCAATCATCCCTTACAATCAATCATGTTAGTGTCTAGCTCCTTCTACCTGGAAGCTAAGGGCATATCTAAAAATATAACAGGAGTGGGAAACAGTGTGTCTATTCCCAAGTGGCTCTGTTGCACCAGTGGAAGGAAGACAGGTATAGAAGGAATGGTTTAGTTTTCTAGTGGTCTCTCCACAGTTATTCATTACAGATACTATGTGTTCATGAAAACCTGTTTCCCTTTCCTGGGAATGTGCATACACCTAGACCATATTTGCCAGTATTCCCTATAGTTAGTTGTATTCGTGTGATTGATTTTTGCCCACTGGAATATTGACCAAAGTGATATTAATATGTCATCTACCATCCTGCCCTCTTATACAATACCCTCCACATTTGTTTCTCCTTCCAGCTGGCTGAAATGAAGACAAAACCTAGAGCAACCTTGGGAATGTCATGTTAAAGATGACATTGCCATAAGACGAAAGGAGTCTGGGTCCCTGAGTCACCATTTGGAGAAGTGATATGCCTAAGAAAGAAACTTTATTGCTTTAATCCACTGGAATTTCGGGGTTTATCTAGCATTTACGCTAACCAATACAGCACTACACCTAGACTGTTTGGCAAATCTTTTCAGAAACACAAAGAATCCAGCATTTATTACCTTCAAGTAAGGATAGTTCAGATTCTTTTGGGACAAAAGGTAGAATTGACAATGTAGCTGTTAGGATAACTCTTAGTCTCACAAGATGGAAAACAACAACAAAGCACAATTTATCTACCAATGCAAATGCTATACAATAACCATTTTTTAAATTACCAAAAGATTCCAGGCCTGAGATAAACATCATTCTTGCAAGAAAAATAAACTTATATAATCAGCTCTGGTGCCTATTCAAGTTATAAAATGAAAGAGGAAGATATTACTAGCAAGTCTTCAATACAATTGGTAGGCATGAATTTAGTTTGATAGTGTTATAAATGAACTGTCCTCAATGAGAGCTGACACTGCAGTTTTCAGCAGAAAGGCTCCAGGCTGCTAAAGTAGCTAGATGCCGCAACACTGCAGCTTCCAATCTGAAAGCTGAAGACACACAGAAGATAGGCAGATGTATAAAAACAGGCAAGAATGGGGTGCATGGAAGAAAGAATGGAGAAGAGGAAAATCTCATGTGTGTACCACTAAACTATCTGATTTAGGAATAAAGTTCCTACATTTGAGTTAAGATTTTGCTTTCATTTCAGAGTGACATTGTTTTAATTCTGAATGTTCCTCATCTACAAAACCTTTCTTGACAAGGCAGGACCTGTCTGATGTATCTCTGTATAGGGACTGCTCCTGGTACAGTGTAGACATATACTAGGTTCTCAAATAATGGAGATGAAAAGAATGATAAGGACGAAATATTTAGCAAAATTCTGGGGGAAGTACTTTTCTAGGATCTCCACAAAGCAGGAGGGAGGAAGTTATTACATAATATTTGAAGCTTTGCAACAATAAAGTCATCCATACATCCATCAAACAAATATTTATTCAGTACCTCCTCAGTGCCAGTCAGTGTAGTAGCACTGTGGTAGAAAAGACTTCACATCTTTGCTATTGTGAATTGTGCTGCAGTAAACATACAGGTACAGGTGTCTTTTCTTTATAAAATGACTTCTTTCCCTTTAGGTAGATATCCAGTAATGGGACTGCCAGATCAAATGGTAGGTCTACTTTTAGTTCTTTGAGGAATCTCCATACTGCTTTCTATAGCAGTTATACAAGTTTTAAGTGAAGTATCTCAGGAATGGAAAAACAGATACAACATGTTCTCATTTATAAGTAGAAGCTAAACAAAAGATATATATGGTCATGAAGAGCAGTGATAGATGTCGGAAACTAAGAAGGGGGTAGGGTGGGCGGGGGCATAAAAATCTACCTGTCAGGTGCAATGTACACTATTCTGGTAATAGGTACTCTGAAAGCCCTGACTTCAGCATGATACAATTTATTCATGTAACAAAAAAACACTTATACCCCCAAAATTTTTTTGAAATTAACAAAAAGGAAAAAAAAAGAACTACAAAGTCCCTACCCCAGAGATACAAGTCATCTGGCAGCTAGAATACAGTGTAATCAGTACTCCAATAGATGAAAAAGAGTGTCAGGTGCTATGGGAGCAGAGAAGAGAGGCCCCAACCCAACTTGGGGATTCAGAGTAGGTTTTTCAGAAGAGATTCACTGAATGCCCACTGTGTCCCAGGCCCTGTGCTAGATGCTGGAGTTACAGAGATGCCTGAGACACCTGCTCCTCTTCTAGGAACTCTAGGAGCTCATGAGGGATATATCCACCCAATAACCCCAAGACCATGGGAAAAATGCTTAACAGAAGATGTGCTATAGGAGCACAAAGGAAGGAGCTGCTATCTCTGAATGTTACCCAGCCTCTCTCTCCTAACTTGACTCCACTTGTTCCACAATTACAATGGAGCAAGTGGCTTCACATGGCAATGCCCCAATATGCCTAGGATGAGGACTACCACTTACCAAGACTTCCTAGAAGTGAAGCTATTCAGTTTCAGAAGGAAACTGTAGTGATTTCTGAGCTCCTGTTCATCTCAATAGTGCTGGGCTTATTCCCCTTGGGATGCCATTTCCTCAAGGAATATGATCCACACCATTAGACCCCAAAGGCTTTTTTTCCCTTTTCCTATAAAACTAGGTTATTTGTTCTTCATTTTTAAAACCCAGTTTATGGTTAGGGGCCTAAAATAATTAATTCCCCTTATTATATCTTATAGGTCATAAAGAAAAAGCTCAAAAGGACTCACTGTGTGAATAGTATAGAATTACCTGTTGGAACTGTCTATGGGGGACTCAGTGATGCCCTCTGCTGGATATGATAAGAAGACTCATGAATTTAGAGCCAAAAAGCCAGAGAAACAGAAAGCTTGAAGGAGTCAGAGATAATGTTACAGCAAGTGGTTCCTAGGACAAACTGAGTGGCACACGGAGAGTCAGAGAATCAAGGTTTATTTGCCGGTGGGCTCAGAGGGGTCTCGCCACCAAATCTGAGCCCCGTCTACCCAATTTTTCCCACTTGTATTAGGTTGGGGTGGTCCGAGGGATGGGGTCTCAGGTGGCTAATGTGTCAGGTAATAGGTGAGTTGATGCGCCAGGCAATAAGTTAGTATTATGTTGATGCACCAGGTAATAGGTTAGTATTATGTTGATGAGGGTCTTCCAAAGGGTGGGGTCTCAGGTGGCCAGTGTGCCAGGTAACAGATGGGGGTCTTCCTTATCAATCTATAATTTATATCAACCCCTAATTTTACAGACGAGCAAACTTAGGAAAAGAGAACTGCTCACGACTCAATAGGTAGTTAATGGGAGGACTGGAACTGCAATCAGGACTTCTCAACTACTTTTGAAAACATAAGAATCAGGCCAATGTAGGAGTAGCAGGCCTCCTAAGAGAGTAAGCTCCCCTACAAGAAAGAAAATTGAGAGCTCTAAGATGCAGCTTACCCATCCCACATGAAAATCCCCTCTCCAATGCAAATCCTGAAAATAAATAGGTTTGATTTCATTAAAGAAATTTCCAAATTTCCTCACATTTCTCCCTCATCCTCCCTCATAAATTAACCACCACCACCACCTTCAGCTTGAATGAAAAACAAAACAATAGCATTTGATTGCTCTCTTTGGGAGCAACCCTATTTACTTACATTGAAGCATGTATGGCATGTAAGGAATGACAGAGGCCCTACAGTTAAAAGAAGCAGCTTTTCTTTTAGGGGTATCCCCCATCCAATGGATCATATACCAGCAAATATACACTGAGGCACTGAGTTCCTTCTGGAGGATAAATTAACAAGTACAACTCCCAAGTGTCTCTCTTAGTTCAGAGAGGCAGTGTCACACAATGGAATGAATGGGGAAATGTTGATTCATCCTGGACAGCAGTGGGGAAGAAGTAGAAGGCACCCTGTGGGCAACAGACAGCATTTGAAGTAGGCAAACAAAAAAAAAGTGCAAGCGTGAGGCATGGCCTTATCTTCCTTCTGTGAGCCTCAGCCACTTTTTGGAGGCTGTCATAAAATGGAGAGAAGAAACTAAAGGAGAATTTCAGATCTAAAAAATAAAAGGACCATCACTTCCCCAATATTTCTTTCGTCTCCCTTTCCAGTCCCTGAAATAAGTAGTGTCTGGGCCTGGATACCTAAAAAATATCTAAGACAGGGAACATTGCCACATTTAAATGATGGAGCCCCCAAAGAAATCTAAACAGATAAATTCTGTCAAAACACGGCTTTGAAACCAACAGTTATTACTAGTCAAACTCTTTCGAAAAATCTTGTAAGCGTTCCAGTTGAATATTGCTCTTATCTCAAAACTTTCACATTCAAACAGAAGGGAATTATATTTCTCTCGTTGATATCCCCATCCTACTTCCAAATTCAGCCAGTATCAAACAGGGGAAAAGATGAGAGAGTAGGGAGTAATGAGAGAATAATTTATCTCCACAAAACAAAGGTCTTATAGGACCCTTTAAGACCCAATTTACACAGATGCTTTTTCCTTGAAACTCAAATCACACTTGGGATTCCTTTTCACCTAGATGAGAGAAAATGGTTTTGAAAGTGCTGAGTTTAATTGATTTGCAGCCACACCAACTCAGACCCCAGACATTCCACTTATATATCCCATCATACCCAGGGCCTACGGAGAGCAGACTTTCCTCCAAGATTGATAGATGGGTTTCATAGTCAAGTGAAATGATTAACCCACAGCTCTTCCTTCAAGAGAGATGGAAGAAACCACAGTTCTCTCATCCTTTATGCAGACTTAAGAAAGCTGACTCTAGTAGAAATGTGATACAGCAGCCTTATGATAGTGAGACTGGAACTCTAGAAAAGTCACATGAGTTGATAAAAATGCTTTGTTTTCCTAGCTTATTTATGCCGATATGTTAATGGAGCAGAAGTGGGAGGTCATATTTTTTCTTCTACAGGCTAGAAGTAAATGGCTTTGAAGAACCAGAGATAGGCCTCAGATAGACCAAGTACTTTTATCAGACTGTATATAAATTTTTAGTAGCTTAGAAAGTTTCAAGCACTTTCAAGTGCTTTCAAGCACATTAGCCCTGCTTTACACAAAGCATAATAAGCCTGGCTGATGGAAGAGAAATAATAACGTTGTTAATCCAAACAGCTTGGAAGTGAATCATCTACTCCAACAATCCAGATTGATTTAATATACTTTGGACAGTATGACTCAGTCCTTTCCTGGAGGGCTACTGAACAATCACCATCTCATTTAGGCTCCATTCATACTCCTCTTTGATTCTGCATGAACAAAACAAACCAATGGTTTCCTGTGATGCAGCCTCAAATATTGGCCTTAAGTGATCGTGCCTCCCCAGGAAGAGCTCAGCTATTACGCAAAACTCAGGGCTGTAAACTCTTTCTTCCTTAAATTTATCAGCTCTCTTTGATAATTGATATTACCTAGGAAAGATGGTAAACATGAGGTCAGTGTGAACCAAGGAAAAATCCAAATCACAGGATAATTTAAAAGAAACACAGTTTTATTACTCTCAAATAAAAACAACTCAAACTGGACTTAAAATACTTTAAGTAAGTGTTGTCCTAGAACAGCCCTTGGAGACCTATTTAATGAACAATTAGGAATTATTTGTAATTAATAGGTCAATTACAAATTGAAGGGAAGCTTCTAAACTAAAATAGTTTAAAGGCTTAGGGCAGTAAACAATCCTATATAAAACTGTGTTAGTACATTTTGTGTTGCTACAAAGGAATACCTGGGGGTGGGTAATTTATAAAGAAAAGAGGTTTATTTAGCTTACAGTTAGGCAGACTATACAAGAAGCATTGTGCCGGCATCTGTTTCTGGTGAGGGCTTCAGGGAGCTGCTATCAAGGCAGAAGGTGAAAGGGGAGCAGATGTGTCACATGGCAAGAGAAGGAGCAAGAGAGAAGAGGGAGGTGCCACACTCTTTAAACAACCATCTCTCAAGTAAACTAATAGAGGGAGAACTCATTCATTACCATGGGGAGGGCACCAAGCCCCAAGATTGATGAGGGATCCGCCTCCATGACCAAAACATCCCCTACCAGGCCCCAACTCCAATATTGGGGATCAGATTTCAACATGAGATTTAGAGGGGCCAAACATCCAAACCATATCAGAAACCAAGATTAAAATTTCAATGAAGAAAAGCTTTGCTAATATTGTCAAAATGGTAATAAATGTTGAAGTTGGACGATGGGTACATGGAAGTTCATTATACTATTCTATTTCTGTGTATATTTAACAGTTTCCATAATAAAGTTCTTTTTGAAGAACAAAGGTAACCTTGATGAACAAAGGTAACTTTCAGGTCAGCCCTCTGAATTATTACAAGTTTGAAATTACTAAGATTAATATTAGAGCTTTGGCTCTACTAACATTTTTTTTATCAAAGCTCCCAGACCCTTGAACTTCACTCTCCCAAACTCAGTCTGCCCATATTCAAGCTAGAAGCAAGGGTAATTGGGATCCTACAGAGCCATAACTTGTTCTGCTCCTAGTGAAAATATCAAGGGAAGCAAGAGAGAAGGGGAAAGAGAAGATATTGAGCTAGGAGATGAAGGGCTAGCTTTGAAAGCCAAAGCCTGTTTTGATGGCATCACCTGCTGTCAGTTTTGCACTTTCAGAGGGATTTGTTATGGAGAGAAATTGTCCTACATTCTCTGTCTTGCTTTAGTTCTGTCAACCACCATCATAAGTAGGCCACTTTTTCCTGGCCAGAATAAGCTCAGCTAGATGGAGAACCCATGGGGAACTATGGCTTCGGTCCATTGCTTTACTTTAATGAAGGAAAGACTTTTCAGGCTCTGGAGTGTCTCACATACTGGGGCAACTCTTAGTCAAGCACATTTCTCATTTGCCTTTGTTCCATTGAACGTATTCTTGGATGAGCTTGGAGGGGTTGGGCAGTGAAGCTTGGAAACCTCCTTTATGTGAACTTTTTATTTTATCAAGAGACTATTTTCAGGCAAGAAGCAATAATTCCTATAAGCAAATTGCACTCTTCCCATGGCAAGTAAACTAAATTAAAGAAAGAAGATATTCTACAAAGTGAATTCCATACAAGTCATGCAATACAGTAGACTTTTTCAAGACTTCTGAACTGTAAAAAAAGAAAAGCAAAGAAAAGAAAAGTTTGGATAAACTGCTGCAGTTAGTCACTTGCAATAAATAGCACATTCACCAATCTACCCTCATCTCCATGGAAACAGATAAGCCTAGCAACTACCTAAATATAAGCTACAAGGTATCACAGATGAGTGTCAGGGGCCGCAGGGGAATACTATAGGTAAAAAGAAAAACATGGCCAACCGCCTCAGACTATAGTCCTGTCATTGACACCATGAGAGTCTATGATCCTGCCTTGTTTCATTTTTATTCTTATTCCCATTTAAGCA
>VBSM01000656.1:625404-655242 GCA_008086735.1 Cheirogaleus medius | reverse complement strand
GTCTCTGTTCCTCTGTAGGGTGGGCTGGTGGAAGGCTAGTCCCTAACAATATAATTATTATATCATTTTACAGATGCAGAAACTGAGGCATAAAGAAGCAAATTAATAGCTAATAAGGGATGAAGCAGAGATTTAAACCCTACATAGCCTGATTCCAGAATCTGTGTGCCTAACCACAATGCTACACTGCCAGAACAAAGCTAAGCTTCACCTAGCTTCATGGAGAACTAGTATTTTTTTATTGGGGTAGCAATTAACTCAACAAAACACTGAGGGTTTTATTTGGGGTGTTGTTTTTGTTGTTGTTGTTGTCATTTAGAGACAGGGTCTCACTCTGTTGCCCAAGCAGGAATGCAGTTATGTGATCATAGCTCACCACAACCTTGAATGCCTGGGCTCAGGCAATCACACTGAGAGTTTTTACTAGGAAAAAGGGAGAAATTGGAGTTAGAAAGCAAATAGCAGCCTGTGCCACACCTATGTCAAAGTTTCATCAAGATAATGCCTGTGAAAGTACTTTGAAATACAGTAAAATGCAGTATACACATAATGATGTTGGAGCAAGTTTCCCTGTCAGTCCCTAGAGAAGTATTAGACAATCCTCTGGGAATTCTGGGACATTTTCTCCAGAATTAGGCTAGAGAAACTCTACCTGACAAAACAGCATTGTTTGATCTCTCTAATATAAGAATGTGAGAGTGAAGTGGTATTTGGTAGGAGTCCCTGGGAAAATCCCCTTTAAGACGAATATATGCCTTTCCAAACAAAACCATGCCATAAGTAAACTTTCATCACCAGACTGTTACCTAGAGTCGTTAAAGCCTGTAGGCCTTAGACATAAAGCTAGCTGATGCAATAGGACTGCATGATAGCTGCTTGAATTTAGATAGGTTCCCCAAAGAAACAGAGCCAACAGGATATATGTACATGTATAATAAAAGATTTATTTTAAGAAATTGGCGCAGCAGCTGTGTATGCTGACAAGTCCAAAATCTACAGGGCAGCCCAGCAGAATTCCTTTCTCTTGAGGAAACCTCCTTTTCTGCTCTTAAGGCATTCACCTGATTGGATGAGGCCCACCCACAATATGGAGGGTAATCTGCTTTATTTAAAGTCAGCTAATGATAGCTGTTAATCACATCCACATAATACCTTTGCAGCAATATGTAAACTGGTATTTGACTAAACAGCTGGACACCATAAACTAGCCAAGTTGACACATTAAAATTGACCATCACAGGTGTCAATGGTATGTGTAAAAGCGAAGCATCTAGCTTTTAGCTATTTGTCTTTTAAAAAGAACTAGTGAATTAATTTTGCATGGGGTGCCCAGTCCCTGAATACCTGGGCAGTCCTACCCCTAAAACACTTGGTCATCTACTACATATGATCAGGCCTCCAGGCTGCTACTGTTGGGCTACTCTCAGGCCACACCCATTTGGTCTTTTGGTAGTTGTGGGGAATATTGGGCAGAAGCCAAACTTTCTCTAGGATCACCTAAGGCAATAGGCCACCAACCAAACCCAACCAGTGCTATTGCTGCTGAATCTTCTAGGACCTACAGATATGAAGTGCTATCTACCTTATGGACAGTGGAGAAAGATACAGCTATTCTCCTCTATCAGGCTGCCCTAAACTCTGCCTAGAGTGGTGAGAAACCATAATACCCTTAATACCCTTCTTTCCCTAGGGAGGCCCCCATTCTTCTCCACTAGGTTTCTTGAGGAACCAGAAATGGCTTTAAAGCTTACTTAGATATATATTGATACCGTGGGAGTCAGTGTCTATGTAAAGGTCTATTCATCTGGAGAAAGTACCTCCTTTACTCTCCCCAGAAACTAGAAAATTAATCTTTCAGCTAGTTTACAAATTTTCTTAGGAATGCTTTCCTCTAAAGAAATTTTATCCTCGTACCTACTATGTTTAACAGATAAAGACAAAGCTTCTGTGATTTAAAATAGAGGCTCCTTTTATATCTTTGCCTCTCCCTAGCAAGGGTTAAAGGTATGCCCTTCCCCTCCACAAAATGTAACCAAAATGTTAAAAAAAAAAAATTATCGGGTGTCGGACAGGTGGGAGGGGGGAGGAGGGGATGGGTATTTACATACATAGTGAGTGCGATGCACACCATCTGGGGGATGGACACGCTTGAAGCTCTGACTTGAGGGAGGAGGGGAGGCAAGGGCAATGTACGTAACCTTAACATTTGTACCCCCATAATATGCTGGGGGGAAAAAGAAGCAAAGTAATCCCAGATAAAAGGTTTGAGATGTAAGAAGAAAGGAACATTGTCTAAAAAAGTAATAATAAAGTTTAATGGTGAAAAAAGATACAATTAAAATATTGGAGCATAATAGCATGTAAGTTAGAAGGAGGATGCAAATGTTCTGTGTAGTTCAGGAACAAAATAAAGATTTTGATTAACATAAAAAAAATTAGAGGCTCCTGCCGTAACCTCTCTTGGCTCCCCATTCATCATGACCCTGTAGGGGTCCCTAAGGGAGCTTCTCAGAACATCCTAGAACTCTGCCAGAGCATAGTCTAAAAAGCATGAAGCAATGGAAAGAATTCTACATATCCAACCAGATAGACATGGATATACATTAGGAAAGCAGTATTGTGTTGGGGTAAAAGCTTAACTCTGGAAACTTTTATCTACCATCCTTTGGCAGGTACTTAACTGTTTAGACCTATAAAACAGATGTGATAATATTTAATATCTTCCTCAAATAATTATTGATAGGATTATATGTAATAAAGCATTTTTAGAATTCTATAAAAGTTAGATATTATTTACCATAAGGATACTTTGGAAATCAAGGCCTTGTCTGAAGGTAATGTGATATCCTTCAAGCTGGCCCTAATGGCTAAGGAAGATTCTGTAGTTACAGTATCCAATCTCATAAACTATCTAAGAGTGGAGCTGCCCAGGTCAGCTACTGCCTCCTGATTTGTATGTCTGAAAAAAAACTACATTAAGCTCAATAAGCCTGTCTGGGTTAGTTGACCCTCTGGCACTTTTTTTTTTCCATTTGAAGAAACTGATCAGCTGAAAGATACTAAATAAATCAGGAAAAAAACATTAACCAGAGTTAAACACATGACTTTTTGGTAGGACTTATCAGAACCTTAACATGAATAATGGATTGCTAAAAGGGCTATATACTATGCAGCATCACAAACTTATTTAACAACAGAATACTTTTTTTTAGTAGAATCACATTTTGTAGAATACCTACAGAGCACAGTTTAGGAAATGCTGCTTCACAGAAATGTATAATACAGGGCAATTTTATTCTTACCTTTTCTTAGAATGTTCTACCATTTCTACCTACTGCTTGTCCTTAATCCTAAAAGATCCTGAGAGATCTCCAGAATACTTCAAACAGTATCATTAGAGAGCTTCACAAAGTGTCACATGATCTTTCCCTAACTGAATTTTAATACTAGCTACAATTGTATCAGCCTAGAAATTAAAGCTGAAATGTTTCAATTTAAAAGCAAGCACATACATAGAAATTCAGGAACCAAGAAGTAACTAAGAGACTTCTTGGCAAAGGGCACATTCTAGAATAAGGGCCTTATGTTTACTTTCAACAATAGTACCTAAGCTTGGAATGGACCTAGCCACGGAGCTTTTTTGGAAACAATGCCTGTGTCTACACATGTCATCTAGATTTCTAAAGAACCCTTAATGTCAGCCAAACAAACAGGGATTTTCAAGGCACAGTGATAGTCCCATGGCAGTTATTTCACTGCCAACAATTCTCAAACTTAAGTGTGCACCAGTATCACCTGGGGGGCTTCTTGCACACAGATCACCCCATCCCCAGAGTTTCTTATTCAGTGTCTGCATGGTACTGGTACCAGCATGGTAATAAGCTTCTCTTCACCCTTGACAGAAATAGTCTGTGGACTGTACTGCAATATATTGTCATCTTGGACACTTCAATCAACTGTCACCAAATAAACACCAGTGCCTAGGCTGATTTAGACTCAACACATAAGCTTTCTTCAGATGTGAAAAACTAACAGAAGAAGGGTTATAACACAATTCACCTGCAGGTTCATTTTCTAACAGTGATACAATTGTCTCATTAGGAAAATGTATTATTAACTTATTAATAAGTTATCAAGAAAATAAAAATATTTTGTTTAACCATTTTAATTACAAGCAACTCATTACTTAGTGAGAGCAAGAACTAAAAGAAATAGAAACTCCTAAGTACAAAACAAGTACCTTTGCTTTATTGAAATGTTCCAAACTCCATTTAACTAAACACTTTAGTTCCTTCCTTCCATCCTTCCTCCCTTTGTTTATTTCAGAAGAAAAACATCTGAAAGATCACCATTTTCTTTCTTATTTGCTTCTGAACTGTTCTGATCTTTTCAGGGTACTTGGCCTTGCCACTCGAGACTGGAAACTGTCATTCCTTCATTGTTCATTCAGCAAATATGTACTGAGCATCAACAATAGGTCTAACACATCACTCACTAGATATTAGAGATAGAGTAGTGATTGAGAAAGACAAAGTCCTTGCCCTCATGGAGCTTACATTCTAGTGGGAGAGATGTACAAATAGCAAAGCAATTACAAAATATAGCAGGAAGTACAGAGTACAATGAGAGCACATAAAAGGAGGACCTAGTCCAGATTTGAAGGCAGGGATAGATAGTTGGGGCAGTCAAGTTTTCCCAAAGAAAAGTGTCACCCAAAATGAATCCTGAAAGATGAAGTAAAGCTGAGGGAACAACAGAAAGAACATAGTGTTTCTAAACAATTGAAATAATTCAGTATGGTTGGAGCATAGCAAGTGGCGGCAGGGATAGGAGATAGGACAGACTAATAGGGAGGGAAAGGCAAGTGGTGAAACTGAAAAGATGTGTGTCGTCTCCTCAATACCTTCTGTTTTTGTGTATTATGGAAAAACACAAAATGAGTGACTACCTGGTTCACAAAGATACCCCAGTGGCCCTGTCTGCAGTACCTCTCTCCCTCTTTTTTTTTGTTTTTTGTTTTTGTTTTTGAGGAAGAGTGAATCACTCTTCCTCTTCTCCAGTTCTAGGCATGTGGCCCAAATTGTAGCTGCCATCCTTTTAACATGATTCTACATCCCTGGCCATAGTAATTGGCTGGGAAGTGAACACTTGCTCCAAAACTGGCCATGGATAGGACTCCACACTCCTTGCTATAGTGATTAGTCTGGTGCTAGTAACATGAGTTAAGACCAACCAATCAAAGATCTTTCCCAGGTTTTCCTGGACTGGAGCTGGCAAGGAAGAACCCTTTCCTCCATAGTCAAAATGCTGTGGGGATGTGAGCTCAGAGCTAGTAGCAGCCATGTCTAGCACCATATGGAGAATCCTGTCTTCAATATAAAAGAATGAAGCCAACACAGAGAGAGTAGCAGAGATAACAAGAGGAGAGAGTCCTGACAGCTTTTGAGCCTCTAGTTTTTAGTCCCTAAGGCCAACACTGAGGTTGCCAAGGTTACATTGTCCTTCCCATGACCTAGTTGTTCAGCTCTTTCTCCAAACCTGTGAGGTACCAGGTATATTTCCTATAAAGTCTCTTTTAACTTAACCTAGTTCTAATTAAGTCTCTGTCAAATGCTTGAATGCTCTCTACTTGGCATGCTCCTCTGAACTGGTATTCTCAAAATGGGTATGTAACAACTGTAAATTACGTAGCTTATTTCTAACTTGCTCAAGGCCATTTCTCTATTTCTTTACCTCATTTCTTTACATCTATACCTATTTTCTCTCTTCTGAAGATTTTGAAACCAGCAACCAAAACAGAATCAGGCTCACACAGGACTTAAAAGGCTCACATCTGCCTTCTTATTCTCCTGGCAGAAACAATTGCTCCATGGAGCCAATTAGCTATTTCAGGGTGAAGGGTGAAAATAAGTAAAGTGGACATTTCCACTCACTTCTAGCCCCTGGCTTAAATCACCTGAGTGACTAACTGGGTGTCCAAGTTTTGGGGGAAAAAGGAGGTCATAGGGCAAAGGACAAAACAGAGATGTCTAATGGAGTCCACTGTTGACTCATATTCAACATAGCAAAAACAGAACTCACTGTCTCTCTCTCTCCCCCTAAACTAACTCCCTGCCCCAGCTCCTTTATTTTTTACCTTATTCTAGTATCCTAGACCTGAAATTGTGGGATTTATCTTTAATTTCCCTCTCTCTATCTGTAGCCAGTGAGCTACTGATTCCTGTGAATTTTTTTCTTTGAGATGTCTTTTATATCCATTCGCTCCTCTCTATTCTCACTGCCTGAACCCAAATCCAGGATCTATCACTTCCTCCATGACAAATCTTTCCTTTTTTCTCTTAAAATATTTAATTGACAAAGAGTATATATATTCAAGGTATACAATGTGACTATTTGATATTCATATACATTGTATAATGATTATCACAATCAAATCAACACATCTATCACTCCTGCTATACATTAGATTCCCAGAACTTATTCATCTTAAAACTGAAAGTTTGTATGCTTTGATCAACATCTCTCCATCTCCCCCACCCCCAGCCCCTGGCAACCATTGTTCTAGTCTATATTTCTAAGAATTTCACTTTTTAGATTCCACATATAAGTGAAATCACTCAGCATTTGTCTTTCTGTGTCTGGCTTCTTTCAATTAGCATAATGTCCTTTATTCATCCATGTTGTCACAAATGGAAGGATTTCCTTCTTTTTATGGCTGAATAGTATTATATATATGTATGTATATATACACCACATTTTCTTTATACATTCATCTGTGGTTGGACACTTAGGCTGATTCCATATCTTCACTATTAGGAATAATGCTGCAGTAAGCATGGAGGTGCAGATATCTCTCTGACATACTGATTTCATTTCATTTGGGCACATGCCCAGCAGTGGGATTGCTGGATCATATGGTAGTTCTATTTTTAATTTTTTGAGGAACCTCTATACTTTTTTCCATAATGGCTATACCAATTTACATTCCCATCAACAGTGCACAATGGTTCCCTTTTCTCCGCATCTTTGCCAACACTTTTATCACTTGTCCTTTTGACAGTAGCCATTATAACAGGTGTGAGGTGATATTGTGGTTTTGATGTGTATTTCCCTGATGATCATATACATTTTGGCCATTTGCATGCATGACTAATCTTTTAAATGGTTTTTCTGATGTTACCACTTCCCCCCTCACCAGCCACAACTGAAAGGAGCAAGGATAGGACCCAGAACCAAAGATTGCCAATCTACAGTCTGGCCAGTGATCTAAGACAAAGCCAGGTACAAATATATAAACTAGGACAATCAGGTTCTCTCTCAGGAATGTTCCCTAAAAATATGAGAGAGAGAGAGAGAGAGAGAGAACACAAAAAGGATACCTGGAGAGAAGCCATGAGGAAGAGTCAGAACTATATGAAAAAAAGATAGAAAATAAAGCCTCAATAAGCCATACAAACCAAAATTATAAAGGATAAGAATCCTGCTGACTATGGCACCTTTCTCTTTCAGCTTCCTTCAGATTTGTACTAAAATAAAAGAAAAAATAAACAAATAAAGGAACAGAAACAATGAGTAAAATAGAAACTAGGAACTACAGAAAAGACGAGCAGAGGAAAAAATTAATGCAGTCAGTAGTGAGAGGGAATCAAGCTGAGTCATGTTCATGGTAGAACACTAGAGTAAAAAGTCTCAAAATCCTGCTGCTGAGGTTCCTGAAGCTGCCATGGAGCCAAGTACAAGTCCTATGTGGTCTCACTGCATTCTGGTTTCAGATCTTTGATTCCCCTGAAACCTTTGGCTCCCTCATTGCTCTTTAACAATATCATCCCCCCTCCACTCTTTATTGGCGATAACTTGAAAGTGTCTCTATCACTTGCAAACAAAAGAACCTAATAAAACAATTCAAATCAAGTGTGGTCCAGCTTCTGAGATACTCATTATCTGGCCCCACCACACCTGTCCAGCCCTCCAGTCCCACAACTCCTCAACAAGAACACCCACCTCAGAACCTCCACCTTGCTGGACCATCACTGCCTGCCCTCCCCCCTTTATACACAGCTGCCAGCTTTGTCTCCATACCTTTGCTGGTGCTTCAGCCTCACAGGCCTTCACTTCTCTTCACCCAACCAAGTTCTAGTCATCCTTTAAGCCCTTCATCCTCCAGGAAGACATTCCTAGTCATGCCACCTCACATGACTTCTCCCTCCTCTTCATTTCTAATCCCTATAGTCTGAAGCATATACTCTAGCATTGCATTTTATGATGTCCTGTGTTTTTCTCTGCTTATGCCAGGTTTTTATCTCCCTAACTGTCTGTTAAACTCATGAGGAGCAGGAATACATTTCATATTGTTTTCAAGTACCCCATTGTATCATGAAAAGTAGATATTAATAAATATTTGTTGTTCAAATGGTATTTACATGGAGTGCTAACAATCCAAGAGGCATATCATATAATGTCATTACTGCAAAACAATCATTAATGAGAAGACTGTGCTAATGGAGCCCATGCTGAGAGTGTAGCAGTTGAGGCAATATCCTAAGAGAAAGGCTCAGCTTAAGGGAAAACTCCCTTCATACATGGGCCTTGTGAAAGAACTGCACTTTTTATTTCCTCCAGCAGGAAAGAGAGAACAGGAAAGCCCTGAGCCCTGGAAATGTCACCTAACTACTTGATATCATGAAAGACCTCTGAGCCTACTCTAGGGAAAGCATACAATGCTGACCCCATCTTCCTTGGGAAGAAGCACCTCAAGACATAGGCCAGGGAAGTGTCAATCTTTTTCTCCCTTCATCCTGGCAGCTTAGGTTCTGGGCTGCCCCACTCCAGAGAATTGCTCTGGCCTCCTTCTCTGAGGACAGCTTCCTTTCCAGGCCAAGCCCAAGTCACCTTTGAGAAAGGCCACCATTCAATGTGGGACTTTCAAATATCAAGAGATGCTGAACAATGAAGAAACCAAGAACTTTCCTTCAATCATAACACTTCAATGCAAGAGGAAAATACAGCTCTACCCAGTGTCATTTCCAAAATTGATAAGGGACCCATACTTCAGCAGTGCTATTTTGATGCTCCATTATGAGTCATAAAATTTCTGTTCAACACCCACTCCCTGAGCCTAGGGTATTATTTATTCCAAGGGTTTGGTAAGAGGTCTCAACTAAGTGTAGGATAATCTGCCTCTGAAAACCATAGTTAAGAAAAGGGCAAGTTTCTTGTCATCCTCAGAAACTGATATGCAAAAAATAAATCTGACTAAGAACATGTGGGCGGGAAGGTACATGGGAAAGAGGATTTAAGAAAAACTTCTTCCATGTTACCCACTCAGAAGCTATTGCCATGCTGTGCCTTTATTTCTTCATTTCCTGTTTTTGCTTACAGCAGATAAAAACTTGATGGCAATGATCTTAATTTTCTCTGTCAGCCTTCCAAGTTCATGTTGGGGAGAGGGTGGGCAGGGATTATTCCTATCTTCAGGCAAAAAACCAAAGTTCAAGAAATTGGGCTCTAGCAGCAGATGGAAAATGCAAATGGTCCCCAGAGGCTGCTGTGCATACATCTGGAATGCCTCCAGATCTGGGACAGCAAAGGCATGTTAGTAAGTAATCTAATTGGATGTCCAGGCATGCTCTCTGACATCATGAATCTGGAAAATGTAGATAAAAGATGTTACTTAAAGGGGATATTTTTTCCTTTACCTGGCTAGCTCAGGGTTTGAAATTCCAATATTAAGGGTTCAGTTATTTCATTTATTCTTTCCTATATTCATTGCCTTTTCCCTGGAGTCTTCTTAAAAAGGCAAATACTGATATGAGGGCTTACATACAGTCACTAACATTTTAGTGTGAATTAATCTGTCAAATTCTGTCACTAGACTTCATATGGGCAGAGGGAGGGAGAGAGAATGCATGCAAAAAAAGTCATGCTTTCCTACCTCCTAAAAATGGATTCACAATCACCTCTGCCAACTCATGAACATTGGAATGGGTGTCAGAGACTGTGAAAACCTCACTTTCAGGCAATTTCCTCTATGTCTGGTCATGGGGCGTGCCAGCTATTGAGTGCTTTTATATTTAGGGGGATGTTGATGGAAGGAAGTTCTCACAGTTATCACCTTCTCTCCCACCACCACAACCTTTTGCAAAGATTATCTGAGCCACCATGGCTTTATTTCTATTTCAACAGCTAAGAATGCTGAGTCCCAGCTCATTGCCTCAGTACTGGCTGTTCCTTCTGCCTTGAATGCTATTTCTCCTGATCTTTACATAAATCACATACCTGCTTCTCAGACAGCCCTTTCTCATCTAGCACATGTCTGCTCTATCACATTGCCAATTTATTTTCTTTATAACACTTGTCAGCATCTAATTTCATCTAATTATTTTTGTTTCTTTACTTGTATAACGTTTTCCTTCCTCCATAACACCAACTAGAATTTCATGAGGGCAAGAACCATATCTGTTTTGTTCACAGATGGATCTGGAACACTGCCTGGTCCATAAAAACCACTCAGTACATATTTGTTGAATAAATGGATGGATAGATAGATGAATGAGTAAGTCCCTCCTCTCCAACTGGATGCCCCATGATTATATTTTTTAAAAAATTGCTCAAGTTGGCCATCCCCAGCAAGATTCACCACTAACCCATTCATTTATAGTAGAAGGAGTAAGCACCCTGGTGACTCTTCATACCAAGCCCCCGTGTCCTAAGTACTATCTGCCTGGGTAAAAAAAGTGGAGTAAATTCTACTTACTTTCAACAGCCCCAACTGCAGTTATCTAACAGAAAGAGGAAGTACTACATTATAGTACTGATACTGAACCAATAATGTAAACACAGACTGGTTTGGGCTAGGACTCACATCTGGTTCATAACTTCACTGTACTAGATTAAATTCTTTCAATATGTAGTTTTATGAAATCTGGTGGTGCTAATAACATAGGTAAGAAGATCGAGGGCAGAAAGCCAGAATCCATAGAGCCAGCAATGTGCCAAAGTAAGGGCTTAGACTAGGCAATAGGTTAGTACCTGGGCAGGGAGGTTGCTAGGGATCAAGAAGCACATATGAACCCAAGCCATGTGTTCAGAATCGTAAAGGCCTGCAGAAACCAAATAAAACAAAGCGAAAAGAGAGCAAACTAGAGGTACCAGGCCCAAGGAGACCCAGATTCAGAGGCCAATCCCTGTCCTGTTCAAGAAGTTTCTTAGATGTTTCTTGTGACAAAAGAACACTGTATGAGGAAGCAAGGAAGTGAATCAGCCTAACTTGAGTGGGAAGCATAATAGTCAGGGTGAAAAATAAGAATAAGTGCAAATTCAGGAAATAGTTTTGTTGGAAACTACCTAAGCTCTGAGTCTAGAGAAGGAGCAGGGAGGGGTGCTCTTCAGAAGTTTTTAGTATGCAAAAACCAAAGCTACTATCAGTCAACACACAACTAGGTACCAAAGAAGGAACAGGCCCTGTAGGAGACCATGGAACCCTGATGACTTCACCCATATCTACATGCAGCACATTGGCAAAGGCTTGAACCACAGCCTAAGTCTTGGTGGAATTCCTTGTGATGCCCCTGAAGCATGAGAGGACTGGAAGCCTGTAGGGAGTTGCTATGTGACCATCTCCCACTTGCCTCTCTACCTCCCCTGGGAAGCTAACATGAGATAGTTTCTCATCATCTCCCTGGATTGATAAGGTATGGGGTTTTCTGCTGTGCTCCTTCAATATAAATTTTATATAAGCATAATTTATAAATATACATATATATAAACATATATTCCTCAGAATATATACATATATAAAGCTACAGAACATAGAACTGCTTAGCGGCAGCCTAGACTGAACTCGACAGCAATGGAGTGTCTGACAACATGCATTGCAGTCATCCAGTCCCTTTTGTTTCTATTTCATCCTTTTTAATATATAGGACAAGGACCAAAGAAGCTGGTACTTTAGACTTATTCTGCTTTTTGCTGTCTATGTAAGTAATAAACAGTCTAAATCTAAAAGTGTCCCATTGTATCTTTACCAGTTGAATCAGTCAGGCCTTGTCTTGTGTTGTATGTGTGAAATTCACAGGCCTTGGGCACAAAGAAAGGCAGTCTTCTCATTTGTACCATGATGTTTGCTGTGAAGGATTTCCCTCTTGGGCAGTTTGTGTTAAAATATTCAGATATATGTTAATCCCCTCTGAAGAAACCCTGATACAGTCCAAACCTACTTAGCCAGCTCCCTGATGACACACAGCTACTTTGAAGCTATTAGCCATTTGCTACAGGGAGACAGAGCATCCCAGCAATGCAGTCTCACAGGGCTCACAAGCCATTATCCTTACAGAATCAAAAGAGTTCATTTAGGCCATGCTCTCACTTCAGGCAAGCCTCCACTTCACTCATCTCAGTCCAAGAAGGATATAGCCTATTTGCAAAGATTTCTGGAAAAGAGCCACCATGTTCTCCATCAACTACTGCAATCTTTGATCTAGCAGGACATTCTTAAGTCTCATGATTCGCACACTGTGGTGGTGACCAGCAAAGTCCTTCTATGTCCCCATAAATGCAGAGAGTCCAGTACTGAGCACTCACAGAGAGGTTAACATGTACAGCAACAATCTTAGACCTCCAGAAATTTATATTCCAAGGAAAACATCAAACTGAGACACAAAAACAAACATTTAACTATACAATATATGGTGCTGTGTAATAAAAAGGTTCAAACCAA
The DNA here is from genome assembly GCA_008086735.1 of Cheirogaleus medius. Taxonomy (NCBI): domain Eukaryota; kingdom Metazoa; phylum Chordata; class Mammalia; order Primates; family Cheirogaleidae; genus Cheirogaleus; species Cheirogaleus medius. Next base: position 642,527 of record VBSM01000656.1, on the reverse strand, counting down.
GGGTTACAGAAGTGAAGGAGGGAAGGAATGTTTGTTTCCAACTATGGGGATTAAGGATGACACTATTGGAGGATATGGCATTTGAATTAAGCCTAGAAAAAAAATATAAAATTTCAGTAATTAGAGAAGGGAGGATAATTGAGCAAACAGGAATAAACAAGCAGAAAAAATAAAAAGACCCTGGAATATAAATAATTCTGGGGACAAAAGATAATTTTTAAAAATTCTAATTATTTTCTTCAGAGTGATTTGAGATGACCTTTCCATCTATAAAATATGGACCGGATACTATAAGCAAAAAACAGAGGACAAGAAAAACCTTTGGAATTTAAAATATAATTGCCAAAACAAGATGGAATGGATAATGAGTAAATGTAAGGATAACCCAGTCATTCAAAACATTAAACAGTTAAAAAGATGAGAGTGAAATGAAAGCAGGCAGGCAGTTAGTAGAATAGTAAAACAATAAAAACTAGCAGCAGCAGCTATAGATTACTCCTACAAAGTTCTAGTTACTTTACAATATATTACTTCATTTAATCATCACAAAACACAACAAGGTAGGTACTGTCAGTAATCTATTGCACCAAATGATGACTATAATAAATAATGCATTATATATTTCAAAACTTCTAAAAAGGTAGATTTTAAATGTTTTCATCACAAAAAATGCTAAGTATGTGAGGTAATGAATTTGTTAATTTGCATGATTTAATCATTTCACAATGTAAACATATATCAAAACATCACATTGTACTCTATAAATATTTAATATATACATTTTTATTTGTAAATTTAAAATAAAATAATAAAGAAAGAAACTGATACTCAGAGAAATAAAGGAACTTGCCTAACATCAGACAGGTAGCAAGTGGCTAAGGTATGCCTGACTCCAAAATTATTGTCCCTCACTATGTCACTTGCAGGAAAGCAGAGGGGAAGCAACAAGGAGAGGAAGAGGTTGAAGATGTCAGACTAAAAGCTGATAGGAACAAGGTGCTTCAGGAGCTGGGAAGAGATAAGTTCTTAGGAACAAGTTGGGAAGTATCAAGGTGATGGAAAATTAGCCTTTATGAAGATGAGGGGCCTTTCTTCCTCAAAGACTACAAACACTGCTGAGAGAAGACCCAGGGAGGTTGAGACACAGTGAAGTGGTAGCTGACATGCATCAGATCCAAGAAGACCTTGAAACCAATGCCAACTCTGCCTCCAAGAGCAAGCTGCTTATGTCTGATGACTCATTTCCTAGAACAAGGCCAGCTCTTGGCCAGCAGCCACTAAGAATGCTGCAGTAGGGCACTACTCCATATCGGTAGGTGCTGTCACATCTGGACCATGACCACTAGTCTCCAGGAAGTGTGGCCAAAGTCCAAGCCACCTTTGACTTTATGTCATTAAACCATTTTATTCCATTTGGCCAACATGAGGGCAAAAAGGATGAAAGCAAACCAAGGAGAGGATGTTGCAGTTCCAAATCACCCCACAAAATGCTCTCTGAATGCATCTGAGCCAGCTGCCTATAAAGGGCAACAGGGGCACACACACACAAAAACCCTGACTACCCCACCCTTGAAAATGGTTCAAGAGTAGAAGCACTGCAAGTCCGAATTCCAAAACCGCAAAGTAGGTGGCCTTTTCAAAGAGCTAAGTTGATTTTATCACCAACCTTAGTCTGAATTTGCTGCACTTTTCCTTCCTAATCCAGGATATGATAAGAAAGCAACATAACAAGAATTCATCTTCCCTAAGAAAAGGTGAGCATCTCTGAGTTCAGCAAAGACAACTGGAACCCAATTACATCACCTCTTTGGAAGTCTTCTGGTAAAAGTGTAAAATGAGAGAGGACTGAAAGAGGCTGTTTAGCACAGCTACAATGTGACCACATTTTCTTTTTAAAAATGACACACCAAGTAGCTGCCATTTTTAGAAAAATGGCAATTTCATCTGAAATCAGAGCAAGTGTCACTCTGCAGCAAAAAATAAAATCCTTGTTTTAAGAGCTTTGGAACCTGGTGCCCAAAGAACAGTATTTCCTTGTTATATTTGATTAATATTACACAAGGGTAGGATGAAAGGAAGGCTGATCTGGAAAAAGAAAAGCACCTTTGTGAAGAAAAACAAGTATGTGGCCTTCAGGGAGCTAAGCACATGTTTAATTTTGTGTTTTAAACTTCTCAGCAGACTGCAGATCTATAAAGGGAATCACTGAAAGTGAAGATAACGGCAACTTACCCAGAGCATCAGGCTGTTTTCCGCAAGACAGGGCGAGAAGTGAGAAAGCAAAATCTTTGCTTCAGTTACACAAACTCCCTCTCCTTTGCAGAAAAACTTGCTAGTTGAAACGGAGCCAGACGCTAATGCGGGAGCCTCAGCGAACAGCTCTGTGCTTGTCAAACACTGACATCTACTGGTCAGTTCTGAAATGGATGTTTATTTCTGAAAGCGATCCATTTGCAGTACTAAAGATAATAGATAAATTCCCCTGTGCTTTTTATGGTGGAGGATTTTTCTCCTTTGGTCCTTTGGAAAACACTGAACTATAATTTCAGTTTTATTTCTGTAAAATATACAGATTTATTTAATTTATATTTCTATTTTATCCAAGTTATAGGGATTGTTATTAAATAGGGTGTGAGGGGGGAAAAAAGCACAAGATCTCTAATCAGAATTTGTTAAGTATAATCATCTCTTATATCCATAAGGTACTAATCAGTTTCCAAAGCGTGACCAGGTATTTCATCTCAGATATTCAACAACCCTGTGAGATGAGAAGGTCAGGACCATTCTATGTTAAAGAAAAGAACACAAACGCCCAGAAAATCTAGCTAATAAATCCAAGGTCACAGAGCAAGTCAGAAGTGATGCTAGTTCCAGAACCAAAGTTTTCTAATTTACAGGCTGGGATTCTTATCATCAAGGCACATTTCCCTTTGTGGAAAGAAATAAATTACTCTCAGCCAGTGAGTGGAGAAGGAGAAGGCAAATGGGGACACAAACACACACACCCCTTTCTTTTGCTCTGTACTATTAAAACCCTGATATTAAGAGTGGAAGGAGAAAGCTGCTGTGGATGAGAGCTGTACTGCATTTTAGTACATCAGGAAAGACTTGGCTAAAGCTAATGAACCCATTGGGCATTATTAACCTTCCCCTCCAGCATACCAGAATCAGCCACCACAATCACTCACAAAGTGAGGAAGTTGATCTTTAAAGACACACTGGACTGTCATCTAAAGAGTTTGAGAGCCAATTATTTACCTAATGCCCATATTTATCTACCTTTCCCCAACCAGGGCACAGAGTTGCATCTTGATGATGCTAACAAGCTTCCTAATTATCAGCAAAACTAGAGGTACACAGAAAACCTTGGGACAAGGGAGGCATACCTGAGGACAGGGTGAATAGATTATAAACTTAGTAAATTTCTCTCTTCTGTGGGTAACTTACCAAGAGTGTCGGAATTTTAAACAGGGACCTTTTTTCCCCAGGAGAATTAGCTGGGATTCTAAGAGAGACATCAAAGCATGGAGGTTGGACCATAAGTGAGCACTTCATAAATGTTCCCAGGAATGAAAATATTGTCATGAGGTTCCCAGAGGGCAGAGAACATGGAGTATCTGCCTTAGAGGCTTGTTGCCAAACTTGTACTGCTACCACTTTGCCAGGAGAGGAGGAACTCAAGCAGGTTGTGGGGTCAAGGTAGTGGGGCGTTAAGAGAGACCAGACAGTTGGGGAGTGCAAATCAACTCTCAGGGTTTAGAAAGCTGTGTCCTGAAGCATCTCCATCTCTAGAAACCCAGTGTATCAAGTTCTGCCATTAATGTCCCTATTACATGGCAAATTAAAACGGAGTGATATGGATTGCCATATCAATGCTCTTTCCTACTCCTAGGGAACCTGTCCCAACTCAAGGGCCTGACCAGACTTCTATTTCCTACAAGATCTTTCTCCTAATAACAATAATAACAACTAACACTAATACAGCTTCAAAGGGCTATTCAAAGAGCTTCATGTATATGCACTCATTAATCTTCACAATAATCCTACCAGGTTGTTACTATTATCCCCACTTTACAGATATGTAAATTGAAGCACAGGGATTAAGTAATTTAACCAAGATTGCACATCTTCTAAGTGATGGGACTCAGGTCTAGAAATTAAACTTAGGTCTGTCTAATGTCTGTGCCCACTCCCTTAACTTCTATATCAGTGGTTCCTAAAGTGTGGTTCCTGGACCAGCACCGTTAGCATCATTTGGGAACTAAATTCTCAACCCTTTCTCCTCATACCCTGCCTCCAACAGACCTACTGAAACAAAACTCTGGGGTTGGGTTTTTGTTTTTTACCTTACTTTCACAAACCACACAGGTGATTCTGATGCACACAGTTTTAGAACTCGTGTTCTATGATACTACCTGTCTTTAAATGGTATTTGGGAGTATAACACATTCAGCTCACAAAGGGCACTCTGCCCAGGCAGGGTATGACTTGATCTCTTGCCATTTGCCATTTTCTTGATAAAAATGGAGCATGAGGAGGTAATTCAATTTGATTGTGGATTTGCATTAAGCATGGATATTTGAGTATCATTCCTTATTACTAGCAAAATTCCAAGATGCAATTCAGTAACAGTAGATCCATTTTTTCAGGTGAAGAAATCAAAGCCATTTAAGTCATTGGAGAATTGGGCTACAAAACACCTCAATCATTTAGTCCATTCTCCCTACTCCAGAAAAGTAAACATAATCAATTTGAGGCTGGTACGTGATTATCTCCATAAAAAGAAAAAAAATCTGGAGATGAAGGAAGAAAATAATCTTTAAGACTTGGATTTCAGAATTATAGTCTTTCAACACAGGCTTCATTTGACTTCCTTTATTTTCTTTCTTCCCCTATGCCATCCCCTCATAGTCTTTTTTTTTTTATTTCCTCTTATTATGGGGGTACAAGTATTGTTAGGGATACATATATTGCTCCTGCCACCCCTCCCCACCCCACCCCCTCATAGTCTTTATGTCAAAAGGATCCAGCTCAGCATTTCCCAAAGTGAGATGCTTTGCAAGAAAAGGGTTACAGAGTCAAATCAAATTTATTGAGCTTTTCCTAAGAGCCAAGAACTCTTTTAAGCACTTTATATATATTACAACTACCCTATGATGTAAATATTACCATTATCATTCCTGTTTGACAGATAAGGATACCTGGGGCACAAAATGATGCAATAGACTTTTCCAAGGTCCCATAAGTAGCAGGTGACATATCCTAGCTGAGTTCTAAACCCAGAAAGTCTGCCATCAGAGGCCCATACTCATAACTCCATGCTTTACTGCCTCTCTTTAGAAATTCTGCAGATTGCATCTATTATTTTCCTCTCTCAAAAAATCTACATAGACATGAGCCCATAGGGATGTTCTGCAATAGAGAAATATGTTTACATCGTATAACCCAATGTCTCCCAAACTTACTTGATCAGGGAATCTTGTTTTGTATAACACCTGTTAAAATTCTCTGTAACAACGGATCTTAGAAACACATTCTGGAAAAACCTAGTTTGGCCTGACTCAGGAAGACCATTCTCTCATCCAATCTCTAAGCCATTGTTAGAAGACAGATGGAATAATGAAAAAAATGTGTGTGTATGTATATGTGTACCTTAGAACAGTGCCTGAAATATTAATAGAATAAGTGCTATATAAATGTTTCCTCTTGTTGTTGCTGGTGGTGGTGGTTGGTGGTATCATTCTCCACAAGTACCTAATGCCTTTACCACATCTTTGGTTAACCTTGAAGGATAAAATGATATTAATAGTTAGATCATCATGAGGGAAAGAAGCTTATTTTATTTCTCTTAGATTATGTGATGCAATTTGTATCACTGACAGCAAAAGCATCATGCCACCATCTGAGCCCTTGCACAGACAACACTTCGTAACAGGGATGCACAGCATACCACTCACTGTAAAACAAAAGACTAGCAGTCTCTGGGCATATTGTTAATATTGGGCAGCTTCTCCCATCCTTACCCGACCCTTTGGAAGCTCCAAAGTGCTCACCTCCAATTCATCCTGGAAGTTTTAGACTATTGGCTTGAGTTACTCCAAACAGTCAGATGGAGATTTGGCATGACATTCAGACATATCTCTTTCAAATCTCTGTACTTCCAGGAATGCTGCTTGATAGTACTGAATATTGAACTTGTAGGGTGTTGGAGCAGGAGACAGGGATCAAGAAGAAGGCAGGATTCTACCTTTGACAATTAGTACCTGTAATACTGGGAAACAGGAGCTGGAAGGGCCCCAGACTACGGGGTATATTTTGATCAATCTGGCCATACATATCAGGTTACTAACATAATCTATAATTCCCAAACCGTATCAGCTATAGGTAAAAGCAAGATATTAATGTTCGCAAATAGCATTTCTCTGATTTTCACCAAAACCTATCATTATGATATCTCTAGGTCCTCCACTTATTTCTCATAATCCCCAGGGGTTGTCTCAAGTCTACTCATGAAGAAGCCTTCTCTGTTTTATGGACTTCTTAAGTTTTCACTACCTATATAAGCTATATCACAGGTACCTCATCACTGCTACCAGTGTCTACCATGAAAGATGAGGGCATTAATGCCTGTACCAAGGATACTGCTTCACCCTGTTCCCAAAGCCTCTGGGACCACATCAAGCCACTGACGGTGCTTTATGCTTCTCTTAAAACAATATGGCACCAGGTGCTACTGCTGTGCCAATTACTGGAGGTTGGTAGCATCTGCGGCTATGTGCTGCCCCTGGTGTTACTGATGTGCTAAAGCTTTCCAAGTGCCAAAGCTGAGTTCTGTTCCTCGGAAATCCCATGTACCAAAGTTAGATATGTTCTGAGCTAACTCTCAATTAGGTAGGCATAAAATTTGTGCCACCTTATCTTCCTTCCAATGCCTCACAGAGATCTTTAGAGAAACTACTGTTTTTGTGCTTGTATTTGGTTTTTACTTTCAGCATCCCTTTACCTGAGAGTTAGATACAAATTCCTGGGGAACTAGACCAACAGGTAAATCTGAATGGTGGGCAATAGGGTATACTCAGATTTGCTCCAACCCTCTAACAACTAAGTCTCTATTATTGGACCTAGCATGTGTATGTGGTTCTCTTTCTAGGAGACACCTTAGTAGTCCGTGGGGAAGTAAGATGGGATGCTTATTTACAGCTTGCCCCAAAATATCTGAATCCCAGTGGGGAACCTAGCTTTGGCTCTCACAAGGCTCTCTTCTGCAAGAGATTTTATTCTCAGCACATCTATCTTGCAGACCAATCCAAAAGACTGTAGGAAGATACATTGAACTAGGCAGCAAACAATCAGAATTCAAATTCTAGTTCTATCTTTTATCAGCCATACAAGCCCTGGGCAGTCCATTTAACCTCCATATACTGGGATAATAATAACTTCCTGCCTACCCCCAGGTTTGTCCATTCAAGAAGTATGTGTTAAGCTTCTTTCTAAAAGATAAAAGACACAATGCTAGGCCTGTTGGAGATACAATGAACAGTCACAGATTTCACTTGCTAACAGCATACAAACTAACAGTAGTGTTTTTAGAAAATATTAGTTGCCCTATACTTTTCACACTATCTCACTCCTCACAATAACCCTATAAGATGTGCATAATTAAGCCCATTTTACAAATGTGGAAAACAGAAGCTTAGTGAGGATCATAGACTTATTCAAGTCATACATCTAGGAAGTGATGGATCTGGGATTCAAATTCAGGTTTGATGCCAGAATCTATGATTTTTCCACCAGACCATACTGCCTCACATATATAAATAGCTGTAATATGAGGTAGAAAATCATTCATCTCATAAGGCATAGACAAAGTGCCAAAGAATCAAATGAGATGCATATGAAAGTGTTTTATAAACAGTCAAGCTGACACAATTGTAAGGTGTTTCTGTTATTATCATTAGGGTAAGTGCTCTATAAAATATGCTGGCTGTAAAATTCCATCTGTAAATAGGAGTTAACCAAGCCTAGTGAGGTAAAAAAAGAAAGGAGTATTTAATTTCAGCTGCAACAGATCATTGGAAGGCAACTGGTACCTCAAATTCAATCACTATTCTAAATAGCCTAGCATCTGTATATGGGCGTGGGTAACCTATGTGAACGGATCAAGAGCCCCCAGAGCTTAATGGTACCACCTGAGCAGAATGAAAATGAGCTCAGCACATTGCAGCATGCTGAATGGGCCTCCAGAGAGGACATATTTGGATGGGCTATTAAGATCACTTGGTGAAGCAGGTCCTTGCTCAGGATGTATGGGCCTCTGTGAGCACTACAAGCAAGACCATGTATGTACCCAGCAGGGTGTGAGGAGCTGGCTTTTGAATACAGATTGACAAAGAGGTTCTTTGTGGTGAGCTCAAGTTGTAATAATCATAGCTTACGTATGCTGAGCAGCTACTATGTGCCAGGCACTGAGCTAAGCACAGAGTATACCTAAAGTTATCATATTGTGATGAAATCAATTGCATTTATTTGATTTAAGAACATGAGTTTTGAAGTAATACAAGCCACTATCCATTCCACTTTTGACAAGTTAATTAACCCCTCTGAGACTCGGTTTCCTAATCTGTAAAATGGAGATCATAATGCCTACCTCACAGAGTTGTCATGAAGATTAAGTAAGTTAATAAGTTTAATATAGTAAAACAATTCATACAATATCTATCACATATAAAATGTTCAATAAATGATAAACAATGTTGCTGCTGCTGCTGCTGTTGTTATCATTATCATTATATTTTTCTGCTGAAAGTCTAGCAGGGATCATTCTTTTGACTTATAGGAAGTGGTACTAGAAAGTCAATTCTAGACATAATGGTTACTACTGTATAACAAATTACTTTAAAATTTATTAGCTTAAAACCATGCACATTTATTTCAGTTTTTGTGAGTCAGGAATCTTAGCATGGCTAAACTGGTCCTCCGCTTTAGGGTCTCTCACAGACTATAATTAAAGTGTTGATTGTCTAAGTTCAAAAGCAAGTAGAATAAAATAAAAATAAAGTGTTGACCATCAGTAGGGTTTCATCTCAAGGCTCGACTGAGGGAAGAGCTACTTCCTAACTCACTCATGTGGTCGTTGGCAGGATTCAAATCCTAACAGGCTGTCAGACCAAGGTTCTTCACTGACTATTGGTTGGAGGCCACTCTCCATTCCTTGCCAAATGGGCCTCTCCAACATGGTATTTTGCTTCATCAAAGCCAGCCAAGAGAGTCAGGTAGCAAAATGGATGTCACCGTCTTATAACCTAATCACAGAAATGATATCCTATCCCTTTTGCTGTGTTCTACTCCTTAGAAGCAAGTCCTTAGGCCCAGCTTACACTCAAAGAGGATTATACAAAGGCATGTATACCTGGAGGTGGGGTTCACTGGGGACCATTTTAGGAGTCTGTCTACCACAGTGAGAAAGGTAATAAACTCAAAAGTCAAAGAAAGACCTCTAATGGGCTTTGGAGTATAAAATTAAGATTCAAAGTTCATTGTGAAAATAAGTATAGGCTATTAGGAGAACAATAAGGAAAGATATTCCTATGTGTCGTGGAGGTTTTGTTTGCCTCAATGATAATAAAGGGATCATTTCCTTTAGTGAGCATTTAGTTTTCTTAAGTTCATTTTATAGTAAGATTATAATCAATGAGCATATCCATTTTATAGATGAGGAAACTGTGGCTCAGAAAAGTTAAGTAACTTGTTCAGGGTCCCTAAAACCAAAGTTGGATTAGAATCCAAGTCTGTCCAACTCTAAAAGTTATGCTTTGTCTGCTATACCCGGTTGCCCCCACCAGACACACACATTTAGCAAATTAATGTGATTTGTTCCAGTTTGGTATTCATATTTTAGTTTTAGTCAATGCCTCACTTTTGACTAAGCACACATATATCCTGCCTTTCCCACCCATACACATAATCCTTCCCATAAATTTTATCCCCTCCAAAACTGGCAGTAGTTATTGTTTAGAAATTTAACACAATTCTTTATAATTGATAGCAAAACATCTCTTCTTTTCAATAAATAGGATGACATGTTGTTTCCCTGTAGTCATCAGGTGCTAGGTGTTTTTGTTAATGTGTTTTTGAAAGCAAAATACTACTAGTCAGGATTTCTTTTTTATACCATCTTTGCCAGTGTGCGGGAAGCTAAATTTTCAGCATGATTCAAAATTTGTACACATGAAGAGTTCAGAGCACCTTTGTACTAAAGGGCAAAAATGGAGAACAGAGGAGTTAGCACAGGAGTAGTATGGGAATAACCCACATTCCACTGCAAGGATATTTTAAAAATCAAACAAAACAGAAATTTTTCAGGCATATATACAGTCAGCATTGACTGAGTACCCAGTGCATACATATGAGGAACTAAGCTCATTAGATACTTAGTGGGATACAACACTTTATAAAACATAGGAGAGCCCTGTACTCAGGAAGCAATGCCATCTAGCATATACCTAAGTGAGCATGAGTCTCTCAAAGCAGACACTTCCACATGGAGTCACTTCCTATCCAGATTAACTGTTTGACACTGTAGAATGAATTCTGTACTGCATCAGATTTTTCATGGATATATAAAAAATCATATCCATCCTGTTCGCATCTGTGGTTTGGCTAGTAGGCTTTCTTGGATCTTGCGGATGGTAGTATTTGCCAAGGCAGGATTTCTGAGTTAGACTGGAAACATCAGTATGTATGATACGCTTTCCATTTATGTTTTAAGGGTGTATATGGACATATATATGACAGTATATGCTCAGAATACTTCTGAAATGATATGCAAAAAATAATAGTTGCCTCTAGGGAAGGGAACTGGAATATTAGGAAACTGTGGAACTGGAATAGATGGGAGAGGGAGATTCACTTTTCAATGTATGATCTCTTGTATAATTTGAACTTGTTACCATGTTTATATATTACTTTTTACTTAAAATTTACTTAAAATAATTTTTAAAGATTCAAGAAATAAATCAGGAGTTCTTAACTAGGTATGCGCATCGGAATTTCTTATTGAGTTTTTGTCAAAATACACATAGAGGCAATTTAACCTTAATAGTTGGGGCTCTGGAATCAGACCACATGGATTTGAATATCTCCACTACTGGGCAAAACACAGGGCAAGTTATTTGACCTCTCTAAGCCTCAATTTCCTCCTCCGTAAATGGTAGCTCTTCTGTAAAGCCTGCTTTGCTGAGAGAGCTGGGATGAAAGGAAGAGGCCTTATCAAGGGCTAGTCCTTCCTGAGACTTGATTCAACTGGTGATATAAGGGGGAAATGTTCTGATCCATTATCTTACATTTCCAGATGTTAGTAGGGATAAGTAATCACATTGTGTCTAAGGATTTGAAATTAATAAGCAGTAATTATGAGACTTGTTTCCCCAAGGCTTCAGTTGCTATTACCAACAATCTCTATTGCCTCTGCTTTGTTTCAAAATGGGTCTCATTTATAGCTGAAAGAGGAAAAGTTGTCTTTTAGTCTTACTAAGATTTTGGTGGTGATGAAGAGTTATGTAATACTATTTGCCCTTCATTCCTCAGAAATCAAAAGTCCTGCTTGGCTTTCTGATGTTAGAGCAGAAAGGAGAATGGGATGGGCTAAGAATTGTGCAAACCTCTAAATGGCTGGCCAGAAGAGTCCTAGGTGCCAAGTTGCCCTTTCTGTTCATCTCTTTCGTTCATACTCCAAATCCAGGGTACTAAAATTAATCCCTGCCTCATCATTCTAAATGCGCTTTCACTTCCCTCTACAGTACACCAAACACTTTGCTCTAAGCATGAAGAAGAAGAGAGATTGGTGAAGAGGAAGCAATAATTGGATGTTTCCAGAATAAAAAAAAATTAGAGTGTGCTACCAATAAAAAATAATCTCATTAAGAGACTTGTTTTCTAACACGGTCCAAAACGATGGCTATTGTTGGTAGGCAAATGGAAGATTACTTCTTAATCTAGAATGGCACAAATTTCCTGAGATATAATGAATCCTAAATGGCAGCTTTCAGGATATGGTTATGTTACTCCAGTATGCAGTTCTCTGGCACTATATATTCCATTAAGAGTCACTACTGAAATACTGGGTGTTACCCTAAAGGAAGGAGACTAGAGGGGCTTGTGGGAGTAGAGGAGACATGATCACAGCAGGGACATGTAGCAACATGTTTCCATTTAAGGACTAGGAATCAATTGGACAATATTTTACAAAAAGAAAATTCCTATATACCTCCTCGAATCTACTGAATCAGAAAATCCGAAGAGTGGTAACAGAGCCTATACAATATTTTTTTTTTTTTTGAGACAGAGTCTCACTCTGTTGCCCTGGCTAGAATGCCGTGGCGTCAGCCTAGCTCACAGCAACCTCAAACTCTTGGGCTCAGGCGATCCTCCTGCCTCAGCCTCCCGAGTAGCTGGAACTACATGCATGCACCACCATGCCCAGCTAATTTTTCTATATATATTTTTAGTTGTCCAATTAATTTCTTTCTAATTTTAGTAGAGACGGGGTCTAGCTTTTTGCTCAGGCTGGTTTCGAACTCCTGACCTTGAGCGATCCTCCCGCCTCGGCCTCCCAGAGTGCTAGGATTACAGGCGTGAGCCACCGCGCCCAGCCCCCTATACAATATTAATAGGTATTATAGCTCATATTTATTGAGCATTTTCTATGTGTGCCAGGCACCTATGCTAAGCATTTCACATACATTATTTCATTTAATCCTCACAACAACCCTCATAAGGTTTAAGTAGTACTATTATCACCATTTGCAGATGCTCAGGACTGTTTTCACTGTGCTCCTTATTACACATCTTTCTTCAATATCCTCCATTGATATATTTGCAAACTAATGCTCTTCTGCATGGCTCAAATTGTTGATTTTTCCCCTCAAACTTACCTTATGGTACTGCTTTCTTGGTGGAAATTAAAGCCTGTTCTCAGCTGAAACCCAGACAAGATCCAAGCCTGCAGCCCTGCTTGCCTTACACTGCTTCCCCATCTTGCTCAGTGACCTGTACAACACACAGTGAGGCTGCTTGGAAAATTAGATCTGAAAAGAAATTCTCTCTTTCAATGTGCAAATTATTCAATAGGGGTATGGCAGAGGCCATAAGATTGTCTTTTAAAGGCAAAAGTGTTTTCTTGGTCTTAAAATAGCAATACATGTCAACTTTTACAACTAGTTAATTATAACAATAACAATAGCTAAAATTTATTGAATATTATGTTCCAGGCACTGTACTATGTACAGTAAATTTATTATCCCATTTAATCCTCAATATAGCCCTATAAGGCAAGCATTATTATCCTCCACTTATGGATGAAAAGATTGAGACCCAGAATGGCAAGATGACTTGCCAGAGCTTACCCACAATTAATTTAAAAAACTGGGACCAAATCCAGGTCTATTTGACTCTAAAGTTCATAAATATAACCATTCAATCCCTAATGTCAAAACCAAAAGGACAAATATAACTGGACTTGTCTTTAATTGTGTGTGTATATGTGTTGGCTTTGAGGATTGTTTTTTGCTGATTACTTTGTGTGTACATGAAAGAGACAAAAGTTTTATTTTCTAGACTACTCAGCTACAGGAAGCAAATATTGTGAATTAGTTGAATTTCAAAAAAGGACTACTTTCTCTGAGATCTCTAAGGGTAGCTTTGTGGCCTTGCTGACTGATATGACAGAAAGCCAAGATCACAAATAAATGTGTTAGAACTACTGTCCTATTATCAAGTAGTATAGAGAGGAAGTAATGTTTTCCTCCATTGCTGGAGATTACGCAGCACTCGATTCACTTCTCAGGGGTGGAATGTCACTCTTTGTATCATTACCAAAGCACATATTTCTACCTTGATAGCATGGATATCCAGGTCTTTTAGCCCAAATGACTACATATATATTAGCAATTCTGAAATCCTGTCCCCTGCTCAATGATCCTCCAGTCCTCTCCCCTCTTTTTCAGTAGATATTTTGAAAATGCTCCCCAAAACATGTTTTTAGTCCCAAGAAATTCAAAGCCTTCTTCCCTACCACCCATAATCAAATTGCAGTCAATGACAAGAGGACCTTGTTAGTCCATGTCACTGCTTTTGGAGGGGAACGCAGGGGCCTAAAATCTGTCCCCTTGCAGCTCATGACTCTGTTTATAGTGAGGAACCACAGATAAAACCTCTCTGAGAGATAGGAAATAGGCACAGGAGGTCTCAGAAGTGCAGAAACACCACCCTTTGAAGCTGCTACTACCTATCCTCCTGCTACTACCTATCCTCCTTTTAGTCTTAGTAAGACTAAAAGACAACTTTTCCTCTTTCAGCTATAAATGAGACCCATTTTGAAACAAAGCAGAGGCAATAGAGATTGTTGGTAATAGCAACTGAAGCCTTGGGGAAACAAGTCTCATAATTACTGCTTATTAATTTCAAATCCTTAGACACAATGTGATTACTTATCCCTACTAACATCTGGAAATGTAAGATAATGGATCAGAACATTTCCCCCTTATATCACCAGTTGAATCAAGTCTCAGGAAGGACTAGCCCTTGATAAGGGCTGAGCTATCAGAGCTGGGAAAGGGAGGTGGTGAGTAGATTCAATATGAAAGAACTAACTTTCTCATTAAAGTCAGGCAATGGGGAATTCATTCCCATTGCAACCAGATATTTAAGTACTCTCTTCCATCTTGATCTCTCACTCTACAACTTTCTTCTCATCCTCTTCAGTGTCTGTGTTCCTACCAAACACATACACAAGCACATACACATGTCCTGCTATGCAGCCTATGCCCCTGGTTTACTCTGTCAATCTGACTTCCAGTAATCCAGTGTAACTACAAAGAAACACCACAGATATGGGTTTATATTTGCATACAGAATCACATTTCTTTGTAACTGCAGACACAGACACACACACACACACACACACACACACACACTCACCCATCTCCTACAGGTATACCTCACTTTTCACCAAAGGATGCTCCTGAAAATTCAGTAACTATCAAAATTTTATAGATGACAGCCAATTTAAATTTGAATTCAAATGACTTCCCTAAATCACTTTTACATACATACGAATTTATTATAATACAATAAATATAATTTTCATTGATGGTGGGCACAAAAGCAAATAAAACAGGAGGAAATGCCTTGCAAACTGTAAAACATTAACAAAGGTTAGTTGTCATCATTATCCACTAAGCAAGTAGGGGTGATAATGGGTACACTTTAAAGGGCCCTATTGGAAACCATTTTTATAACATAGATAATCCTTCCTTAATGTGAACATTTGTACGAATGAATTATAATACATTGGATATCATGTCTTCTTACATTGGAGCAAACCTACTTCCATAAGACTCTGCAATTGCTCTTCATTTCTATTATCTCCAAATTAGACTGTAAATTTTTTTAAAAGAACGGTGGGTGTGGCATTAAAAGACAGAGCACTGAATGAGAAATGGTTTTAATTCTTTCTCTGTCATTACCTGCCTGCTTTTCATTGCTCCAACTTCCTCATATATATCAAAAAGTGGTCATAATACAATCCTGCCTATTTAATATGGTTGTTGAAAAGATAAAATGAAATAATATATGTGAAGACAAAGCTTTATAAAGCATAAGACAGTGTGGTAGGCAGATGTCTTAGTCTGTTTGTGCTGTTATAACAGAATGTCACGAACTGTGCAATTTGTAAATAATAAAATTTATTTCTCACAGTTCTAGAAGCCAGGAAGTCCAAGATCAAGGTGTCAGAGGATTTGTAGTCTGGTGAGGGCCAGGTTTCTGCTTCCAAGACAGTGCCTTAAATGCTATGTCCTTATATGGCAGAAGGGATGGAAGGGAAAAAGACTGACCTACCTAGTTCCCTCCAGCCCTTTTTATAAGGCATTAATCCCATCCATGAGGGCAGAGACCTGATGGCCTATTCGCCTCCTAAATGTTCTACTTTTAATACTATTGCATTGGGGATTAGGTTCCAACATGAATTTTGGAGGGGACACAAACATTCACACCATAGTAATAGAATTCTAAGAACACCTCTAAGATTCAGGAGGATGTATACATACATCTTCTCCAAGTTATTCAATCTCACACAAACCTAGGTGCTGCTATAAAGGGATTTTGCAGATATAATTAAATTTCCAAATCAGTTGACCTTAAGAGAGGGAGATTATTTGAATAAGCCTAACCTATCACATGAACCCTTTAAATATGACATTTGAAACACAAGAAGGATTCAACACACTATTGCTGGCTTGAAAATGGCTGGGGGCCATGTGTCAGCCTCTAGGAGCTGAAAGCAGCCCCCAGCAAGGAAACGGGTACCTCGGTCCTACAACAGCAAGGAACTGAACTCTGCCAACAATCTGAATGAGCTAGTAAGGAGATTTTTTTTCAGAGACTCCAGATGAGAACTCAGCCTGGAGGACACCTTGATTTTAGCCTTGTGAGATTCTAAGCAAAGGAATGAGCTGAGCCATACTATACCCAGACTTCTGACCTAAAGAACTGTGAGCTAATAAATGGGTGTTGTTTTACCCTGCTAAATTTATGGTAATTTCTTATATAACAATAGAAAACTAATATAAGTGACATATAGCTACCAAGGATTCTTTTCTGCCAGCCATAGATAGAACAAAACACACTTAATTTAGAGTTAGAAGATATCTGGAACTAAATCCTACACTTGCTATTGGCTGTGTAACTGGGCATATCAATTAACCTTTTTGATTCTTATTTTCCTCATTTGTAACCAGGGATAATAATCCATATTTCTTGGGATTGTTGTGAATATTAAGTGGAGTAATATGAAAACCTGCTAGCATCATGCCTGGTATATAGCAGGTGTTCTATGAATTTTTTCAACATTTCATAAACTTATCTATTCATTTATTGTACCCACTTTGTGCTAGGCATCATCTTATGTACTTGGGATACAAAGCCATTTAAGACATGGTCCTTGCCCTCAAGGAGTTCAAAGTATCATAACAGAGACAGAGGAGTAAATCAGCAATTTCCATACAGAATGATGGCCATTATAATAGAAGGCCGCAGAGAGAAGGAACAACTTGATCAGGCTGGTG
>VBSM01000656.1:596704-625394 GCA_008086735.1 Cheirogaleus medius | reverse complement strand
GGGTGTCAAGGAATGTTTCTCAGAATAAATGATGCTTGACTTGTAGTTTAAAGTGCTGGTTCTCAAACTTGAATGCACAATGTAATCACCTATGGAGCTTTAAGAAATACCAATTCCTTCCCCCTCCCACCAAGAGACTGTGATTTAATTCATCTGGGGTATGGCTTGGGCAGGGAAAGTCCTTTGAAGAAGCAGCATGTGCAAAAGCCCCAGGGTATAAAACTGCATCAATCAGGAAACTATTATACAAAGAGTTCCATATGACAAGCATGAAGGGGGGGTTGTCAGGAAGTGATGGTACATGATACTAAAGAGGAGCCAGATCATGCAGGACCCTGTGTGCTAAGGTGAAGAGTTTGGAGTTTATACAGAGGGTAATTAGAAGCCATTAAAAGATAGAGAGGTGCATTATCAGATGTATTTACACATCTAAAAGATAACTCTGGTTGCTATGTGGAGGACAGATTATTGAAAAGATATCAGACTAGGGTTAGGGAAATCAGTTGAGAGGTGTTCTAGTAAATCAGGTGAGAAATGAGGGCCATACCTAAGGCACTGCACTGGGGATGAAGACTGAATCAAAGGAACAGATTCAAAAGATATTAAAGCAGCAGAACCAGAAACATTTGGTGACTAACTGAATGTCAAAGATGGAGAAGCAGAGTCACAGGTGTATATGTATGCAGAGGTGGGGTTGTCCAGGTTGAGCCTACACTAGGATACAGATATATCTAGGTAGACCTAATAAACTAATATAGCCAAGCATCAGTTCCCTGGGGTCCTGTGTAAAGAAATGTGAGTTACTGCTGTTAATATGACCTCATTTGCATACCAAGATAATAATCTGTGGATACTTGAGGTAATCCTAGGATGACCCCAAGGTTTCCAGCTTTGGGAACTGAGTGGACATATTTTAGCGAGAGCTTCCCTAGAAATTGCTCAAATTAATAATAATAGAAATCCAAGACTCTAAGCACAGGGAGGGTTGGGCCTCACTGAGGTTGCAGCCATAGTGTAATTTTGGGTCCTAGATGCTAGTGTTCTGCCATTACCAACATCTCAGTTCTACTCTTCAAGTCTGATGCTGTTATGTTACCAGATGGCAGATTCTTTATGGAAACAGAATGATATGAACATATTAACCATAGCAGTTCCAATACCATTATTTCCTATGATCATTACCCTCTTCCCATTCCTCCCACCCATACTGGAGGAGTCCTTGGGCCACAGAGAGAATGAACCAGATGAGAAGCAAAATAAGTATATGCTAATAGGAATCCCTGTGCCCTACTGGCCTGAACCAATTTCTTGGGGACAACCATAAAACCACAGACAGGTTGGAGGGTTCAAAAGTAAACTGGACCTGTGCCTAACTAAATTCCTGGGTGGAGCACAGAGAAGTGGCAAGCCCTGCAGAGTTATCCCACACCAACATGTAAAAGGAGCAATAGAGATGGCATGTAATATATCTATGCAAAGGAGCCTGAGACAGCCTCGAGGAACTTACCCAGAGTGGTGTGAGAGCAATCAGATGTTTCCCATGTACCCACAGGAGCAAGGAAAGAGCTGAGAGAGAGCTAAACTTGGAAAGACTTGGTGATCAGGACAAGAACTCTACAGTGGATGGATAGCACAGTAGAAAGAATAAACACCACAAACATAAATGCCATCTGCAGCTGGGATGGAGCTGGTTGGTACTTTCACTAAGGAAACCCTGAACTGACTGAGATTACTAAAAAAAAAAAATGACTGAAATAAAGTTTCTGTCAAGAGGCCAAATCAAAGCCAAAAACAGACATAAGAAAAAAAGTTACATTTCATAATATGTTACATAATATGGATTCAGATCCATACCCACTACATTTGCTTCCAGTTGAGGCTTTTCATGAAGGAAGGAATCTGATTGTCCTAGCTCATGTTACACGCTAGGTAGGCCATGGAGTCACTAGCCAGTGAGGAGATCGCTGTCTGAAGTGGGTCTGAAGCTTATTAGTAAAGGTAGGCTGACTCATTTAAAAGAAATCTCAGTGGCTTAACATAAAATGGTTTCATAGTATATTTCTCATTTATGTCACAGTCTAATATGGATTGTGGAATAGAGTGGGGAAGGGAGCTTTTCTCCATGCAGTCATTTGGATATTCAGTCTCTTTCCACTACGTAGCTCTGCCATCTTTTAGGACCTCTGAGTCCTCCACTGGATCCTCTTCATCCAGCAGGCAGAAGAAAGAAAGGAACATGCACAAAAGGCTGTGAGGGACATTTTAATGTGTCAGGCCTAGATGTGGCACTTACCATTTCAGCTCACATTCCACTGACAAAAATGGTGGCACAGCTCCATCTAAGACCAAAGGGGCAGGGAAATGCAATCTGGTGGTGTGCTCAGGAAGAAGAGGAAAACACAGACACTAGTGAGCCCTAGTCGTCTCAACCAGGGAGGTGTAGACTGATGAAGGGTCAAACTAGGTGGTGGCAGTTATTTATTGCCCTTTCTCCATCTCCAAAAGTTTCTGTACAATGATTTTCACTAAGTACACACTTAATGGGCAAAACTTGTAGTAATAAAAAGTTCCTTGAAGTAGCATCTGTTTTTAGAGCAAAAGTTGCCAGAATAGATAACTAATGCTACGGAGAAGACAAAAAATGAAGTTTCTCATACTAAAATCCACCTAACTGAAGGCTTCAGACAAAAGAAAAAAGCTTGAGAAAGTCACTTTGCAGACTGTAATTATATATGCTGATTACAGCCATAATGACCCATAGAGCTTGGAATTTCACACTGTCAGAGCCTTCATGTATAGAGCATTCTTGAATCTAATTTTTATTCTAACCAAAAAGCGAGAGGCCAATCTCTAACAAATTAACTGAAAGACCTACCCAGTCCCCTTGACACACTTTTCTCTTAAGGGAATACAGACAGAAACAACTCAAAGCGAACCTCTTAACTGAAAATGAACCCCTTAACTCAAACAGCATTTAATATCTATTGACCAAGGACTATGTGACAGGTATTATGGTAACTGTTTTACATGCATTACTGCATTTAATTTACATAATCAGACTGTAGATTAGGTATTATTCTCATTTTTACAGATAAAATTGGTGTCTCAGAGAAATAGAGCAACTTGCCCAAGGCCATATAGCTAATAAATCTCAGGGTATGTTTAACCTAAGAAAATAATCTGTATTTTAGAATTTTCACAAATTCATCTTTTGTAAACAAATAGTTATCAGTAAATAATAACTCTTGGAAGCATGTGTTCCTGGCTCATAGCTGGGGGCCCTGCTTTCCAGCCTGCCAGAATAGCCACCCGCAGGCTGCAACCCTTTTTGAGAAATAAAGCTCTCCTTTCTAAATTATGAACCTTGTTATTTCTCCAGTTAACAAACTGGTGACCCAAAATGGGACCCAGGGAGAACCCTAGTTTCCCCCAGCATGATTGGAAGTAAACACACTGATGTCTGCACAAGCTCACTGACTGCTCAGTTGTCTCCCCAACCTCACTGAGAGAAATTCGGTAAGCTCTTCTGGACCTAAGATCTCCCACTTTTAGAATGAGGCTCTCAGAGACTATTTCTCTCCACTCCTTCCCTTCATTTCTCCCCAGTTCTGGTTTCCTCCATCCAGACCCCATAGGGAATGTCTTCATTAGCCTCAGGTTTGGGAGGCAGGTACCATCCCAGCTTTCCCAATTCCCTTCATCTGGACCCCAGAGGGAATGTCTTTGTTGGTCCTGGGTTTAGGGGGGACCTAGTCAGACTCAGCTGGTCCATAAGGTTTTGTGAGGATGCTCACATTAAGGGCATGGAAGGGACATCCTCATAAAGTGAGTGCGCTTATGAAAAACCTCAGTTCTAATAGGATACTGTAGAAAACTAAGGGACACTATAAAAAACGTGGATAGTCTCTGATCCACAACCATCAGAGACTCCAGCAGCTAACATTTTTAAGAACTATGTAAAATTCTTATAAATATTTGCGATCCTAAATAGAGCTAACTTAAAATGATTTAAAGCTTTACTGGCCACAATGAAAATCTTAAAAGATCTCTAGTTGATCTGTGCACTCAGTTAAAACAAAGAGGCTATCAAACCCCCCAAAACAATGAAGATCATTCTATAATTAGTATTTCAAGTCTTCCAAATAAAATCAAGAGTCTCTCATAGCCTCTCTTAAAGAGAATAATTTGAAATTAAACCAAGAGACTCCATAAACTAGAAAAAGTGGCACATGCAAAATATTTAAAGTCAACTCTTCATTTATGAGTCAAAGAGTCTTTAAACCCACCTATAAGCTGTAAGCCCCCCCCTTCAAGATGGCCCACCTTTTCAGGCCACACCACTGTATACCTTCCACATATTTATTTATGACTTTACCTGTAACCCCTGTCTCCCTGAGATGTATAAAACCAAACTATAACCCAACCATAGCCAGTCAACTTGCTCAAGGCTTCTTGGGCATGGCTCCGGGTCATGGTCCTCAAATTTGGCTCAGAATAAATCTCTTTAAAATTATTTTACAGAGTTTGGCTTCTTTTCCATTGACAATCCCAATTTGGTGTTTTGTTTTGTTTTTTTCCACGCCTTTGTGTATCTCTAATGCCCTCTAACCCAAATTTCTCCAAAACTATCAGATCGGCTTTTAATATGCAAAACCTTTTAGTTTCAAAATGGTGACTGAATGTAATTAGAAATATTTTACCCCAAAATATATTTTTTGACATATTTTGAGATGGCTGCCATAATTCTCACAGATAGAAGGAATACTACAAAGCTGTCTTTTGTGTGGAAAAATTTACATCTATAGAAAGTGCAGCTAGGTCTATCCTTTCCTGATCTAAAAAAGATTAACTGGGAATATGACACGTTTAAAGGTCTGAAAAGAAAAATTTACCATCTATTCTCCCTGAGGGCTTCTACCTGTAAGATGTCATTTATATAACAAGACCACCTTTTGGTAACTAGTCAAGCCTCTTCCTCTCTCTGTCCCAAAATCTGTTTTTCTGCTTTAAAGCCATAAACAACCTTTAATTTCCTGTTTTCTTCCCCTATAAAAGACACATGAGGTTTTTGAGCTTTTGTATGTAAATGGTCTGATGATAAGCAAAACTCTAGAAAATATGTCTGAACAAAAATGTGAGTTACACCTGGTTTATAGCTAATGAGATTTTCTTTGAACTGTTTTGTGTGTATGTATGTAGTGTTTCTAGATCCTGTAAAAACTGACACCATGCATGTCCTTGGTTAAGTTATAACCTTGGTTAAGGCTTATTAGTTTCACTAAAAAGGGTACCTTTAGTTTAAAAGTTCAAAAGCCAGAAATGTTATCAAAACTGCAAGGGGATTTTAGTCTAGGTCCAGTTGCTTGTTGCACAAAGATCCAATTAGTGACACAATGAGGATTGCCAAGGAAGAAAGGAATTTTTAATATGATAGCCATCTTGGCAGGAGAATGGGAAAAGCTACCACAGATCCATCATGAGCTTTTTAAGAAGGGGCTACATGCCTTGGGGCAGGTTGAGAGGGACAGTAAGTCCTGGCATCAGGAAGTCTGCCCTGGGGCCTTTAGAATCTCAACTTCTTTGTCTTGCAGAAAATCCATCATTTCTAGGAAATAACTCAAAAGTTCAAGTAGCTAGTTAAGGGAGAGGATTATAGAAAACATACAGGGGTCCTTGAAATTTGTTTCTGGAGCCAGTTACAAAAATAGCAGCTGTTTTCCATGCTAAGTCTGCTCCATTTACTTTTACTTCTCCCTACTCCTTTCTTTCTGGTCTTCAGTACCACATGAAGAAAAAACTAGAGGAAACACCTAATGACTCGGACTCCTTAATAAACTCAGAAAAAAAGCACCATTCACCCCTTTCCTTATGGAGTCTAAAAGCCATAAACAGATTCTTCTCAGGTATAAAACTCTATTCTCCTTTGTAGATTGAATGCTACAAGGTCAAAGTTCCTTCCTTGGGAGAAAATCTGAGTTTCTGGCTCTCACAAAAACTTTCCTGATCCTTGATTAAACTCTAAACTTTGCTAGCCAATCTACCACCTATCAGCCTTGAAGCCCAGTTCTCTATCATTTGGAATTACATAAAACTGTTGGTGCCTTGGTCAGGCAGCATGACCCTGACTGGGCCACAAACAATCAATCACTTAACAGGTTGCTGGTTGGGCTGGCCACATGGCCAGACAGCTTGGGGGAGGGGTTGCCCACATAGTGGTGCTATGATTACCGCAGCTTCAGTCAAGCCTCTAGATCCCTCTGAAGCCAACCAGTTCCTTAGCCCAGGGGGGACCAGTGTGTCTGCTTCTTTTGTGAGTGCCCCAGGCATATTAAAAGGGGATGCCATGAATATGATTAAACTCAAACAAGGCTCATCCACCCAACCTTTAGGGCAGCAGTGGGGCTACTCCAGAGAAATGTTGGAGACATTTCTTATACTCAGACCCAGTCCTCTAGGAGAGCTGGAGGTAACTGGTGCCAATAAGACCATACGGTTTTATAGGTGATTAACAATGGTTCTTTATGGTGGATGGTTGTTACTACAGAGGACTGCTCATTTTCTTTGTGTGTCTGTGTTAAGTAGATAGTCAGGGCCTCTAGCTCTCCCAGGGATGAGAGGGACAAGTGTTCCACTTCAGATAACCACAGCAGGAGGGAGGAGGAGGGCACAGATAAACAAAACAGCACACTAACAGCAAAAGCAGCCAAGGATTCCCAGAAGAAGGAATTTCTAGAAAGGCAACCAGCGCAGGCACACTAGGGTCTGGAAGATGACCAAAAGTAACCTTGGGCCAATTATCACATCGTTAGCATAAATCTACATTGTGGTTCCTCTCCCACTAGTAGGCTTACAGATAGGCTCAGGGGAAATCCACATGCGCAGTAAGATTCAGGTTATATAACTAACAGCTGTCCATCAAAGTGACACATAAGCCACACCTGCCTGGGAGGGTCCAACCCAGACAATACATAATAAAAACTTTAGTTAACAGTCAAAGCCTCCTGTAACAATATGGGCCCATTGGCTGTCTGTGGCGAAGTGTCTCACTTTTGCTCAATAAACTTCACCTCTTGCTTGCTTTGCTACTGGTGTGTCTTGTCAGTTTTCGACAAGAGCGCACCAAGAACCAAGGACAGAGCACTGACCTGATGTGGTCAGTCTGGTGCTTAGGATTCAGCAATTTCACAAACTATATAAGGAAAATAAAATTTGTTTTTAGTAAAAAGGATTAAAAAAGACATAAAAATTTGATTTTTGTTTAAAAAAGTTGTCTAAAGATTTTTAAATTGCTTTAAATTAAATTACTAAAAATGATAGATAAAATTATAGGTACAAAAGTTGAAAAAATGGTAAAATTTTTTGAAAAGGTTTATAGGAATATTATCATGGTCAAATCAATTAGATTTGTTTATAAATTTTTATTAAAATTAGCTTTTCCATTAATAATGCAAAGGTTAAAAGTTGGTTTTCTATTTTAAACAAGATTTTTATGTAATATTAATAGAGATAATAAAAAAATTTTGTTCACCCTTTTGAGTAAACTGTAAAACAAAAAGAAGGGAGAGGGACAGATTCAGTTTTCCTCTTTATTAGCTTTTATTTCAGTTTGTCTTTATTAAATATTGTTTGGGAAATTGAATCTCCTCTCTATAAAAGAGTAAAGTTTTTCCCTTAAAATCTTTGAATTATCACTTTGGCTAAATAAATGACTATTATTTTATACTAACCTGTTATCCTGTTTTATGACAAATGTTTTAGACCTTTGATATTTGACAAACTTTCCAAAATCAAAATTCTAAATTCACATTTTTGACCACAAAGTATTTTTTTAAAATATCAGAGCCACTGAAAGTCCAAGAGAGATACACTTGGCTTATCTGGTATGTTAAAACTATACAGGAAGCATTGCTAAATATGAAATGGTATTTAACTTTTTTCGGGTTATATTTATATAAACATATTATTAGTACGTGTTCCAAAATTGTATGAGATTCCTAAAATTTAGATATTTCTTGGTATATGTTATCAGTAATGATTATAGTTATTATGTTAAATTGTTGTATACCAAAAAATTATCTAAATTTCTTTGTCAATTGTGTCCTTAACCATAACAATTCTAAAACTTTTGTCATCCACAATTACTGTTTTACTTTATTTTTTAAAAAATTATTTTTATTTGCTCTCTACACTTCTGATAAAGGTCTAATAACAAGAACCTATCTAGAACTTAAAAGAACTAACAAGAAAAAATCAAACAACCCCATTAAGAAATGGGCAATGGAAATGAAGAGAAACTTCTACAAAGAAGACAGAATAATGGCCTGCAATCATATAAAAAAATGCTCAACACCTCTAATCATCAGAGAAATGCAAATCAAAACCACAATGAGATACCACCTAACCCCAGTGAGAATGGCCTGTATCAAGAAATCCCAAAACAACAAATGCTGGCGAGGATGTGGAGAGACAGGAACTCTCTTACACTGCTGGTGGGACTGCAAATTAGTGCAATCTTTGTGGAAAAGAATTTGGAGATACCTCGAACATCTAGAAATAGAAATACCATTCCACCCAGCAATAGCATTGTTGGGCATCTACCCCAAAGAGCAAAAGTCATTCTATTATAAAGACATATGCACCCGAATGTTTATGGCAGCACAATTCACTATTGCACGGTCATGGAAACAACCCAAGTGCCCGTCAATTCATGAATGGATAATTAAAATGTGGTATATGATCACAATGAAATATTACTCAATTCTAAGAAACGACAGTGAGCTAGCACCATTTTATGCTATCCTGGATAAAGCTCAAGCCCATTATCCAAAGTGAGGTGACACAAGATCTGGAAAATGGGTTACACATCTACTCACCATCAAATTGGTACTGACTGATTAAAACTATGGTGCTCAAATAGTGGTAGTGTTCACCAGGGATTGGGGCGGGGAGGGGAGACCCACATCTTAGGCATGTGGCGTGCATTGTTGGGGGGAAGGGATTACCTCTAACCCTTCTTAGGGAGAGGCAAAGATATACAATGTATCCAAAATGTAAAAACAAAACAAAACAAAAAAAACTTTTATCGGGTGGTGGACAGCTGGGAAGGGGGAGGAGGTGGGAGGAGGGGAAAGGTGTATATTGACATAATGGGTGAGGTGCGCACCACCTGGGGGTTGGACACGCTTGAAGCTCTGGCACGGCGGGGTGGGGGAGGGGTGGCAGGGGCAATATATGTATCCCTAACAATATTTGTACCCCCATAATAAGAGGAAATAAAAGGAAAAAAAATTATTTTTAACTGACTATAGTCCAAAATTTGCTTCTTCAAAAAAATTTTATAGAAAGAACTCTGACAGGTACTTTTAAATATAGATGCAACTGATAACTTTGGAGATCATACCATTTAAACTAAGAAAACTTCCAAGACTAGTTTAAAAGCTAATGCATTCATTAGGATTGCTAATGGCAACCTCAAGCAAAACAAAAATTAAATTACATGTGACTTAACTAATTTTTTGATTTTTTGTATAAAATATTACTGATTCTTTTTGTATTTTGTTTTTCAGAAGTCAAAAAAAACTTTTTTCCGTCTTTTGAGCTATTTTTACTTTACAACAAATTGGTAAAGTATATTTTTGTGAGCAATTTGAAACATTTATTTTTCTCTCTACTTCATTTCTCCAGAATTTGAAAACTATTTATCAGTATTCTTATTTTATGGTAATATAGTTATTTTTGTAAGTTCAATAAAAATCTATTTTCTTTTATAACAGGACACAATAGAAGACACTGGTTATTTTACCAAGGCTTTGACTGGAGTGGCATATCTTCAGCTATGCCTAGACTTCTTTGAGGAATTAGGTTGACTTTACAAGGCCAATAAAAAGCCCTATGGAAAAAACCGGCCTAGTACTTCATCTATAATATTTCCTGATCTGTAGTAAAGAATGTCACTTTCTAATAGGTCCAAGAGCCTCAGGTGACTTTGGAACCTCAAGAAAAGAGGAACTTACCCAGTTCATATAGACACAGTTAAATCCTTGGCTTGGCTCAAGTGGCTTTTAAGTCTTACCTGAGATTCTTCATGAAAAAAAAAACAAAACAGCAAACCCATTTTAAAAAAGAATGCCTATATGGCCAATGATTATTCTTACTACACTTTGTGCAGATAATCAAGCCAAGTATAATGAGACTAAAATTTATTTTGCAAATAAATTGGTCCTACTATTATTTGTCTTTAGAAAAATAGGAAACTGGAGATAGAGAGAAAAAATTATGTTTCCAAAGACTCATTATTAAATTCTATCTTTGTCCTTTTGTTTTTGAGTTTTTTGTTTTGTTGTTGTTGTTGTTGTTTGAGACAGAATCTCGCTCTGTTCCCCGGGCTAGAGTGCAATGGCGTCAGCCTAGCTCACAGCAACCTCAAACTCCTGCTCCTGGGCTTAAGCTCCTTCTGCCTCAGCCTCCTGAATAACTGGGACTATAGGCATGTGCCACCATGTCCAGCTAATTTTTTTTCTATATATTTTTAGTTGTCCAGCTAATTTCTTTCTATTTTTAGTAGAGATGCGGCCTCACTCTTGCTCAGGTTGGTCTCCAACTCCTGACCTCAAGCAATCCTCCTGCCTTGGCCTCCCAGAGTGCTAGGATTACAGACGTAAGCCACCACGCCTGGCCTGTTTTTGAGTTTTCATTATTTGCCCAAAGTTCAAACCAAATATAGGTTATTTCGTGGCTACCAAAAGAAAAAAAAAACAGGTTGTAATTTTCTTCATGATGCTTTTAGTTAGCTCCCTAATGGAACAGGTTCCTTCTTTTTTCCATTCTAACACCCAAATTCTCCTTTAATTGTCAAATTACTGTTATTTATATCTTGTTTTACTTCCGAGAAAACCAAAATCATGATATCCTGAAGACTAGAGATGATTCAATGAAGCCAGCAAATCTTCCTCATCTAGAATCTCACTGAGCCTGATTTGTTTTCCATTGCCAAGGCTGCTACAGAGACACCCCGCCCCTAGGCCCAGGGACTATCTAGGAAGAGGTGGGTGCGTGAGATTGTAAGGACCAGTTTTGAGGCATAGAATTAGTTCAGACCATCCAAATCAAGGATAGGCACACAAATGCAAAAGTCTCTAAATTCCTTAACTCAAATGGTCTTAACAAAATGCTTATATTTTATATAGCTAATTGCTACATATCTATAACTAAGAATAAGATTACAGTAGTTCAATGTTTATAGATAAGTCAATTGTATAACCTCATTTTTGGCTTTTGGTTTTTGGCTAAGTTGCCTAAAAGGTTTTAAGGGTTAATGAATGCCTGTCCACCTCCATTCACATCTAGCCCAAAATGTTTAATTGGCTGTAAGCCTTTTTGGCTCTAAACCTCTACTCTTGGTCATAGGGGTCCTGGAACCCAGGGCTTAGATGGACCCAGGGCAGGCAGCCGTACAATCCTGGCAATGATGGAACAAAATAAAAGTTTGGCCATTGATGTTGCCTCTGGCATATCTTAGCCAAAAGGAGGTACTGTGAACTAAAAATAAAATTGTATTTCCCATCCCTCCACCCCCCCACTGACTGAATGGAGCCCTCTCTCCAGACCAGCATCCCTTCCTAAAAAGAGATCAGCAATCATGTAGTGGTTTAACCAGTCTACAGAGCTTATACAGAGAGGGTTTTGGTGTCCTTGTTTCACCTTTGTGATATAGAGGGCAGCCATTTCTGAACATGGACCCCATAAAAGAACAGAACGCTCCAGTGCACAGGTGCACGTTTCTCTTTTGATAAATATTCGTGACTCCTCCTATAGCTTGTTAAATATGTATATTTGTCCACCCATTTTAGTATAAATTGCTGTTCCCATTGTCCCTGCCTCAAAGCACGTGCTCTTGGCTTGTGGCCAGGGGCCGTGCTTTCCAGCCTGCTGGAATGGTCACCCACAGGCTACAAACCTTTATGAGAAATAAAGCTCTCCTTTCCAAATTTAAAAACAAACAATAACTCTTATCTCTTCATTATAAAAAACCTGGGATGTGTTCTAGTTGGAATATTGATAGTCTGAGTTAACATAAGATATAAAATTTAATTTTTTTATTCACCAATTCAGAATTCTTACTCCTCCAAAATTCCCTCAATTTGACTGAATTAGATACTTTGTTGTAGATCTGGCATTTTGTTTCTTTCTTTCCTTTAGAGGCAAGGTCTCACTCTGTCACCAGACTGGAATGCAGTGCCACCATCATAGCTCACTGAATCTTCGAACTCCTGGGCCCAAGCAATCCTCCTGCCCCAGCCTCCCAAGGAGCTGTGAATACAGATGTACACCTCTACATCAGGCTAATTTTTCTTATTTTTTGCAGAGCTAAGGTCTTGCTATGTTGGCCAGACTGGTCTCAAACTCCTGGCTTCAAGTAATCTGGCCTCAACCTCCCAAAGTTCTGGGATTACAGGCATGAGCTACTGCACCCAGCAGATCTGGTATTTTGGAGTGATGGGAAATATATCCAAATATTAATATATAATTTTAAAAAGCATATTATTGCTATATTTGTCTTGATTTGCTTTTATTTGTGACATATAATTTCTTTGAACATTTTCAAACTCTATGGAACAAGAGGCTGTGCAATTTTATATATATCAAAAGGTAGCAGAAGTTATCATTGTTATTGTTGATTCTCCTCTCCAATGGGTATACACACACACACACACACACATATATACACACATACACCCTCATACACCTTCATCTCTGGTCTTAGAGATTCCCATCAGTGCTTATGGGATGGTGCATGCACACACAGACACACAAACCCATAGCAAACTAAGCCCCTACTAAGTGTCCACAGCTTATAGCATTAGAAAGCACAGTATCTCCTGGAGCCAACAATCTCACTGGAGAAATAAAACTCTCACACAAAAAGAGCTGAGAGAACAATTAAAACAACAAGCAATTTAAACAACAAACAATAATGGCTAATTGTTTTGGCTACTTCTCAAAATCATCTTGGGAACTTGTTCAAATGCAGGGGGACTTGGGCTACATCTCCAGCGATTCTGACCCAGGGAGTATAGCTGGGGACTAGCTACTGCTTGGATTCACTCTGAGAGGAACTTATCAATGCTGTGTATGGAGCCTGAGAGTACAGTTTCCTGGTGTCTTGTTTTCAATGCAAGGCCTAAAGACAAACATGGCAAGTCACCAGCAAACATGAAAGGCATGTCTATCCAATTTGCAGAGAAAACAAATCTGGGAGGGATAGTGACAGAAACAAACCCTGATAGTCTCTCTATAATCCTCTAAACAATTGATCAACAAGTCAAATTCCTTGAGTACCACCACATGCCTCAAGCAAGCAGTAGAACATAATATAATACCCATATCTTACACACAGACCCACACAGATGGACAGTCATCCTTACAATGCACACAATACCCTGCTGCCAAACCTAGTCCCCAGCCTTGTGTTTGTGTCCCAACAAAGAACTGCTTGCCACTCTGCCAGGCCACCCTTACTTTATGGTAGCAAGCCCTTTGTGCTTGTAAACCTCCAAAACCCAAGCTGGGCCTCACATGTAAAATGCCTCCAGAAGAGCCTACTGTGTACATGGGAGGAGACAGGAGACCAGATGTGGTGGTCACAGAGATGCACTGCTCAGATCCTGCTTCAAAGAAGCACTTACCACGTGGCTTCTGGGAGTGAGGTCAGCAGACAACCTCTAGATATCAGTTCCTTTAGGATCTGCCTCAGTTGCAGAGAAGTCCCCCACCTGAGGTCAGGCCCTTCCAGGGGCAGCCAGCATCTGACTGAGCGAAGCAGGGATATAAAGGCTAAGCCATTTCAGCCCCACAGAGGACAACTCTGATGAACAGTCCTTGCTCCAGAGCTTCCCCACCAGGTTGGCCAAACTTTGGCCTGCTTCACAGTTCAGGTTCTTCCTCTACCTGATCCTGCTTCAGCTCCTTTCACTTCACAGGTGTTAAGTCCCTAATAAATAGCTTACACCTCAAACTCTGTTTCAGCATCTGCTTCCATAAAATCCAACCTGTAACATCAGACCAGGCCAGTTGAGTGGCAAGGCCAAGTGTGCTTGGAGCAGAAAAATTCAAGTGATTCTGGGGCCCTTGGTCAGGGCTGCCACTGCCTAGATGGTCCCCAAGAGGCAGAAGCTTGATTTTCCCAGGCTACAAGTCTCTGACACTGAGAACTATGTAGATTTGTCCTGGGCCCTGGTACTAAAGACAAATCTGATGACAGAATGGCAGAGAAATATCCCTGGGGAGAAATATCCATCAATATCAAGGATTGGTTAAATGAATTAGGATGCGTTGCTATACTGGAATGATCCACAGTCCTTAAAAAGAAAGACACAAAGTACATTTGCTAACATGAGAGAATATCCAAAATACATTGCTATCTGAATTTTAAAAAGCAAGTTTTAGAAAAGCTTTGGTAATATGGCCCTATTTTTAAGTTAACACAGTGAGGTTATATTTTAAATAAATTTAAATTATAAGAATTTTAAATGTTGTGATATAAAAACATTTGAAATAATGCAAGTCTCTCCAAATTAAAATGTTACCAAGAATCACATGATTTCAAAGTTGGAGGTCCGAGTGAATTGTAAGCCATGTTTACACTATTGCCACATGGTGGCACCACTTAAGCTGATAAACAGAAATTCTGGCCTTCCTTTGTCAAGACTGGTCTCGAATTATGCAAATTTCTAATTAAATGAGGCCCCCAGGAACACATTCCTTGCATAAAACACAGCTGCCCTGAATACTGGCAGGCAGAACATCTGGAGAAATAGGTACCAAACTTAACTGTGGTTATCTCTGGAGAGTGGAAATGGGGAGGGTGGCTATTACCTGTCCATGTTATAGACTTATAATCTTATCATTTTTATATTCAATAAGAAAGGATGTATAAAGGGAAACAATATCTGATTAAAATAAATGCCTTCTTTGGATTTTTAAGTAAAACCCCAAATGTGTTTCAAATGCCAGGCAGATGGCAGGCAGCACACACTGGGCAAGGCAGGAGGCATGTCATCCTCTGGCCAGACATCTGGTGCTCCATATGAAATAGAGTCAAAGCCAGAAGAATGTGAATGCCTCAACCATTCTGGCCCTAGTAATGTCTCCATCATGTCCAAGGTTTCTTCACAGGCCCCTTAGCAAGCACAGCAGTCCTTAGCCCAGCAGGCATGCATGCAGCCACTGAACAGCACAACATCACCTTTGTCTCTATTCTGAGCCTGGAGCTTCTATCAGCCTCAGAGGGAACAAATACCTGGAGAAAAAAAGAACATTCAGAATTGATGAGAAGCCTCAGTGGAGCTTTGTAACACCATACCACTCTGGCCCTCAGATCAGGGTTCAGGGGTGCCCACAACATTAATAGAAGCAGCTACCACTTGAGAGTTTACTCTATGCCTGGCATTGTACTAGGTGCTTTATACACATGATCTCATTTAATCCTCACAACCATCCTGAGGTGGGTGCAGTTATTATGCCATTTCATAAATGTGGAAACTGAGACAGATCAGAGAGGTTAAAGACATTTGCCCAAGGTCATACAATAAGTGACGGATTTGAACTTAAGTCTATCGGACTGAGATGCCAATGCTTATGGCTTGCAACTATCGCTTCTCCATTACACTTGTGCCCTGAGGCAAAGCAGAGCTAAACCCTCAAAAGCTTACCTAAATCTCAATGGGTTTATGTTATTAAGTGACTTGGGGCCTTTGAACCCAAATTATAACAAATTGCTGAGCTAGAGATGGACAAGATACCTAGAAATACTGCCTTTCCATCTATTCATTCATTCATGCATGCACACATGCATTCATTCAAATCTCCATCACAGTCTGCTTTGTTATCTGGTAACATATTAGATCAGGAGTGTGTATAGGTGAGTCTAAGGCCAGAGCTCTAAGCCCTTGTTAAATTAGGAGATCCTTACCAATATTTACACCTCTGTGAGTGAACAATATGCCATAAGAAGCCATCTGTAGTCAGAAGGTAGAGCCAAAAGACCAGAAATAGATATCAAAGAAGGAACTCTAAAACTGGCAGCTCTAGGAAACTGGAATGCATAGTTAGCCTCAAACCCTAAAGTGAAGACCTGCCATGTATAAATCACATGGCATAATAGAGCCTAATGCTGTGATATTTCTAGCCTGCGTATATGTAAATACCACAGACAGCAAGAGAGTAGATATTTCCCTTGCTCTCTCTGGGTTATCTGATTTGCTAGACCAAAAGCTCTTTGAGGTCAGGAACAAGTAGCACATTCCCAGTCTCTAGCACAGGGCCTAGCACAGAGTTAGAGCTCAATGAATACTGGTAGAACCAACCTTTACCCACTCTGTTACAATGAGGCACTTGATTTTGTTTTATTGTTGTCCATTCAGGAAGTATTTCTGACATATGTGCTCCATGCTAGGGACAGGGGGAATTCAAAAGAAATTGACACTATTGTCCATGCTCTCTAGGGGCTTATCTTCACATTGGGAGATGAGATGAACCACAGGTACACAACACATTTACATAAAAATATTTGGAAATACAAGAAATCCTCAGATCCCAAATGCAAGTCTTCAAACTAACTCATCCATTCAGACAACTGCTGTTATGCCATCCTACTGCCATGACAAGCCCAACCATCCATTTCCACCATCAGAAATACCCAGCCCACAGGGACTATAGGCAATTTAGGATTGTTGGAGGACATAACAGAATGTGAAGACTAGTGAATCTGAGTTAAAATCTCTGCTACGTCATTTATTAACTGTGAAACCAGATTATTCTCCTGCTTAACCTTCAATATACCAGGAAAAATAGTCATAACTACTTACCATCTGGGTCCAAGGGACCTTCTCACAGTTTTATATTTTAAGTCATTTTACAAATAATTAACGAAATAAGAATAAAGGGGTAGTAAAAACTAATTTGATTAGTTTAATAAGAATTCAAACATAGAAAATCACATTTTATTCCATATTTTCCTGGTTTTGAAGGTATATCTACCCTAAATGGACATCTTTTGAATGTAACTAACTACTCATCAGCTGTCACACACGAACATGGCCCATATCCATCTTGTAAATACTGATTACATATTTCGAATAGAAAACTTCGAAGGCTCATAATTTTGCTTAAGAGAGAATGGCCATCTTCTTTGCCTCATAATTATAAAATATTTTCATATTTAGATTTCTAAAAACCAATTAGAATGATTGATTCAATGATGTTTTCTTTTTCATTTCTACATCACCTTTTTCCTTCAGTCACATTTGGATGCACATCTGCTTTCAGGATTTGTCCACTTATGAACTATATCAAGTAAATTTTTATGCAGGATTATAAAAGATTAAATAATACTGTCACACATCGTTTTAGCAAAACAGGATGGTCTAGATTCCTGTCACAAAATGTTGCCTGATGAAGTCCTTCCTGTTGAATGACTAACTGGATAAGAATACCATATTTCCTTTTTGTCCTTAGAAATAATACTGTTCACTTGTAGGTTCTTGAGTTTGAAAAATTGTATTTAGGATATTGACATCTATAGATTCACAGTCTGAGATTTCACTTATATGATCAAATTTACCATCACCAGTAGTCTAGAGTGCTACTGTGTCTTTGGATTCAAATTCTGATTTATCTAATCTAATAATTGGGAAATGTCTGCTCCTCTGGGAATGAGTTGCTTTAGTAAACTTTTTTTAGTTAACTTTTTTCTTAGTGAGATCATCTAGTTCACTGGTTCTCAACGTGTGGACCCCAGACCAGCCACATCAGCATCACTTGGCAATATACAGAAATGCAAATTCTCAGGCTCCACCTTCTGAATCCAAAATTTCGAGGGATAGACCCAACAATCAGTGATTTAACAAGCCCTCCAGGTAATTCCAATACATGTGAAAGTTTGAGAATCACACTGTAGCCCAACATTCCCATTTTATAGATGAGAATATTGAGACCCAGGTGTCCAAGTTTACTAAGTTGATACCTGATAGAACCAGTGCCCTGACCATCAATCCAGTGCTTTTTCCAGTATATTAATATCACATAGCTCCAGAAACATGCTTGCTGACTACCGATAGAAAGGATAGCAACCTCTTCTTTCTACTATGAAAGTGCTTAAAATGTTATTAAGCATTCCAGTAAACTCAGGATGGTTACCAAACATGTGGAATGAATCAAGTACAGCCACGTGTATTCCAAAGGTCAATGAGAGACTCTTCCTGCTTTGAGCATTAATTTTGCCTCCCTTGACATCAGATTCTGGATAACAACCACCTCAGACAAATATTTGTGGTGTTTGGCCCTCACAACCTTCTGCAAGCAGTTGGCCAGAATCAACACATAAAGTCAGAACACAGACATACCCAGTCATTTCAGAAACAGCAAATAAAGAGCCACTGAAAATTGGCTCCCTCAGGGCTCTGCAAGAAGCAGCCAGCCACACCTCACCACCTTGGAAAGTAGGGTAACTGAGTAGCCAAATCTTTTTAAAGGATCCTGATTAGTTGAGCAGCTGGGGACCCATATACAGAGGCAGGCAGGCTGATTTAGCAGCCTACTTCCTTAGATCATGTTGAAACTGGTTAATGTATGTGATAGAATGAGTGTCCAGAAACCACTCACTTGATGTCTTCAGCACTCCAGTACCATCACCACCACCACCACCGTGATCCAGAAAAAATCCTAGATATAGCAAATGGGATGGTGTCTGAGCAACAGTTACAGTTTGGGGAATAATTACAGCTACAGTATGCAGTATGCCACCACTGAGGCAAAAGAAATTACTCAGGGTCAAATTAGCAAAGAATACATAAAATCATTCTGTCCACAAATCATCATTAGAGAACAAGACTGCTTTTTAAAAATTGATAAGTTTCGGCCGGGCGCGGTGGCTCACGCCTGTAATCCTAGCACTCTGGGAGGCCGAGGCGGGTGGATAGCTCAAGGTCAGGAGTTCGAAACCAGCCTGACCAAGAGCGAGACCCCATCTCTAAAAAAAAAAAAAAAAAAAAAAAAATTGATAAGTTTAAAGTTGGGAAGATGAAGAAGGAAAGACTCTTTGGTCTTTACTTCTATTGCCATCTTTCCTTTTCTCTAATTTCCCAAATCTAAGATTCTACAACTTTCTCTTACACGTCATTCTATGATTTAATTGTTTCCTCTAAAAATCATATTGAAATTTAATTGCCAATGTGGCAGTATTGAGAGGTGAGGCCTTTAAGAGGTGACTGGTTGATGAGAGCTCTGCCCTCATGAATAGATTAATCCATTCATGAATTGCTGGATTAAAGGGTTAATGGATTAATGGGTTATCATGGGAATAGAACTGGTGACTTTATAAGAAGAGGAAGGGAGACCTGAGCCAGCACATTCAGCCCCCTCACCATGTGATGCCCTATGCTACCTCAAGACTCTGGAAAGTCACCACCAGCAAGAAGGTTCTCACTAGATGTGGCCCCTTGACCTTGGACTTCTCAGCCTCTATAACTATAAGAAATAAATTCCTTTTTTAATAAACTACCCAGTTTCAGGTATTCTATTATAGAAACAGAAAATGGACTAAGACATCTTACTTTCTTTCTATCTTCCAGCCTTTCTTCTTCATCCCCTCTCCACCCCTTGTTTCTAGTCTTGGACTCAGTCTCCTCTAAGTGCAGTCCTTTCCCTGTCCTAAGCTCAGGCAAGCAGCTGATATTCAGGAGAGGTCGGCAGGCTGTGCCTCACTCTCACAGCACACTTGGGGGAAGTAGGGGCCAGCACTGTTTACGCCTGGCCCCCACAACTGCCAGTACTGGGAATCACTCAGTAACAGAGCGTAGCATCCTTGCAACTCCCTTGTCAGAGGTGCATGCAGCAGCCCTGAGGTACTCTTAGCAGGTAGTTCTCCTAAATAGCACTGAAAGCTGAGCCACTGGCCTCTCTGTGTCTACCTAGGCCCCACAAGCCCTGGCAGCTTCTGTCTCCCCTGGGTCCCAACGCCCATGATGCTAATCTTGAGGCTAGACTAGGTCCTGTTCTGACTGAACTTCTAGACAGGCTGGTATAGAAATTGCCATTGTCACCATCTCTGCCTCGCGCCCCAAGAACTGCACTCCTGTCCTACTTTCCATAGGCAAAGAGCCCCATAGATTCCAGGAGATTAAACCTGTTCCCTTCTTGTTTGGACTTGGTGTTTGGATGGTCAGCCCTCCTCCCAAGAAGCTGGATTTTACATTGTTTTCTATTTCCACCTAATCTATGTTTTATTCCTCAGCTCTGTAGCACTTGCTCTCAGCATGTCCTAGTGGCTATGTCAATACCCTATACCCTGCTGGGGCTGAATTATAACCCCTTTCCCCTACCTTTCATTTATTTTCTCACTCCTCGCTTTTTTCCATCCCTTCCCTCTTTTACTTTCATCCCTACTCTCTAAACTCTTCTGCCTCTCCCCCTTCTGTACCTTCCTTTTCCTTTTCTAAATCCCTCATTCCCATCGCATTTATGGCACATTCAGTATTTTACATGAACGAGACAGAACAATCATTCTGTGAACGGAATTCAAGAACTTAAGTGTCTCCTTATGACCTTGACCATTTTACGCAACCACTTTTCAAAGATGGATTAATCAAGGTTGATTTGAACCTGCTGCCTCCTGTCAGAGTCTCTGAAGCCAATCTTCCCACCATAACAATTTTCCATTTTAACTTAGGCTGTCAGGGATGAGGATGTTAAGACAGTCAAGTGCTCTTTGCTTTTATGTAGCCAGCAAAAAGCAATTTTCACTAATGCTAGTGAGGGTTACATTAAAATTGTGTAAAAGAAAGACATGACCTCATTTTTTTGTCAGCTGGTGCTCAGCAGGGCTGTGAAGATGCTCTCTCTTACCAGCTCCAGCAACTAAGGCTGACCCCAAACATTATAAACTCTCAGCTGGTTGGGAAGAAAAAAGAGCATTCACTTTGGATCACATAATTTGTTACCAGTGGTTGACTAACTAAATCTCACTGACTCCATCTCTACCAAACCATTGTTCATGCTTCTTGGAATTCAGCCTAACCACTTTCAGATCTTTGGAAGGGGGAAGGCTAGTCCAAACTGATGCAAAGTTTTTAAATTGGAAATCCCAACTGATTCTGATCAACATGACGGTAGAGAAGTAGAGCTAGTGGCATCTGTGAATTTGAAAAAGCTCCCTAGATAAACTCTCTGATATATGCAAAACATCCAGCCCTCCAGTACTGTATAATTTAAAGCACAGAGTATGATGTTAGGTGTCCTCCTCCCCACCAATCATTTCCAGATAGAAGTCTTCAAGAGACATAGGAGAAATAATAAAGTAAGCATCCTCTAATCACATACTCATTCACTTTTAAAACCCCAAAACATTTCACTTGCACATTGTACTCTTAGGTAAAACAATTAGCTTTAGCAGTAGACATGTCAACAGAACCATAATGCACTGATACGCTACTAGATCTTCTATGTGACCTTGTGTTCTTAGACAATAGTGACTGAAAATAACATTCTATATGTTCCTAGGAAAAGAGGCTGCCTTAGTCAATTCAGGCTACTATAACAAAATACCATTAACTGGGTAGCATATAAACAGAAATTTATTTCTCACAATTCTGGAGGCTGGGAAGTCAAAGATCAAGGCACCAGCAGATCCAGTGTGGTGAGAGCTCACTGTTTCATAGATGGCACTTTCTGGCTTTGTCCTCACATGATAGAAGAAGCTAGCTAGCTCTCTGGGGTCTCTTTTATAAGACACTAAATCTATTTATGAGAGCAGAGCCCTCCCTCATGACTTAATCACCTTCCAAAAGCCCCACATCTTAATACTATTATGTTGGGAGTTAGATTTCAACATACAGATTTTGGAGGAACACAAATATTCAGATGGTAGCAGAGGCCATAAGGGCACTTTTTTGTTCAGTAAAAAAAACAAAAAAAAAAAACTTCCCCATGTTTTCAAACATCTACCTAAGCCCCAAGAAGACCTTTGTCAAATCAGATCCCCATTTGCTCAAAGTCTTCTCCGTTTAAAATTAGCAACAGGCAAACTGACCATTGGTTCTGGCCCTGGGATCTGGTAATCTAACTTACCCAAGGGATTATATGTAGTGCATAGCTGGGGGTTTTCTAGCCAGGTGAGGCAAATTACCACTCTCATTCCCAAACATTGACCTTAATACCTGGGCTGGGATTCTCCCTAGGGTAGTCCTCTAGCTTCATTGTGCATTAAGTCCTTTCTTCTTCCTATACTCATTTATTCACTCAAATATTTATAGAACGCCTACTATTTGCCAGTCTATTGGCTGGGTACTAATAAGAGAACAGCAGAAGGCAAGGTAATCACAATGTCTTCCCTCAAAGAGTTTACAGTCCAATGTTCTCCTGGATCATACTGTTTTATTCTTAACCCAGATTCCTTTCCTAAGTTGCTTACCTGTATCAGGTGTTTCTACCCTACTCCTTGGACCTATTGTGGGCACTGAATCCAGTATACAGGGATCTTATTCCTTAACCTTATCCCCCAAACCCAATGCCCAGTGAGGGGATCTTGATAGGTTAGCAAACAGGCCAGACAAGTCACCATCACCCCTTAATCTTCTCCTATTTTTTGCCCAGTCATGATCAATCCATACCCAGATTCCTGAAATCCACATCACAGGAATCTGATGGCCAGGTCTGTGATTGTTCTTTTGTCCATTGTGTTCCCTGACACCCAGTAAATCACTGGACTTACATGGAACTTTGTACTTCAAATTAGTACTACAGTCATGTTACCCTGACATCAATGTCTTAGATCTGTAGGTAGAAATAAGACATAATTCAAAACCTGTATCAGTCAGTGTCCCACCATGAAACAGATGGCACACTCAAAATGGGTATTTTGGAGAGGGGTGAGTGTTAATAAATGGATTATTTAAAAAAGTGCAGACAGAGTGCCCCAGGGCTAGTAACAGGAGTTGGAGATGTTTTCAAGATCTTGGCCTAAGGAAAAGGAGGCCTTTGATGTCATCCCTATGGGTCAGCCTCCTGAAGCAGAGTGCAGGAATGAGAGAGGGTCTGAAGGGGCAGACAGAAACTATCCAGCACAGAGCTTCTCATTCAAATTTTACAGTAATTCAGACCAGAGCTGAGATCAAGTTATTGAGCATTGATCTGTGAAAATCGGCTTTCTTAAGCAAATGAGTAGGCTCATTTTTAAACGATGAAAGAACTCATTTGTATAGAACAATAAGTGATTTTTCTTATCTACTTATTAAAATAGGTCTCATTTTGATACTTCATTAGCATTAGCTCATGTTACTAAATGTGACTGAAAGGAATGAAACTGTTATGTATTTAAAACAGTCTGGATTTCAAATTTATAGTTAAAATTCAAGTTGGTTTCCTGTTACCCTCCCACTAAAAATAAAAACTAGGTATACCAAATTAAGGAGCTTTAATACTTGTAGTAATATTATAACATGGTTGTCAGTCAACTAAACATTGCTTTTCTGCAGTCCACTAGAAGAGCCTAATAACAAGAAAACAAATTGACATTGGGGCCATTACCTTTAAAAAAAAATCCAAAGTTATAAGTGTGCCCATCCCCCAGATAGTGTGCATTATACCTGTTAGGTGTGAATTTACCCTTCCCCTCCTCCCCCCTCCCACCTGCTTGATTTCCGATGAACATTATTTCCAAATGTGCACATAAGTGTTGATTAGTTCCAATTTAATGGTCAGTACGTGTGGTGTTTGTTTTTCCATTCTTGTGATACTACTCTTAGAAGAATGGGCTCCAGTTCCATCTAGGTTAATACAAGAGGCATTCATTCACCATTTTTTTTTCATGACTGAGTAGTTATGTAATGAAAACGTTTGTACCCACGTAATATTCTGAAACTAAATAATAAATAAATAAAAATCTGTAATGTAATGACAATATGGCAAATATCAAGAGAAGAACATAACAGAATCCTATAAATGCCTCCCAAGTGATGAATATGTTTAATTAAAATCATATGTTCATGGATTGATATTAAAAAAAAATCCAAAATGGACCTCATTCCAAGGGCTGCCATTATACAACCAAGGCTCTTAACCCTGAACAGTCTCTCTAGATGGCCGGCATGATAATATTAAAGCCCTGTCTAAAGCCCCAAAATCATACACGATAGAGTGCATGATGGGCAAAACACTGAGCACTGAGGCTAAGTCTCAACATCAGACAGACTGGCTTGGCCATTTACTAGCTGTGTCACCTTGGGTGAGTTGTTTAATTTCTTAGAGCCTCAGTTTCCTCAACTTTAAAATGGGGATAAAGAAAACATCTACATCATCAGTTATTATAGGAGATTGAATAATATCATGTCTGTAAAAGCCCTGGTACATTAAAAGCACACAGTAAAAACTACTATTTTCATACTTAGAAACAAGAGCTAATTCAAAGAAAAGGTGAGGGGTGGGGGGATAAGGGGTGAAGAGTGGGTTACGTTTCAATAAACTAAAATGTTACATTGCCTAGACTACTATTCCCCAAGGGGTCCCATTAAGTCCACATTTATGGTATTGATTTTTTTCCAGGGCAATGACCATTTTACACATTAAACATCTCTACCTCCTGCTGCTGTTTTACAGGTGGCCACTACAATAAGATCTCCACTCATGTCAGTGCAGAAACCTTCATCTCTTCCTCTGCCAAGAGAAGGAAGTAGGCTGGGCACAATGGCTCACACCTGTAACCTAGCACTCTGGGAGGCCGAGGTGGGAGGATAGCTGCAGCTCAGGGGTTCGAGACCAGCCTGAGCAAAAGCGCGACCCCGCAATCTCTACTAAAAACAGAAAAAATTAGCCGGGCATGGTGGCACATGTCTGTAGTCCTGGCTACTCGGGAGGCTGAGGCAGGAGGATCGCTTGAGCCCAGGAGTTTGAGGTTGCTGTGAGCTAGGCTGACGCCACGGCATTCTAGCTGCGGCAACAGAGTGAGACTCTGTCTCAAAAAAAAAAAAAAAAAAAAAAAAGGGAAGGAAGTAAAGCAGGATAAGAGACCTAGGTCACTGTGTGGGGTGGACGACATGTGTCTAGAATCCTCAATGAATAGGTCAGGAGGGGGCTCTGAGGTGGAATAAGAGGTATAAGAGGAAGAGATTCAAATTGCCATGGTGTGTTTGTTTGGCTCTTGATCTGAAGAGGCCACGCCTGCAAATGTTAGGCACACTTTCACCTCTGAGTTACTTCTTTTATCTGTATGGCACAAAGTCCATGGCCACAAACCCCACAAGGGGAGACGCTAAGAGAGGAAAAGAACACCAAGACAGAGCAGAATACTTCCCCAACCCCTGACATAGCCTCCCTCCTTCCATACTTGCCCTTCTATAGTCTCTCCTCCCCAA
Source organism: Cheirogaleus medius (assembly GCA_008086735.1). Taxonomy (NCBI): domain Eukaryota; kingdom Metazoa; phylum Chordata; class Mammalia; order Primates; family Cheirogaleidae; genus Cheirogaleus; species Cheirogaleus medius. The sequence goes on along the minus strand of VBSM01000656.1, from coordinate 599,991 downwards.
GCAGCCAAAGTGAGCCCTTGTGAGTCAGATCACACTTCTCTGCTCAAATCCATCCAGTATCTTTCCATCTCATTCCAAGTAAAAGTCCTAATCCTTACAATGGCCTACAAGGCCGTAAGCAAATTGCCCATCCCCTACCACTACCACCATGCACTCTCTGACATCATTTTCTACCTCTCCCCTCCTCACTCACTTCCCTCTAGCCACACTAGGCTCTTTGTTTTTCTAGAACACACCAAGCACACTCCTGACTCCAGCTCTTTGCCCTGGCTGTTCCCTCTGCCAAGAATCTCTTTCTCCAGATATCTGCATGGCTCACACCAGAAACCTTTTTCAGTTTTTCCTTAATTGTCCCTTTCTCTGTGAAGCTTTCCTTGACCACCCTAATTCAAATTGCATCACACATCACCCATAGCATTCCTTATCTCCCTTCCTCACTTTATTTTTCTCCATTGTATTTATCATCATTTAACATAATATATATTTTAATTACTTTATTCATTATTTGTCTTCCCCATTAAAACATGGAGATATTTGTCTCGTTTGTTCATGGATGTATTCCCAGAGCCTATAACAGTGCCTGGCACATGATACACAATCAGTATTTGTGGAATGAGTGAATTCACCTAGTTTAAAGTAGGTCCTAAGCCCTGAGTAAATATTAATATCATCTTGGTGAGGGGCTTTTAAAACCTACTGATACAAATTAATTCTGAATCTGTGGGAGTAGGACCCAGGAATCTTTTTCAAAATTATGCAGGTGCTGTGGTGATTGCCTTGGGGGTCTTCCTCAAGAATTCTTTGCCTAGGCCAATGTCTGATAGGGTTTTCCCAACATCTTCTTCTAGGATTCTTAAGGTTTCATGTCTTACTTAGGTTTAAATCTGTTATCCATCTTGAGTGGGTTTTTGTGAGAGGTGAGAGGTAGGGATCCTGATTCAATCTTCTGCATGTAGCTATCCAGTTTTCCCAGCACCATTTATTGAAGAGAGATTCTTTTCCCCATTATATATTTTTGTCTGCTTTATCAAAGATTAGGTTACCGTATGCAGATGGTTTCATCTCTGGAATCTCAGTTCTATTCCAAATATCAATGCTTCTGTTCTTGTGCCAGTCACAGGCCAATTTAACTATTACTGCTTTATAGTACAGCTTGAAGTCAGGAAGACTGATGCCTCCCAGTTTGTTCTTTTTACTTAAGATTGCTTTGGCTATACAAGGTTTTTTCTGGTTCCATACAAAGTGAAGAATTATTTTTTCTAGATCTGTAAAGAATGATGGTGGTACTTTGATGGGGACTGCATTAATTCTGTAGATCACTTTAGGTAATATTGATATTTTAACAATATTGATTCTACCAATCCATGAACAAGGTAGATTTTTCCATCTGTTTACATCTTCTACAATTTCTTTTTTTTTAGCATTTCGTAGTTCTCCTTGTATAAGTCTTTTGTATCTTTCATTAAATATATTCCTAGATATTTAATTTTCTTTGGGGCTATAGTAAAAGGTATTGCGCTTTTGGTTTGAGTTTCTGCTTGATGGTTTTTGGCATATATGAATGCTTCTGATTTGTGTATATTGACTTTGTAACCTGAAACTTTACTGAATTAATTTATCAAATCTAGGAGTCTCTTGGATGAATCCATGGGGTTTTCTAGGTATAATATCATATCATTGGTGAAGAGCGAGAGTTTGATTTCATCTGCCCCCACTTGGATGCCCTTAATACCCCTCTCTTGCCTGATTGCTATAGCTAGGAATTCAAGCACTATGTTGAATAGAAGAGGAGATAGTGGGCATCCTTGTCTAGTTCTGGTTCGAAGAGGGAATGGTTTCAATTTTTCCCCATTCAGAATGATATTGGCAGTGGGTTTGTCATAAATGGATTTGATAAATTTAAGGTACGAGCCACCTATGCCTATTTTGTTAAGAGTTTTTATCATAAAGGTGTGTTGGACTTTATCAAATGTTTTTTCTGCATCTATTGACAGAATCATATGGTCTTTGTTCTGGTTTTTATTTATGAGGTGAATTGCATTTATAGACTTGCATATGTTGAACCAGCCCTGCATCCCTGGAATAAAGCCCACCTGGTCATGGTGAATTATATTTTTGATATGCTGCTGAATTCTATTTGCTAAATTTTGTTGAGGATTTTTGCATCTATATTCATGAGGAATATTGATCTGTAATTTTCTTTTTTTATTGCGTCCTTTCCTGGCTTTGGTATCAAGGTGATATTGGCTTTGTAGAATGATTTAGGAAGGATATCATCCTTCTCAATGGTATGGAATAGTTTCTGTAGTATAGGTATGAGTTCATCTTTGTATGTTTGGTAAAACTCTGAAGTGCAGCCATCTGGTCCAGGACTTTTCCATTTGGGGAGGTTATTAATTACTGCTCCAATTTCTGAGCTTGAGATTGGTCTATTCAGGAATTCTGTTACCTCCTGGGTGAACTTAGGGAGGTTGTATGAATCCAGGAATTTGCCCATTTCCTCCTTGTTATGTAGTTTTTGGGTATATAGATTTTTATAGTAGTCAAACATAATGTTTTGTATTTCTGTGGTGTCTGTTGTGATCTCTCCTTTTTCATTTGTTATTGAGTTTATTAGAGTCCTTTCCCTTTGAGTCCTTGTCAATCTAGCAAGAGGGCCATCAATTTTGTTTATCTTTTCGAAAAATCAGCTTCTGGTTTGTTGATCTTCCGTATAATTCTCTTGTTCTCCAAATTAAAAGGCTTCTGCACAGCGAAGGAAACTATCATTAAAGCAAATAGACAACCCACAGAATGGGAGAAAATATTTGCTCTCTACACTTCTGATAAAGGTCTAATAACAAGAATCTATCTAGAACTCAAAAGAATTAACAAGAAAAAATCAAACAACCCCATCAAGAAATGGGCAATGGAAATGAAAAGAAACTTCTACAAAGAAGACAGAATAATGGCCCACAAACATATAAAAAAAAATGCTCAACATGTCTAATCATTAGAGAAATCAACATCACAATGAGATACCACCTAACCCCAGTGAGAATGGCCTGTATCAAGAAATCCCAAAACAAAAAATGCTGGCGAGGATGTGGAGAGACAGGAACACTCTTAAACTGTTGGTGGGACTGCAAATTAGTGCAACCTTTGTGGAAAAGAATTTGGAGATACCTCAACCAGCTAGAAATAGAAATTCCATTCCCCCCAGCAATAGCATTGTTAGGCATCTACCCAAAAGGGCATAAGACTTTCTATTATAAAGACATCTGCACCTGAATGTTTATGGCAGCACA
>VBSM01000656.1:582048-596604 GCA_008086735.1 Cheirogaleus medius | reverse complement strand
CTCCTGGGCTCAAACAATCCTTCTGCCTCAGCCTCCCAAGTAGCTGGGACTACAAGGCATGTGCCACTGCACCTGGCTAATTTTTCTATTTTTAGTAGAGACTAGGTCTCACTTTTGCTCAGGCTGGTCTCAAGCAATCCTCCCACCTTGACCTCCCAGAGTGCTGCAATTACAGGTGTGTGCCACCACGCCCAGCCTTCATATCTTCTTAATAACAGCCATATCTGGGATAACCCCTCTGCAGAGGAAATGACTTCCACCTCTCTTAGCTCAATACATATTTGTTAAATGAAAGAACCTGGGTGAAATTAAATTCAAATGATCATCAAGGAAAAAAACAAAAGGGGCAGCCAGTGGAGTATGTTAAAGGCAGAGTTGTGGGACATTAGTAGGCCTACAAGTACCTGTTCCTCCCTGGAGTCAGCTTGGGTCCAGAAGCTGGTTTTCAGTTTTAGAGGTTAAAAAAGTTGTATTTTGTCAGCCCACTTGGGAGGGTGGAGGAGATCTTCTTAAGGGATTAACTCCTATTCACCAAATCCACAAGAGATTGATAACACCATCTGTATCATTACGGGGCTAGGTGACTAACTCACCGATGCCCTAAGGGGACAGAGAGGAGGGCCATACAAAGATGGTACACTGGATGCATAGGTTTTAATTTAGGGGAAGGGAGGTGGGAAGGTGAGAGAGGGGAATCTGAAAGGGGACACTGCTCAGGTAGGCACTTCTCAGAGAGATATGCCATGTGGTGAACATCTGTGGTCACTATACGGACCAAGGTTTTAACAGTCTTTAACAAGTGTCTAGAGATGCCAAACACGTGCCAGTGAGAGGAAAGGGGGCATGGTTCAAGTGCAGAAAACTAAGTTTCCATTTTTTACTTAACAGGGGAAACAGAAAAAATGCATGGTGGGAGAAGAAATTTAATAACTACCACTTTTAAATTGGGCACATATCATCATCCCATTTAATCCTCCCAACAGCACTGTGAGGGAGGTACTATTATTTCATTCTATAAGGAAGAATGTCTAAGGCTCAGACAGGTTAAGTAGCTTGTCCAAGATCACAGAGTTGGTAAGTAGTAGAAGCAGGACTGAACTCCCCAAGGCCCATGTTTGAACCCAGTTGTCCTCAAATTTCTAGTACATTAGAGTTACCTTGGGAGTTTGTTTGAATCACTGGGACCCAGCCCCCTGCCCCCTGAGATTCTGATTTGGAGGGTATGAGCGGGACCCAATAATGTGATGTTACAAGCCCCACTCCTCCCCTGTTCCAGTACTTATGGTGCAAGTGGTCCTTTGTGGGGATTCACAGCTCTTCTCTTTGTGCGATGCCCTGGGACAAGGAAGCTGTCTCCTCCCTCTGCACAGCACACCCAGACTAGACTTTAAAAGAAGTTTAAACCATGATTCTTTTGAGCTCTTTGATCTTCTTTCACTTCCTAGAGTTGCTTGATGAGTTCAAAGGCCCTTCACAGTAAGCTCAGCTCAGGACAAAGTGCACACATGTCTTTTAGTAAAGCATCTATCCCAGCTGGCTCATATCCCAAGAGAAAAGAATGAGCTGTCCCACAACACGAGGCCCCCAAATTAGAGAGAGGTGACAAGTGGCTCTGTTGCAGATCATCCCTCTGAATACCTTCAAGAAGAAAACATCTGTTTGACCTTGAATTAGGTTATTTTGTCTTTGTTGCTCTGCATCTCTCCCTGCACAAGTCCCAGGAGAAAGGGAAGCAAACACTGGCTTCCAGAGAATTGCCTGGCTGTGTAGTGAGTGCAAAAACCTTCCCAGCTGTTACTAGCCAGGCCCCACTGCAGCTGGTGGGGGAGGGGGGAGTGTCATTTTCTTCGCTTCAGTGAAATCACCTGCATTTGAATTTAATTCTGCTTTGGCCCTCCCTCAACTCCCTCTTCTCACCCTAAGCCCCTTAGAAAGCCAGCCTCCGCATCAGCTCCTTCCCCACCCCATACTCCCTGGCCAGGTTTCTGGAGAAAGTTAGGTAAGATCCTCCATTGCTTGGTGGCTGTGAAGGTCTTGATCAAGCATTTCATTAAACAGATGGCGTAATTGGGAGGCTCTCCATTCCACTCTTTCAGAAAAGATGAAACCACTTGATTCACATAGCAGAAATGGCACAGAGGACTCAAAACTTCACTCCGTATCTTTGTGTAAACGTTAATCTTTCTGAGACTTGAGTATAAATAAGGAGGTAACAGCTGTTATGCTCAGGTGTGACAAGGATTATACAGAAAAGTGAATGTTAAAGTGCCTGGCACATGGGGACTCAGTAATAATAATAATAGCAACAATAAATAGCTAGCATTTATTGAATATGTATTACATGCCAAGCACTCTTCTAATCACTGCATTTGGAGTCATTGATAAATTACAATCCTCTGAAATAAGTACCCTTGTATTGTGCCCATTTTGCAGATGAGGAAACAGGCACAGAGGGGTCGAGCAAAGTGCCCATGGTTACAAAATGAGTTAGAGCTGAAATTCAAACCCAGTTCTGTGACACCAATGCCTGATGCTGATGCTATTGTCATTTTTTATTTGTTATTGACTAAGAACCTGCTGTGTGACAGTCATGAGGGCCACAAAGAGTAATTACACATGGGCTTGGTCTTCAATAAGTTCACAGTCTAGACTAGACATGGAGACAAGCCCTCTGCATTAAAGAGAGGCTAATACAAGGTGTCTCTGCCAAGTGTCTGCTGAGTAGTTCAGAAGTGCAGGGAGGAAGCAGGAAATCCATGAAGAGGTTGGGAATTATATACCCTGTGCTCACTAAACACCTCCTGCCTTCAATGGACATGCCTCATGTTCCTGGGCCCCTCAATGAACCAGGGGCTTTGGCATTATACTGCATGGCTACAACTTGGGGTAAGTCATCTAGCCCCTATGAGCTTTATTTTTCATTATGTATGAAATGGTCACACTAACAATACTCCCCCCTCCAGTGTTTCTGTGAAGATAACCTGAGAAACATGTGTGAAGGGTCTAGCACATGTTCAGCACTCAATAACTTGAGAGCATGTGATTATCTTTACTGCTCCCATGGAAAGTAGGGACCCCAATCGTTTATTTCCTGTGTGCTCTCAGATTCAGAAGGTAGTAATTCCCACCTCCACTTGCATTCTACTATAGGCCAGATGGAAGGAAGGGAGAAGGAGAACAGAGAGGGTGGGTTCCTGGGTGTGCACTGGAAACTCATAGCAGGGGCTCATGATGGACAGCAGGAGGGAAGGTGGACTGGAGCCCAAGTACTGCAGAGTTGGAGGAGAAGGCAGAGAGCTTTCTCTGCAAACTATTTTCTCTTGAATTCAGCTGGGGAAAGTAAGCAAGGAGGGGATGTAGTTTGGGGATTTATGAACACTTAGAAGAAAAGGGAGAAGGGCAGGAGCAGAGTAGAAGAGAAGCTGACATATATTAAGCCCCTTTTTGTGCCAAGCACTGGGCTGGGTGCTTTCACCCATTCAACAAGTATTTTATTTACACCTACAATGCGTGAGGCCCTGATTTCAGCACTGTGCATCCAGCCATAAACAGGACAGGTATGACAGATATCCCTACATTACATTTTGGTAAGGGGTGGGAAACAGACAATGAGAGAGATAAGTAAGTATTAATAAAATGTTGAGTATATTCAGTAGTGATGAGTGCTGTAAAGTAAAATAAAGCAGTATTTTCAGAGAATTCTGGAGATGTGGTTTCAATTTTAAATAGGATGGTCAGGGAAGGTGTCACTGAAAAAGTGACATTTCAGCAAATAAAACTTAATTAATACTCATAGCTACTGTATCACATAGATACTGTCATCCCCACTTTCTGCATGAAGTAACTGAGTGGGAATGAATGGGGGAGAATATTGGGAGACACTCTTCCACAGGTCTTTTATGCTCCTATACCTCTGGCTGGGTATGCTAAGAATGCAAGGCCCTGACCACTCTTTACCAGGGACATTTCTCAGAGTTATATTAGCAGCAAGCAATATTCAGGGATGAGGTAATGGCACCCTCTGGGACAAAGAGTGGATACACAGTTTGCTACAAAATGCTAGGTTCCCTGAGCTCAGTGTCATTGTCCCTCAGCTATGATTTAAACCAACTACATATAAAGCATGCATCTGGGTCCCTTTGTACCACCCCTGTGGGACCTGGGGACAAGGGCAACATGCTGACTCTCATGCTGCTTGATGTGCTATGACTAATATAGTCTATTTTCTATGATTCTATGTGTTCTCTTCTGCAACCATGAAACAGTAATGGGCTAAGTTATTAGCTTTGTAAGTAGGGTAAAATCAAATCCAAAACCTCACAGAAGATACAACCTATTGAGAATCTGTGATGTGCTACATATACATCCACTTTTAGGCGCTGGACATATATCATAGTGAACAAAATAGACAAAAGTCCTCTCTCATAGAATGTATATTCTATGGGGCAAACAAGGTACAAACAAATGAGATGATTAGAAATTATGACCAGCATTGTAAAAGAAATAAGCAGGGGTAAATGACCTTCAGTGTCCTTATATGTAAAATGTGGCAAATATTAATACCTACCCCTCACGATTGTTGTGAGTGCCCAGCTCATGGAGTGTCTTCAACAAATGTGGGCTTTCATTATTATTCTTCCTTCTTTCTCCCATAGAAACGAGGAAAGAAAATGGCTCCCTAGTGTGCTTTGTAAGGGCTGAGGGAGGAGAGAGCTGCAGGAGAAGAGGCTCATTGCCATTTGATTTTTTTTTTTTTACTGATCAATATCTAAGAACCAAGAATTTGAAATATTACAAACAAAAAAGAACTTCGAATTACAGCCCAAGTCCATGATCTTGGTGTCCCCCTTCCACACAAAGGTATCCACTGAAAACACAGCCTCAGCTGAGTTATTCTGACACCAGGAGCTCCTTTCCCCTCTGCCCTTCTCTCAGTTGCTGCCCAGGGCCTATCTTGTCCAGGACCAGCCAGGCAGAGCTGGGCTGGTGAGTTCTGTCACTGCAGGATGTGCAGAACCCTTGCAAACATCTGTTCCTCCCCCTCCCATTTCTACCACCCAAACGCAGCTGCTTCCTCTCTGCCCCAGTGCTGATCCTGACAGCAGTGTCTCCAGCCTATTTCCTCCTCTCCAACCTCCCCCAGCACCTGTGTCAACATGAAACTCACTGACAGACCCCACTCCAGTCTAGATCCTGCAGACAGTAACAAATGGTGATTGCCGCCATACAAGGAGGGCTGGAGTCCTATTTTTCTTTCTGAGCCATCATATGAGAAACTATTTCAAGGACCCATTTTGTGCCATTAATGCATCCCTCCCTTTCAATAACTCACTCAGACATCACCTTAATAGTTCTATCTCCCTAGTGAACAAGTAGCTAGCCTCCAATTACTCTGACCCACTTGCTGCTGCAGTGCATGTTGTTCAAGTGATGGTTGGTGATCAAGTGGCCAATTCACAATGATGATGGGACAGGACACTTAATGTCTATGTTGCAGGCATTGCTTCCATGTATTGTATTTTAAAGGCCTTCATGAGAGTTTTGAAAGAGACCTTTATTATAAAGGCATGTGCCACTTGTTCTGTGATGTCTGGAACTGGGGTAGTTGGCCTTGGCCCAAGGTTTTTCTCTGAACTGTGTGTACTCTGAGCTTCCCCAGGCCTTGCCAGCCTGCAGGTATATAAAAGGTCACACTACCAACCATCTCCTCCATTTTACCAGCTCTTGTCTTTATCTCTCACACAGAACTTAGCCCCTAACAAAAGGCCGCATAATAATAGTAGAGTCCCCAGGAGATGTCTGCTTCTTTCCAGGGGCTGCTACTGATGCCCTCCTATTTATTCCTTGGTGCCTGTGCTAAATAACTCTGAGTCCACGGGGCACTGCTATCTGCTGCTACAGCTGAGACACTGGGGCCCTTGAAATGCCGAAGCCAGACCATGTATTATTATGGATGGGGGAGAATGCCTCTCTTCTCTTTGTGATACCCTTTGTTAGAGGCACAGCCAAGCAGGCTTGCTTATGTGCTGCTGTCTTATTACGGTTTTTATTAGAAGCACCCTTCTACATTCTTATGCACCCTTCTCTTCTACATTCCTATTCTCAAAAGATTAAAAAATTACTTCAAAGGCAGCTAGACCAAGAAACAAATACATCTACATTCAGAATTTCCCCTTCCCTCCCCTCCCAAGACTAAGGATTTCTTACTGGACCCAGCTCACTGTGCCTGGTTTGTGTTTCCCTCAGACTGAAGCACATAAACTTTGATACTATATATACTCTTCAACATACCAACATCACCTATGCACTTCTTTGTCCTTCTCCCTACAAGAGCTAAGTTAAAAGAGAAGAGACAAAGACAGAGAGAGCAAAGGCGAGGACACCCAGGTGGCCTTATGTCTGGTTTCCAATAGTAGTAAAAGTTCTTCAAAGTCTATATACTTATGTCAACATCAAAGAACAAAAAAGAATGGGTGATGGCAATTTGTGGTCAGAAGCAAAAGGTTTTCCATCTCTTCATAAGAGAAGTTCAAGCCGAGACAAGAGGATATCAATTAAAATATTATGTAGGCTATTTTGGGATTGAATGGGAGAAAGAAGTTCATTAGATGGCCTTTGTCTTGGTCAGTTTGGGCTGCAATAACAGAAATACCATAGACTTGGTGGCTTAAACCACAGATATTTCTCACAGTTCCAGAGGCTGGGAAGTCCAAGATCAATGTTCCTGGTGAGGGTCCTCTTCCTGATTTGCAGATGACTGCCTTCCTATGGTGTCTTCACATGGTGGAGGGGGAGATCATCTCTCTTGTGTCTCTTCTTATAAGGACACTAATCCCATTTATGAGTGCTCCACTTTCATGACCTAATTACCTCTCAAAGGCCCCATCTCCATATACCATCTGCAATGATTTGAATATTGTTTGTCCCCACCAAAACTCATGTTGAGGTTTGGTCCCCATTGTGGCAGTGTCAGGAGGTAGTACCTTTAAGAGGTGATTAGGTCTCTAAAATGGATTAATGTCTTTCCTCATGAGACTGAGTTAGTTCTTGAGAGAGCAGGCTGTTATAAAGCAAGGTTGCCTTTGTGTTTTGCCCTTTTTGCATGTACCTGGTTCCCTTTCTGTTTCTGCATCATGTTTTCACACAGAACAAGGCCCTTACCAAAAGTTGACCAGATGCAACTGCCCAATCTTGGACCTTCCAGCCTCCAGAATTGTGAGCTAAATAAACTTCTTTCCTTTATAAATTACCCAGTCTCAGGTATTCTGTTATAGTAGCAGAAAACAGAATGAGATACCATCATATCAGCCACATCCTATGGCTTCAACATATGAATTTGGGGAGGGACATGAACATTCAATCCATAGCAGCCTTTAAGGCCCATTGTAATCCTGAGGCTGGAGAAACTGCTTAGGACAGTGTGATGTTGTCCAAAGTGTGGTAGGCAAGCCACCAGTAAGATGCGAGATGATTGTCAGTCACAGCCCAATCAACATTCATAATTAACAGTTACAGGTTTGTTATTAAAATTTTCTTCTATTTAGGGCACTTGATACTGGATTTCAATTTATGACAGTGACATAAATTTTCCTTTTAAAGAAAGTTTAAGCAAAAAAAGTTGATTAAAAATATTAAGGAAATAATAGTATAGATAGTACATGATATGGCAGAAATTGTGAAAGTGGTGTTTGAGAGAGGCTCAAGGCTGAGAAATGATGGGGGTCATGGTTAGATATGTATGTGCTCAGACATGTATGAGCAGACATATAGTGCTGGATACCCAGATTTGGCCAAGGCTTCACTCTTGAAAGCCTAGGAGGAGCAACCTCAAAAGGCTGGAGTTGTTCCTCCCAAGAGAAAAAGGCTGCCAGTGGAAAGTGCCTCAGTGGGAGCTGATCTAGGGCTGTCCTTAGCCCCCAGGCCTGATTCGACAGTTAAGTGTGGAAAATCACTTTATAAAGTGCTGCCCAAATGCCAGCTAAACCTCCTCCAGCCCTAACTGTAGGTGTTTAACCACACGTTAGAGTGTCCTGTTCTGACAATGCTGATGAGTCTTTAGCCCCTGTCTGGCCAGCAGTCTCTCTTCTTAAGCCTGATTTGTGAACCCAGCCCTCATATCATCTGAGATTGGGGGGAAAGGAAGAAATTGAGAAAAAACCAGTCATGTCTACCGCAGGTGGCCCAAGAGTGTCTCACAATCACTGTACCCCAGGGTTCCTTGGGAACAGGACAGAGGGGTAGAATTATCCCCATCCTACTTCCACCCCCCATCTTTTTATTATCCTATAAAACCACCCAGGTGTCTGTGCCTTTCAAACAGTTCCCTGAGCACAAACCCTGGGAAGAGTATTTAAAGGCCATTGAGAGTGATTTGAGTTCTTCCCAGGGCCCTCAGTCTCAAGTAGGTCAAGTTGTCCTTTTATGCTGTGAACAAGCTAGGGTAGGTCACTGAGCAATAAGCCCTCGCAGTCCAACTCCAAAGAGCATGTGGGAAAAACTCTTTCCTTACAGGAGGCTGCAAGCCATCTGCAGGGAAACAAACAGCCCCTCCTTTCAGCTCACTAGTCCAAAAGCTGCTTTTGCCAAATACTGCTTCCAGTTTAATCTGTCTTTCACTTGAATCTGCATCATTTTTCTTATTTAAATAGCCAAGTGAGGCCCTAGTGGTCCTCTCAGATTCCCATATTTGGGTTCTTTGTTTGCATGTGTATAGGCATGGGGCCTCTAAGCAACTCTCTTTTTTGCTTTTTCCTATTGAATATTACACATGTAGTGCCTTCCTTTGAATCCTGCAGTTTCTATTTATCAGGATAAGTTGACTTTAGGCTGAAAGTTTCAAGAGCCTTGAGTGATTTGGATTGGCTGTTGGAAAAAGAGGTTTAGAGCAGAATAAAATAGTGGAGTCTTTAAAGACATACAAAAAGGGGGAAAGAGAAGTGGGGGACAGGGCTGTTGAAAGACCAGCTGTCCCATCCAACCCCATCTTTATACACACCATCAGCAGGGTCTTATTTAAGGCAACACTCCACCTCCCCCCCCCCAACCTACACATACAATTCAGCTCATTAGGGGCTCTGCTGGCCTCTCAGAGCTTCCAGCAATGCTGAGAAAGGTGAACTGACTCTAGCTACTAAGCGTGCCCTAGTACTAGAAGGCTTCTCAGGCATTTTGCCTTATTAAGCACATCAACAAGATGGTGCTCCAAGTGATAATGACCTGGGAATAGAGTTTCCAGACAAATTACAGGATGTAATATTTGAAATATACAAACATTAAAAAAATACCTGTTTAACTGGGCAGCCCATATTTTTATTTGCTAAATCTGGCAATTTAGTAGATTTAGCAAAACCCTACCCAGAGACTCCATAGGAGCAATGTGACTCTAAATTGCCCCTTGATAATGGGATGAGATGAGTCTTCCAAGATAAAATGTACTTTTTTCAAATTGTCTAGTGAGGGTTAAACTCTCCAGCTCTAACCCCAGTGCCCAAATCTGCGATAAGAACTCATGTCTAGTTTTCCCATGTCGAGAGCAGTTGGCTATCTCCCTGGTTCCAATTCTCACTTGCTCTAGGTTACCTGTCCACTTATCTCAAACTCTGCCACCTGCAAGTTTTAGAGAAATGTGTAAAATATCTCTACAGGAGGTTAGTCTAGGCGATGGTCACTTAGGGGTCTCTGAGAATGTTCTGTGATTGTTCCCCATGGAATCAGCAGAATTCAGGAGAAGAAAGGAAAGGACTATTGTCCAGCCTGTCCCCTATGACTTCTAAGCCTATCTCTTGAGGCTCTTCAGCCTATGAGCCACCATCTTGGCTCTAGTAGCTCTGCTAGTGGAAGCTATCATTTTGTTCACAAAGACAGAAAGGTCCATTAAAACAAAAGAAATTTAAGATAAGAGTTTATGAATATTCAAAAAGACAGCATATTGCATGATATATCACATGTTCACATGCCACAAACAGAAGCACATGTACTGTACTTCCCAGAATGCTTGGAAGGGTATTGGACTGCCCTTAGTTTTCTAGCCTCTAGGCTTTATTACACAAACTAGCTTGGGAAAGATGGTGGATGCCACAGCAGCTTGGACAATGTATAGGACCCCCTCCAATTTAAAGCTGTTCCTCCCAATACCACTGTGGCCCACACAGTACACAGGAATCAGGTTTCTGAAAAGGATCACAGGCCTTGAGGTTCTGGCTCTACAATTTTCAGCTGCCCAGAGGTTAAGCTTTAACAGAGTAATCCTGTCTTGGTATGGTTTCCCCAAGGGATCTAAGCTGGAGGTCTATTGCCATTTATTTATTTAATCAACAAACATTTAATAAATTTCTACTGTGTGCCAGCACAGCTTATACAGCAGTGAAAAAAGCTGATGTAATCCCCAAACTCATGGAGCTGAGGTTCTAATGGGAGACACAGACAAGGAAATGAGCAATTACAATACAAGATGTAGAAGTGTAAATGATGTAGGAGCATGAAGGAGGGACCCCTCACCCATTCCAAGAGGATCTTGGAAGGGACCTCCCTGGAAACTGATGTCTGAACTGAGGCCTAAAGGATGAAAACGAGTTAAGGGAGAAAGGTGTTCCAAGCAAGGGGAACATATCCCAATGACCAGAGGGGAGTTAGAGGAGCAGCGGGATGGAAGCATGGAGTTTGAGGGCAAATCATCGTAACGCATGGCATTCACCCAAGATGTCCTGTGTGCCAGTGTGGTGCTAAGTGTTTGGTATACATTGTCTCATTTCAACCTCACAGCATCCCTTGGATGAGACAACTGAGGCACAGAGAGATTAAGGGCCTTACCAAAGTCACACCTCTGCTAATTGGTGAGGCTAGAATTGAACCCCAGTCGTCTAACTCCAGAGCCTACATTCTTAACCCCCACGCTGTAATGCCCAAATCTATAACCAACAAAAAAGCTTCCTGTAGGAGAAAGATGAGGTGGTGGCAGTCCATTAACAACAACAACAACAACAAAAGTAAAATCGCACAAGCCAAGAGGGAGAGTTATATTTTCCCCAAGCTTCCTACAGCTGCTTATTGGTCATCGGACACATAAAACATCTTATGGACATTTCACTGCCAAAGAAAAATTGCTTCAAACTGAGCTATGAGTTAGGCATTACCAGAAATATTAATATATTTTCATAGTTCAGCTCAATTAACACATTGTTTATTATGTTGCTTTATAACACTGTAGACTGTTAAAGCTTATTTCTTCATTTTGCAGATTTGGAAATTAAGGCTGGCCAGAGAGGTGATTCAATTTGCTCAAAGTCACATGGCTAGTCAGTAGCAGAACTGAACTAGAACACTTAATGAGCCCAGTGCTCTTTCTACTGCAAATATTTATTAAAATAGTGTCTAAACAGGGGAAAGATTTAAAGCTGATTGGTCACAAGTGGTCCCCAGACCCTGCTATAAGGAACTTGTTGGAGGTTCCCTGAATAAAAACAAACACTGTTTGGGACTGGAAATTTTCCAGGCTGTCCATCATTCAAACAAATGGATGTCTTTTTGAGCATGGATTACTCATTTGTTTATTCAGCAAACATTTGTTGAGCCCCATGCTAGGTGGAGATAGAGATAAGAAAAGTCCACAGTCTCTGCCTTGAAGAGCTTAGAATCCAGTAGGGAGAGACTTATGTGTAAACACATAAGTGTAATAAACTCCTACAGGTATAGAGGGGGCAAAAAAGAAGGGATGAAAGGCTTCAGATAGGAAGTCATCAGCCAAAAAGGAAACCAAGCCAAGCTAAGCACTGAGCATGATGTGATGCAGAAACTTAAGTGTGCTATGGTCAAAGTTCAATTGAAAGAGGGAGGAAGGGATCTTTGTGACCTACAGAGGTCATGGAAGGATTTTTGGAAATGTAAGTCTAGAAATGAGCTTTGAAGCGTGTGTAGGGATCATATAACCAGAGGGATGCTTCAGATGGAGAACAACATGACTAAAGGTATAGATACAAGAAAGGACATTGTATATTTGAGGAAAGCCCTTTGGATATATCAAGTTTAAAATTGTTCTTAAACTACCTTTCACCTTTTGCGTCTCCAAAATAGTTTCCTTTTGCCTTTCCTGTAAGTACCTCTAGCCAGTGGGTCACATTTGAATTGTTTCTTCACTGTCCAATATCACTCTTCACTCTCACTGTACCTCTGGTAGTCTGCAAGGCCACCATGTACAGTTGTGTATGTTGTTCACCACACAAAGATGCCTAGTCATGGAGGTGAATGCGGGGCTGAAATCCAGACTTCACTGTACTCACCAAGCCACACTTTCTTTTCCTAATTTGATACATGTGTACTTGTTAGGCCGTATGCCCCAAAAAAGGTGCACTTTTTCTAGTTTATGGGAAGGTGCCCTAGCAGTGGCTGAGGTACAAGATTATCTGTAGATGAAATTGTGAGGGAAATGAGATTTCTCTCTAATTTCTTCTGGCCCCAGTCTTTATAGCTGAAGCCACTAACGAAGCCACAATCTGTAGACTCAGTTCCACCACAGTTCTTACATTAATCATGACTGAAGTAGGAAAGGTATCAGGAGCCCCAGCCACCCTTCAGGGAGCTTAGAACTGCCACTTTCCTGGATCTGGCATCAGCTAATCCAGAGATGACCTGGGTCTGATGTGGCTTCCTCGATTTGATTTCCTTCTAATCCTAAACTGGATGACTAAGTGCCACCAGTTCCCCTGAGTCAGTTTTTCTTGGAAAACTACATTTCTGCATGACTAACAAGCAAGCTTATTCCTTGTTTTTTTGTCTCCCCTGCCTGGCAGTACCACCAAAATCATCCTTAGAAATCAAGTGGACAGGCCAGGTGCAGTGGCTCACACCTGTAATCCTAGCACTTTGGGAGGCTGAGGCAGGAGGATCATTTGAGGCCAGGAGTTCAAGACTGGCCTGGGCAATAGCAAGGCCTCGTCACTATAAAAAATTAAAAAATTAGTCAGGCATGGTGGCATCCACCTTTAGTCCCAGCTACTTGGGAGGCTGAGGCAAGAAGATTGCTTGAGCCTAGGAGTTTGAGGTTGTAGTGAGCTACAGTGATGCCACTGTACTGTAGCCCAAGACCTTGTCTCAAAAAAAATCAAGTGGATGCTCACCTGCCATACTCATCTACCATGGTGGGAAGTTGATATATAATAATGTTTTGTGATTTGAATTGTCTTAAAATGGAGTCACTTATGACAAATGACTCAGCCCACAGTGAAACTGCTGACCCCTCAAAGTGATAAACATATGTATGGTGGACTGAGGTGATAAGATAACACCTGCTGTGGCTAGGCAGCCCCCAGATCTGACTAGAAAGTGAAGCCACAAGGTGGCTGAGATAATGACTATGGACACTCCTGTGGAAGGTCATAAAAACTGCAAAGAAACTGACCATGGCCGAGAAGCCTGCAAAAGCTCTGCCCCTGAGAACTCTGAGGCCTCCTCTCAATTAGCAGCAGCTGCCAGAAGCTCAGCTGGAAGAAGAGCAGTGGAACACCCCACACACCATACTACCAGGCTGGTAGGCGTTTTAAGGGAAATCCGGACCTGCTAGTTCATCAGTCAGCATGCTGGTCTTCCAAGCTACTCACCATGGTTCCTTCCCCCTCTCTCTTATTACTGCCTGTGTGTGTGTTGAATTTATTTGCATGATTGTTGGTGTGTGAAAGCCTCGCAATAAACTGTGAATTTGAAAATATTTAATTGGCCACTGAGTCACTGTGAAACCTCCCAGTTGGAGTTAGTACAACTAGGCTGATTCCAACCTGACAGGATAATAGTCCTGTGCCAAGACTGGACTCCCTTTTCCTTCCTGGGCCATGAAGAGCCACTCTTCCCCACAACCTAGCAATTAGGGCTTTCAGACCTCCAGGGTTTCCCCTTCTTTATCAGGGTTAAAGGGCTAAGCTGCTATAAAGACCCAACAGTGCAGGGAGTCAAAAACAAGGAAGTTTCTTTCCACATGACAGTCTACAGCGCATAGGTGATCTACTCAGCTCATTCAGTCACTCATGGACTTAGGTTCATTCCATCGTGTCTTTTCACCTTCATATAGGGCAACAGTTTCATCTGCCTAATTGAAGCTGTGTTACAGACACATTCATGTTTCTGCCAGCAGGAAGAGGAAAAAAGCATAGAGGATCACATGTGCAAAGTTTAAAGGGCTGAGCCTAGAAAAAGCACACATGACTCCTGCTCACATTCCTTTGGTCACAAAGCCACAGGGTGACTGGGAAATGTACATAGTACCTAGCTGGACAGCCTCATCCAGCTACAACTCTATAATTATGGAAGATGCTACCCCTTCTCTCCTATCAGTGAAAAGCATCTGTTTTGTCACAATTTCCTATCCAAAGTAAAAACTTGATGATCAAGTTCAATCAGGTTCAACCAACTTAAACAGAATCAAAACTTGATGTATTAATAAATGTGTTTGTGGCAAGTGCCCTGGCTCACACCTATAATCCTAGCACTTTGGGAGGCCAAGGCAGAAGGATCAGTTTAGGCCAGAAATTGAAAAACAGCCTGAGCAACATAACGAAATACCACTCCCCC
>VBSM01000656.1:518728-537077 GCA_008086735.1 Cheirogaleus medius | reverse complement strand
AAAAAAAAAAGACAAAGATGGTCATTATATAATGATAAAGAGAGCAATTCAGCAAGAAGATATGACAATTCTAAATATATATGCACCTAAAACAGGAGCTACCAGATTTATAAAACAAATGCTATTAGATGTAAGCAAAAAAATAAAACAGCAGCATCATAATTGCTGGGGCCTTCAACATTCCACTGACAGAACTGGACAGATCATTGAGGCAGAAGATCAACAAAGAAACACTGGACATAAACAAGATTCAAGAACAAATGGAACTAACAGACATTTGCAGAACATTCTGCCCAAAAACTGCACAATATATATTCTTCTCACTAGTACATGGGACATTTTCCAAGATAGATCATATGTTAGTCCACAAAACAAGTCTCAGCAAATTCAGAAAAATTGAAATTTTTCCATGTATCTTCTCAGACCACAGTGGAATAAAACTAGAAATCACTTCCAAGAGGAACTCTCAAATCTACACAAAGTCATGGAAATTAAACCTACTGCTGAACGATCCTTGGGTCAGTGACAAAACTAAGATGGAAATCAAGATTTTTCGAACTGTCTGACAAACATGACACAAGCATCCAAAATCTATGGGATACAACAAAACCAATGTTAAGGGGAAGTTCATAGCTTTA
The DNA here is from genome assembly GCA_008086735.1 of Cheirogaleus medius. Taxonomy (NCBI): domain Eukaryota; kingdom Metazoa; phylum Chordata; class Mammalia; order Primates; family Cheirogaleidae; genus Cheirogaleus; species Cheirogaleus medius. The sequence continues at coordinate 536,439 of VBSM01000656.1, read as the reverse complement.
AATGCTTACATCAAAAAGAGAAAGATCACAAATTAACAACCTAATATCACACCTCAAGGAACTAGAGAAAGACAAACCAAACAAAAGCTAGCAGAAGAAAAGAAGTAACAAAGCTCAGAGCAGAACTAAATGAAATGAGCCCAGTGAGACGCAGAGGTCCTCTGGGCCCTCCAGCTGCGGGCCCTCCAGCTCCAGGTCGGTGGGTACTGGGGGGGGGGCCAGGATGGGCTGCAGCCTCTTCCCTGCAGACGCCCAGAGCCCTCACTGTGGTTGCCCTCTGGCTGGGCCCAAGCCTGAAAACAGCAGTGAACATTTCTCCCAACTCCACCTCAATGACCTGATGATGGTGGCAGCCTCTCTGAGGCCAGACTCCACTGGTTACTGGGTTTCCTGGCCCAACCCTGCCCGGCCTAGGTGAAGCCCCCACCAAGCCTTCAGGATGCAGCACCTTTGGGTGGTGGTGAGTGTGGCAGGGCAAGAAGAACAGCAGCCTCCCAGATACCATGGAGGGCCATTTAGTTTTGGAGGGCCTGAGAAGGGAGGTCTGTGGACACAAGCTTGGTCATCTCTTTGGCCATGGAGCCACACAGATCCGGGTCCTGATATGACCACTCTGTCCCAATTGGGCGAGCCCTACTTAATCCTGACAACAAGGGACAAAGGCCTTAAGTGGGCCTGAAAGGTGAACAGAGCCCTGAAGGATAATGGGTGGAATAGTTAGCAGGCCATTGGGGGGTTGGTCTTTCTTCTACCAGACTTTGATATCAGAAGAGAGAAATAACATACCACATTTGGCCACTTAGAAATGCCCACCACCCTTTGGGGAGATTTACTGGCCAGTTATAGAAGTGTGTATATAATATGAAAAATCTGCTCTCAACCTTTCCCCTAACTTTTTAAAAGAAACGCTCACTACATCTAGCCCTTCTAGATGTCAAGAGGTTGCTGATGTATGACAGAGTCAGAAAATCACATATCTTGTAAATGCCCATTTGTTTTTCAAAAAATCATAGAAAAAATGTCTTCTGGAAATGACTTTGTGAAATTGAGTCATTAGACCACCTCTAGAAGCAACACCCATCCACGTTTGTTCAGTGGGTTAAAGGACATGGAGCAGAAGACCTTGAGAAGCAAGAGAAGATTATATGCCAGTCTGGTCTTTCTTAGAAGACATTTTCATATTATAACCATTGTTTTGTGTGTGCATGTTATTCATCAGTACTGTATATACAGTTGACAAAACTAAGTACTTTTTTGAAATACCTAGTCTTTCTAGATGTTCTGAAGTACCTGATATATGTTAAAAGTAGAAATAGCAATAATACATTTGGTAAATACCTTTTTGTTAAAGTTCACATGAAATGTTTTTTTGGGAGAATGGCCAAACCATCTCTTGAGTACTGCATATTGTATTTGTGTACTGGTTCAGGGGAGGAGGGAGGAGAAGGAAGAGTTCTATGCCAGTATGCATTTATAGTGAGGCAAGATTAACCACAGTTCCTATGTCTGTGCATTTTGTTTTACTCACCTGTTTATATAGTGTACATAAAGGACAAACAAGTCCTAATTTACATCTAGTCTTTCTAGATGTTAAAGAGGTTGCCAGTGTATGACAAAAGTAGAGTTAGTAAACCAATGTATTTTGTTCATTTTGTTTTAAAATTCCTAGGAAAGACTGTCTTCAAAAAATTTGAGCATAGCCCACTGGGTTCATGGAGGAGGGAAGGGTTCTAGGCCAGAATGTTTATATTTTGAAGACACTTTCAAATTACAACTATTGTTACATGTGTGCAGTTTATTCAAGGCTGCTATATATATAGTGGACAAATTATATCCTTACCGGAAACATCTAGTCTACCTAGATGTTTAGAAGTGCCCAATGCATGTTAAATGTAGAGGTAGTAAAATATCACTTTGTAAATATCTTTTTGCTAAAATTCATAGGAAATACCATCTTTTGGAAATGGAATTGTTAAACCACCTCTGTGAGCAGTATAATACCATCTATATTTGTTCAATGATTTGAAGGAGGTGGGAGGGAAGGAATTGCAAAAGGTAATATGCTAGTGTGTTCATACTTGGACATTTTCAGATACCATTTTTCTTATGTTTTGTGCACTTTGTTTTGCTATATGCATACAGTGTATACAATGGAAAAACGAATCCTAATTTTGCAACAACTAGTCTCTAGATGTTAAAGAGGTTGCCAGTGTATGACAAAGTACTTAGTAAAATTAGCACATTTTGTACACTTTGTGTTGAAATTCATAGGAAAAGGTTTGTCCTCTGTAAATGACTTTTGGATATGAATTTGTTCAACCATCTCTAAGCATTAAGCACACCTGTACTTGTCCACTGGATTGAAGGCAGAGAGAAGGAAATGAGGAGGGAATGGTTCAAGGCCAAAATGGTCTTATTTAGAAGTTACCTCAGATTATAACCATTGCTACATGTGGGCAATTTTATTTAACAGTGCTGTGTACATAATGGACAAGTTCTTATATGAAATATCTAGTCTTTCTAGATATTTAGAAGTGCTTGATGTATTTAAAATTAGAAGTAGTAGAAGAACACTTTACAAATAGCTTTTAAAAACTGATGGGAAATATTGTGTTTAGAAGTAGAATTGTTAAACCACCTCTGTGAACAGCACAGTCTCTGTACTTGTTCATTGGATTGAAGGAGGTCAGAGGGAAGAAATTACAAAAGGTGCTTTGGTAGTCCATACTAGAAAATTTCAGCTTATTCATTGCCCTGTATGTTACATGCATTTCATTAAACTTTGCTGTATTGTATACATTGTGTATATACCGGACAAATGAGTCCTAATTTTATAATATCTAGTCTCTAGATATTAAAGAGGATGCCAGTGTATGACAAAAGTAGAGTTAGTAAGCTAACATTTTGTACACATTGTGTTAAAATGACTAGAAAGGCTGTCTTCTGAAAAGGACTTTGGGAAGTGAAATGATAACATCACATCTAAGTGAAACATGTGCCTATATCCACTGGGACGGTAGTGGAGAAGAGTTGGAAGAATTAAAGGATTCTAGACCAGAATATTCCTATTTAGAAGATACTTTCAGATATAATCATTGTTACGTGTTCGTAGTTTACTCAACACTACTTTGTATATAGTGGACAAACTTAAGTCCTTATTTGAACCATCCAGTTTTTCTAGATGTCTAGAAGTACACAAAATATGTTCAAAGTAGAGGTACTAAATATAAATAACACATTTTGTAGATATCCTTTTGTTAAAATTCATATGAAATACTGTCTTTTAAAAATTGAGTGTTCAAACCACTTATCTGAACAGTATGCATTATTATGTTTGTGCTGGTTCAGGGAGGAAGGAGAAGAAAGTGCAAAGGGCTTTATACCAATGTGTTTATGTTGACATAATACTGACCATTGTCCCTTATGTCTGTGTATTTTGTTTTACTTTTTTAAAAAGGGGGGAAAGAAAGAACTAAATAAAATGCAAAATTAAAAAAATACAAAGGATCAATGAAACAAAAAGTTGGTTCTTTGAAAAGATAAACAAAATCTATAGACCACTAGCTAGATTAACCAGAAAAAAAGAGAGAAATGACTCAAATAAACTCAATCAGAAATGAAAAAGGAGACAGTACAACTGATACCACAGAAATACAAAATATCATCTGTGACTACTATGAAAACCTCTATGTACACATACTAGAAAATCTAGAGGAAATGGATATATTTTTGGAAACACACAACCTCCCTAGTTTGAATCAGGAAAAAAACAGAAATCCTAAACAGACTAATAATGAGTAGCAAAATTGAAACAGTAATAAAAAAATCTCCCAACAAAAAGAGCCCTGGGCAACCAGATGGATTCACAGCCAAATTCTACCAGACCTACAAAGAAGAATTGGCACCCATCCTACTGAAACTGTTTCACAACATCAAGAAAGAGGGAATTCTCCTTAACTCAACTTATGAAGCCAGTGTAACCCGGATACCAAAGACAGGAAAACATACAACAAAAAAAAGAAAACTACAGACCAATATCCTCTATGAACATATATGGAAAAATCCTCAACAAAATATTAACAAACCAAAATCAATAGCACATCAAAAAGACAATTCACCATGATAAAGTGGGTTTCATCCCAGGGATGCAAGTATGGTCAATGTATGCAAATCAATAAATGTGATTTACCACATAAACAGAATTAAAAACAAAGACCTAGCACTGTGGGAGGCCAAGGCAGGAGGATTGCTTGAGCTCAAGAGTTTGAGGCCAGCCTAAGCAAAAGCGAGGCCCCTTCTCTACAAAAAATGGAAAAATTAGCCAGGCGAGGTGGTACACACCTGTAGTCCCATCTGCTCTGGAGACTGAAGCAGGAGGATCGCTTGAGCCCAGGAGTTTAAGGCTGCAGTGAGCTATGATCACACCACTGCACTCCAGCCTGGGCAACAGATCAAGACCTTGCCTCAAAAAAATAAAATACAATAAAACTAAAAAAAAATAAAATAGAGAATGAATAACACCAATTCTACAAACTCTCTACCAGAAAATAATAGAGAAGCCAACACTTCCCAATGCATTTTATGAGGCAAGCATTACTTGATACCAAAACCAGAGTAAAACAGTACAAGAAAAGAAAACTATAGATCAATATTTCTCATAACCTATTGGCAGAGATCCCCATCATGGCAGGAAAACATGGACTTTGGAGAGATACAGACCTGGGTTAGAGTCCAGAGTCTGTCATTTACTAGCTAGACCACTTTCACAAAATTACTTAACATCTCTGATCCTAGTTCTCATCTGTAAAATGGAGATGATTACACCTACACCCAAAGTTTTGTTGTAAAGATTACATGAGATAATATAAAATGTTTAATGTAATACCTGAAATATAGTAGCATTCAATAAATGTTGAATAGCATTTCTATTACTATTGCTATTATTATTGATGTTTCCACATATGTGAAAATGTGAGGTATATTTAAAACAACTGAAACCAGAATGGACCTTCTATATACCTTCCAATCTTGTAGAAGCTGGATGGGAGTATATGTCCAGGGGATACAAGGCAGAAGTAGTGTGTATCCCTGGGATAACCCATGGCTAGGTAGTGTAACCTAGGTAGTGTGTATCCCTGGGATAACCCATGGCTAGGTAGTGTAACCTTTGCCAGGAGGTTAATAGAAGCAGAATGAAGGAGAGGAATTCCTCCCTTCTCAGGAGGATTTATAGGAACAAAGCGGGAAGCATGACTTGCCCTTAGACTCATTCTTCTCTGGTGAGAAGAATGAAGTCCCACCAATCTGAGGGCTTCTGGAGCCGAACAACCCACGTTTCCCCAGACTCACGACAAGTAGATTCTGATCAGTGGTTTTGGAATGGAGCACAAGAGTCATAACATTTTTAACAAGCACCACAGATGTTTCTAGTACACACGGCTCAATGTTTTCGGCTGATTTGTGTCCCCCTCAAATTTATATGTTGAAGCCCTAACCCTCAGTACCTCAGAATGCAACTATATTTTGAGAAAGAGCTTTTAAAGAGGTGATTAAGTTAAAATGAGGCCATTAGAGTTGGCCCTAATCCTTCTGACTGGTGTCCTTATAAGAAGAGAAGATTAGGACACAGAGGGAAGACCATATGAAGACACAGGGGGAAGACAGCCATCTGTAAGCCAAGTAGAGAGGCCTAAGAATACACAACCCTACTGACACCTTGATCTTGGACTTTTAGCCTCCAGAATTATTAGGAAATACATTTCTGTTGTTTAAGCCACCCAGTCTGTGGTGTTTTGCTATGGCAGCCCTAGCAAACTAATGCACTTATGAACCACACTTCTTAATTACAAAGAAAACAGTAAAATCATAGGTTTCAAAATTCAAAAGGAAAAAAATATTATATAAAGAAAAATCTTCCTACAACTGTCCCCAGCCACTTGTTCCCCTCTCTGAAGGCAATCCATGTTATCAGTTCCATGTGTATTCCTCCAGAGATGCTTTATGCATGTGAAAGCAATAGGTATATTTAAGCAAAGTCACGTGCTACACTTTAAACACTCTGCTTTAGGCAATGAGAGAAGAGTTAGGGTTTTTTGAGCTGCAGAGCGGCCTGGTGATGGGATAAGCAGGCCTGATGGCGGGGTAAAAGATGAGGTATCTCAAGAATGGAAAAACAAAGACCACAGGTACTCCCTAAAAATTTGGAAGTAATTGATGGGTACACATGGGCACAGAAAGAAGTAAAATTGTTGGAAATCAAGAAGGGAGGTGGGGGAGGAGAGGAGGGGTAAAATCTTACCTAACAGGTACAATGAACAATATTCAGGTGATGGGAACACTTATAGTCCTGACTAAAGCATTATAAAGCTATCTATGTAACAAAAACATTTGTACCCCTTTAATATTTTGAAATAAACAATAATTTTTTAAAAAGATGATAATGATGGTTTCCAGCTCAAGCATGTAATGGTTAGAAGATTGGTAGGGAGCATAGTGAGGAAACCACAGTTCAGAGGTGGGTAATAAGAGCCTGAACTAGGGCAGTAGCTGTGAGGCTATAATGGTAAGGACATATAAGAAAAATATATTCAAAGGTCAAATGAGCAGTAATTAATTAATAAAATGATTTTGTGTGTGCTACTCTAATTTTAAAATTAAGTGGCATGATTGAAAAATATACCTCTCACCTTTTGCATTGGTTTCAATATGGCCAGCAAGCCAGGGAAGAGTGGGGATTTTTTTCCCTAAAACTTATTTTATAGCTCCTGAAAGACACATTGTCCACAGTGGTCAAAGGTTTGTGCTGCAATTATTACTTTTGAATGGAAAAAATTTAAAAATCCTCTATGGAAAAAAACCTTAGCTGCTCTAAGCATAGAAAACAATGAGAATGATAACTCTCTATGGACTAGAATTCACTATTGGGTGGCTGAAGAAAAGGTTAAAGCAAAATTCAAATCAGGGTGCATTTTGCTTAAAACTTTTTGGTGACTCTGACTGCTTTGAAGATCCAAACTCCTTTCCACAGCCTCCAAGGCCTTGTATGGTATGGCCTTGTTAACCCTTCCAGCCACTCTCCTCCTTACTCTCTAACAACAGCCACTTGACCTCTGTCAGATCTACAGTGGTGCCAAACTCCTGCCAGTTTTCTGATATTTGCTCATGCTATTCCCTCTGCCCCATAAAACTCTATCCTCTTCTCTTTGCCTGACTAACTCCTACTTACTCTTCAGGCCCCAATTTAAGTGTTACTTCCTCAGGGAAGACTTCCCTGATCCCCTAGATAAGGAAAATTTTTCTTCCGTGTTTGTTTTCTAGTACCTTCTTATTTTCCCTCATAGCATTTATTAATATTAATGTCTGGCTCCCCCACTCAACTGTGGTGAGGGACTCCATGAGAGCAACAGCAATGTCTCCTTTGTTCACCATGGTATTCCCAGTGCCTGGTATAGTGTAGGCACTTAATGAAAATTTCAGTTAAAGGCAGAGAGGCAGTACGATATGCCCTACATGTGATTCCCCTCATGAGAAGCCTCATAAGAGAAGTGACCTAACTACTTCCTCTTCTTTTTCACTCTGCCATCTTAGCAGTTTCACCCAAGCTCTCTATTCCTGACCTTACCTATTCTTCAACCCACCTCTATCCTTCAGTTCTTGAAACAAAGCAGTTCCTTCCCCTCTTACTCCAGCTTTTGTTTTCTTAATTTTTATAAAAACTGGGTATAGAAAAATATTTCACTTTCTTCTTAAAGTTGCTGTAAGAAGAGCAAGAATGCCAGTTCCATGAAAAATGGTAACCAACTTTCAGATTCAATGTCAAGTTGATAATAAGGGCAGCCACTGTTCAGTTCCAGTGAGTTGTTGCTATGAAGAAATGGGGGTGCTGTGGACCAGATTTCATTTTTTCAGGAATAGCCAGGAATTCATATTTTTATGTGAACCTTCCTATTTTTGAAATATTGGCAACTATTTTTTAATACGAACATGTGTTGGCCAAATGATGCATATCTATGGGCTAGAGAAGTCTCCCATAAGCCATCTTTTTGCATCCTCAGAATTGTAAATAATTTATAATACAAGTCAGAATGAAATCAGTGGTACAATGGAAGTAAAAGCAGCATGCCATAGGAATACATAGAAAGGAACAATCACAAAATGCACATTGTCATATTAATGGACACATTTAAAAAATAAACAAGCCAAGTGACCCATTTGCATAAGAGCATAGCCAAGGCAGGTTTCCTGTGCCCCAATCCTTGCTTGGCCTCCTAAGTCACACAGCTTGTCCAGTCACGGACTGTGACATGCTCTCTTGCCTATTTTTTGCCTCCTGTATCTTGGCAATAAGGACAGGAAGTAAGGGCGGAACGATGATCAAAACAGAGAAAAATAAGCTTAGAAAGGAGCACAGTGTTCTTTCAGAAAAGCACTACAGGAAATGAGTTCAAGAAAAATGAGTCTTAGGCCTCTGCATTCATTAATCATTCATTCCTAGGTGCACCTGTTGTGGTAGCCATTTTGATTGTAATTTCCAATACTGTACTTTAAGACCCCCCACTTAAGTAACTTGCCTCATCTCTTCAGTCTCCTAGTTTACCAGAACATTCAAACCTGTGTTTGCCACTTAATCCTACCTAACTTTAATATTTGGCTTTTCCTCTAGTGAAAACACCCCTAATTGCTATTTAAATCTAACCACTTCCTCAAAGCTTATCTGGACTATTCCCACTGACTCAACTTATTTCTCATACTACCCATACTTCATCCTTTTGATTTCCCTAATCTGTAACTCTTTTGTGAATATCTTTGTGTAGCTACATAATTCATGGACTCTTTCATGATTTACCTTAGGTAATTAGTTTCCTGGAATATAGCCATAATCCACAAAACTAATATTCATAGCACTCTTGGGACTACCTGAAATCCTAGATTAGCATTTCTGATAAAAAGTTATACAAAGAGGTTTGAGGACGTATGGGACATAAAGAGGCAGATGCAAGGATGTTTGCTGAAGCACTGTTTAAAATAGAAAAAGACTAGATAAATCCCAAAGTCCATTATTTGAAGAATGGCTAAATGGACCAGGACACAACCATTTACACACACACACACAAACACAGACACATACATGCATTTTTAAAAGGGGGGGGCAGCCACAGTGGCTCATGCCTATAATCCTAACATTTTGGGAGGCTAAGGCAGGAGGATCACTTGAGACCAGGAATTTGAGGTTGTAGTGAGCTACGATGAGGCCACTGCACTCCAGCCTGGATGACAGAGCAAGACCCTGTCTCAAAAAAAAAAAAAAAAAAAAGCATAGGGGATAATTCCAAACTCATAATGGCCATTAAAGGGGAAAGAATGTTAGGAGAATATGGGAGAATAAATGGAAACTTTCAATTTTGGGGGTATTCATAATTTTATCACATTATTTTGTTATTTTAGTATCATATGCCTAGTCTAGTAGATTAGAGGGTACATGAGAACAAGGCTGAGTTTTTTTAACATTTTAAAAAATTGTTGTAAAATATACATAACATAAAATTTACCATCTTAGCCATTTTTAAATGTATAATTAATTCAGTGGCACTAAGTACATTCACACTGTTGTATAACCATCACCACCATCCATCTCCAGAACTCTATTCATCAAGCATAACTGAAACTCTGTGCCCACTAAACAATAACTACTCATTCTCTCCTCCCTTAGCCCTGGGCAACTACTACTCTACTTCCTGTCTCTATGAATTTGACTACTCTAGGTACCTCATATAAATGGAATCATGCAGTATTTGTCCTTCTGTGACTGGCTTACTTCACTTAGTAGAATGTCCTCAAGGTTCATCCATGTTACAGCATGTGTCAGAATTTCCTTCCTTTTTAAGGCTCAATAATTATTCCACTGTATGTATATACCACATTTTGTTTATCCATTCATTCACCATTTGGATTGTTTCCACCTATTGGCTATTATGGACAATGCTGCTATGACCATGGATGTAGAAATATCTCTTTGATTCCCTGCTTTCAATTTTTTGGGGCATATACTCAAAATTCAAATTGCTAAATCATATACCGATGCTCCTTGACTTACGATGGGTTTATGTCCTGATAAACCCATTGTAAGTTAAAAATATCATAAGTCAAAAATGCATTTAATATACCTAACCTACCAAACGTCAAAGCCTAGCTAGCTTAACCTTAAACATGCTCAGAACACTTACATTAGCCTACAGTTGGTCAAAATCATCTAACGCAAAGCCTATTTTATAATAAAGTGTTGAGCATTTCATGTAATTTAATTAATACTGTACTGAAAGTTAAAAACACAATGGTTGTATGGGTACCTGAAGTATAGTTTCTACTGAATGCATATTGCTTTCACGTCATCATAAAGTCAAAAAAATCATCACTCTCAAAATCTTTGCCCATGCCTACTTCCCAGCTCGTGCTGGTACATGTCAACTAGATGCTGCAGTTTCAGGGTATTGTCCTTTTCCTGTCTTAGCAGACATAGTACATCCACAGTGGGGTTACACTGTGATTTAACCCTAGATATTGGTCTACTATTCAGGAGGAGGAGGTGTGGGCGCATGTTGTCTTGCAAGGGAGAGGCTTCTATATCATCTTCAATACAGAGGATGCTAGCTCTTAATAGGGAGGAGTGGACCACTTCTATAGGATCAGAGTGTTCATGGAAATCTAGGAATTCAAGATTTTCAGACCCAGAAGTCCCTATCCCATGTGTCAAGGTCCCATCCTTTCCCAACCAGAGCCTTGACCTCGACATAGCAGACCTGCCATAGCTGACAATTTAACCATCTTTGGAGATTGACTACTCTTATGATTAAGTCCTAGACCTGGTCCTTAGATTTCTCTGTCATCCTGCTGCAGGAAGTGAGAGCAGGATATACTACCAAGGAAGTTCTGTGGCTTTCACTCTTAACTTTAAATTGCCAACTAATCACTTTTAACTTTTTGTTTTCTTTTTTCAGAGTGTCAATCAAACTTAAGAATAGCCACAAATCCAGGCATGATAGCAGGTGCCTATAGTCCTGACCACTTGGAAGGCTGAAGCAGGAGGATCCCTTGAGCCCAGGAATTCAAGTCTAGCCTGGGCAACATAGTGAGCCCCTTCTGTAAAACAATAAAAAAAACCTGGGTCAATTTCCAGTCTTAAAAGCCTTAAAAAAATAAATAAATAAAAATAAAACAACAAAAATAGAATAGTCACCAAATTCCATCTTTTTAAGATTACCATTCTCATATTTCTCAAATGCATAATATATTCCAATAGCTGATATATTCCTTCCCACCAATAACATTTTGACTGCACTGCTACCTGTGTCAGGGAATATCAATGCTCCACCTACCACCAGTAATGTGGTTCTCAGTGTCAGCTAGGCAGTTGATGATCCAGATCCAAAATCCAATCACAGTACCTGTTGAGAAATATGATTGAGGAATTAATGAGATGTGGCTCATAAGACCATTATTTTATTGTATAACCCAATATTACTATATTAAAGACAGAAACAGGAGTTTGCAGGGTTTTGCCCTGAAGGAATGTGTGGACTCAATGGTTCACTTATTAGAGGCTGCTATCATGGGAGAGCTAGCTCTCAAATCTCTGGTAGGGATGTTTTCCAGGAAGGCTTCCCAGTATCTCAAAATCTGTGAGCTTCCCTGTGTCTTGAAAGACAAGGCAAGGCAAATATGGCCCACAGGATGGGAGCCAGAGACAATGAGTGCACTTTGCCCAGAGATGCGCCCCGGTGGTTATAAGGTGGTTATAAGGTGTTTATTAGAGATGGGCTTCCTGCTCTCTCCCGTCTGTCTACCTTTAAGTCTCTCTCCCATCTGTCTACCTTTAAGTCCACCATAACTAATCAAAGATATATAGAGTCACTATACCTCTTTTGTTTTACCTTTGTTAATTGACAACTACCTCTTAGGACTCAGAAGCTAGCCTCTGAAAGACTTTGTACCTGTTTGTTCACCTAGATAGATTAGAAGCCCCTTGAGAGGACTTTTGACCCTAACCCACTACCTGTATCCCCTAGCAACTGCATTCCCTGATATGCAAATATGTTACCCTGACAACTGGTAATTGATATCTGTGATTATAAAAACTTGTATGAATCTAACCATACTGCTGGCATTTATGGAGATACGCCAGTCTCCTAGGTACTCCCCGCTGTGCTATATCTGATCTTTATATATATATATATAAAACTATAAACTATACCTTAGTCTCTGTGTATTCTTTTATTTCTCTCTGCTGCCTATCAATTTCCTTATCCTCTGTGGCGACCCCTATCTTAGGGACTTGGCTCCGTGGGGAGAAGCAGCTGATCTCCTCACGGGCCTGCCTCAACTACTCTCACCCCGCAAGTACCTGCTTCCTCAGATCATTCCTGGCACCAACTGTCAGAGAGTCTGGGTTCCCCAGAAAACAGACTCTGAGATGGAGACTATTATGCAGCGTATTTATTAGGGAGTGCCTTTGGGATCAACATCCAAGGAAAGGAGGTAAAGGAAAGAGAACTGGGCAGAGGTAGAAATGAAGCTATGATGCAGTTCCAATGAAGACCTTAGCTAACCCCATAGGAGGCTCTGGAACTAGAATGACTGGTTGTCCCAAATTAAGTTAAGAGGACTTTGCCTTTATACCTCTGCATTTATTAGTCATTGGGTATAGGCCGTCCTTGGAAGGAGGCTTGATATTGGGTGAAGCAGTTTTCTTTAGCAGAGGCAGTCACTAAAGAGAGCTGACACCCAAGGGCCATCTTCTAGATGTGCTCCCAGCAGCTAGAGAAATAATGTCTTTTGCTAAAGGGAGATCTGGGTGGCACATTACAACATTTACCACGTGTACTAATGTCCATATCATTAGAATACAAACTGTTTCTAATCCCTCTTCTAATGGGTATGGAAAATAACACATTCACTTGATCAATAGCCATATACACACATCTGTGTTAATCTACTTTAGTAAAGATCCCACATCTGACACAGCAGTTACAGTTGATCCTATTACTTAGTTAAATTTGTGGTACTTCATTGTCACCTGCCATGATTCATCTGGTTTTTTCAGGGGCCACACTCATGAATTAAACAGGTATCTGATGGGGATTGCATTGTATATGTCTTTGAAGACACTACATTCTGGAACTCTCCCTGAAATGCAATTTGTTTTTTAATTTTTATTTATTTATTTACTTACTATCTTGGCAAGTGGGGATGAGGAATTTCTGAGGCTTTTGTGTGGCCTTTCCTACTATAATAGCTCTTACTCTACTGGTCAAGGTACCAATATGAGGGTTCTGCCAACTTCTTGGTTTTTCCAATCCAATTATGTATTCTGGAACCAGGGAAATGGCCATCAGATAGGTCCATAGACCCAGCAGACCCACAGTGGCCTATTCCTGGGCCAGGATGCCATTCATTACTTGTCTACCATATGTTCTCACTTGAACAGAGGGGGCTGGGTTTCTCTACTGAAAAGTTACCATTTTCCACTTTGTAATTAACAAATATCTTGGAAGAGATGCTTTGAGACTATGCAGCTATACTGAAGGGGGCTGTGTGTGACAGTGCAAAGCTCTATGCCTCACTGGAATCAGGGAAGCAGATGAGAAACTACCTTATGGTAGCCTCCCACAAGATAAAGAGGTAGAGGAGAAATGGTCTTATGACAGCTCCTCACAATATTGCTTATCTTGCTATGTTCCAGAAAGGATCAGAGGGTGCCTCCAAGACTTGAGTCAGACCATGGTTGAACCTTGGCTGTGAGGCCTATGTGGACATGTTCAAGGTCACCAGGGCACCATGGCAGAGCCATTCCCTTATACCCACAACTAGAATGAAAGTTCCATGAGTGTAAAGTCTGTATCTGGCTTGTTCACTGCTATATTCCCAGTACTTAGAATAGTGCCTGACACATAGTAGATGGTCAGTAAATACTTGATTTGTGAATGAATAAAGGTTTATAATGTCTGATCTTATAAGGTGAGAAGTAGGTGTCTGCCATCCCTCTCTCTACCTCAACAAGGCATCCATGTCCTTCTCTTTCCTGGTTCTTCTCTAGCTCTAATGATTTCCTTCTGTCAACTACTATTCAGCTTACTTGGACTACTAAAATCAGATTCAACAAATGCCATTTCTAAGGTATCTCTTTACTCCATTTACCTCTTCCTCACTGAATGCTCTTAATATTTGCCAGGATCAGTCCCTGAGAAAGTTGGATTGACTATGTTAGAATGGTGGGTCACTGAACTTTCTGCTAGAGCAGTATGGTTCTCAACCCTGACTGTACATTAGAACTAACTTTGAAAAAAAAAACTTTTTGTGAGCCTCCTCCCCCAGAGATTCTGATTTAAGTACTCTGTTGTGGGGCCAGAACATGGGTAATTTTTTCTAACTCTTCAGGTGATGTTAATGTACAACCAGAGCTGAGAACCACTACACTGAATACAGTACAGCCTTGTAGCTCACAACAAGTGCTTTTTGTATTTTTTTTTTTTGAGACAGAGTCTCACTCTGTTGCCCGAGCTAGAGTGCCATGGCATCAGCCTAGCTCACAGCAACCTCAAACTCCTGGGCTCGAGCGATCCTCCTGCCTCGGCCTCCCGAGTAGCTGGGACTACAGGCATGCGCCACCATGCCCGGCTAAGTTTTTCTATATATTTTTAGTTGGCCAGTTAATTTCTTTCTATTTTTAGTAGAGACAGGGTCTCGCTCAGGCTGGTTTCAAACTCCTGACCTTGAGTGATTCTCCCGCCTTGGCCTCCCAGAGTGCTAGGATTACAGGCGTGAGCCACTGCGCCCGGCCAACAAGTGCTTTTTGGCACACTTGCTCTTGGGACCTTAAATATATTTAATAGGGAAAAAAGTATTTCAATCCATAAAAGAAAGAGAACAGTCATATGCAAACAGCCCCAGGAGAGGAATTAGACTGACGTAAAGATAGTGTTTGATCATTGGATTCCTAAATCAGATGATCTGGATTGGAGCACTGACTCTGCCACTAACCAGCCAGGTGATCTTAGACAACTGACATAACTTCTCTAACATGTGAAAGCACGTATCAGTATGTCTGGCATGTAACAGGTCCTCAATATATGTTTATTGACTCTGAATATGAATCTCTGACTTTCATTTATAAATTGAGGGTAATAATGCCTTTCTGCCTATTTTCTGGGGTTGCTGGGTGATTGAAAGTAGATAATGGGCATGAAGGCACTTTATAAAAGCTTGAGTGCTATACAAATGAAAAGCATAAACATTATTTTTCTATTGTGGAAATGTTAAACATGTATGTCACTTTTTAAAAATTTTTCTAAGAAACTTCATGCCTGTGGTCCCAGAGTGTCATGACAGCCCTGGAAGTAAACTGGGCAGTACATTAACTGATAAAAAACTGAGAGAAGAGAGGTTGTGTGATCGGCTCAGCAAAACTAAGACTGGAACCCAGCAACGTTAACTCAAAAGCAGTGATTCTCTTCACCAAATGGCTGTTAAAAAGGTCTATTCGGCTGGGCGTGGTGGCTCACACCTGTAATCCTACAGCGTGAGGATCATTTGAGCTCAGGAGTTCAAGACCAGTCTGAGCAAGAGCGAGACCCCATCTCTACTAAAAACAGAAAGAAATTAATTGGCCAACTAAAAATATATAGAAAAAATTAGCCGGGCATGGTGGCCCATGCCTGTAGTCCCAGCTGCTCGGGAGGCTGAGGCAGAAGGATTGCTCAAGCCCAGGAGTTTGAGGTTGCTGTGAGCTAGGCTGATGCCATGGCACTCTAGCCCAGGCAACAGAGTGAGACTCTGTCTCAAAAAAAAAAAAAAGTCTATTAATGGATCCCTTTAAATAAGTAGGTTTTGTCATCTGATTAGAGTTCTGGACTGTTGAACATGTTGGGACAGTTTCTATTAATTGACCCTTTCAAGGCAGGGATTGTACTTGAGGAGATCCAATCAATATTCCCAAGGTCTGTATTCAGAACTTAGATAAATGATTTGTTTTAGTTTTTGGTTTTCCTCCACTTCTGTTTTCTCTTATAAAATATTTCAGTAACCATGCTGTTAGTACACTGATAAAAAAAAAAAGAAGAAGCCTCCCCACTTTGCCATAATTACCTTAGTTTCTTACCATGTGCCACTTTTCTAATTTCAACACTAAAAAAATTCAGTGACAATGGCAACACTGAAGACTAATAACCACAAGATGGCAGAATTTACCATTTCTTTTCTTTTCTTGCTTATATCATTTATTCATTCATTCATTCAAGAATTATTCTTTGGCCAGGCGCGGTGGCTCCTGCCTGTAATCCTAGCACTCTGGGAAGCTGAGGTGGGAAGATTGCTTGAGCTCAGGAGTTCAAGACCAGCCTGAGCAAGAGCGAGACCCCGTCTCTACTAAAAATAGAAAGAAATTACTTAGACAGCCAAAAATATATAGAAAAAATTAGCCAGGCATGGTGGTGCATGCCTGTAGCCCCAGCTACTCAGGAGGCTGAGGCAGGAGGATCGCTTGAGCCCAGGAGTTTGAAGTTGCTGTAAGCTAGGCTGATGCCACGGCACTCACTCTAGCCTGAGCAACATAGCAAGACTCTGTCTCAAAAAAAAAAAAAAAAAAGAATTATTCTTTGAGTGTCTACTCTGTATCAAGTGCTTCCCTAGGAGTCAAAATGATTACAAAAGAGGTGTATATGTGATATGGTTTCCTGTCCTTGATGAGCTTGTGAGGAGAAGAGTCTATGGGGAAGAAAAGACAGTTCTGATAACATTTAAATGACAATACATGGTAATGTGTAATTAAAGGCCAAAAGAGTGATGCAGACTGCCTTATGAGTTTACAGTGAGCATGAGCCAGAGAAGTCTGCATAGAGGAGGTGATAACTGAGCTGAGGCTTAAGGGATGAATAAAGTAGATCGGTTGAAGAAAAAAAAGAATAAATCCCAGGCAAAAGAACCAGTGTGGGCCATGTCACTGAGGTAGAAATGAGCAAAACATAAGCCCAGGTCAGTGATGGAACTAATCTGGTCATAACAAACAGATATTGGGTAAACAAGACTGAAATAAAATAGATCTCCATTGATTTTGCTAGAATAATGCCCAACACAAAAGCTAAATTTATCTATTAAGTTTGCCACTAACTATACCCTTTGGGCAGGCAATTTGACTGGTTTAGGTTCAGTTCTCTCCCTTGTAAAATGTGCAGGTTGGACAAGATGACCCTAATAGACCTTCTTGGAAGGAGGGAAGAGAAGAAGGAAATGAAGGAGCTCAGGAAACTTCGCCCCAAAATATGACTCCTTGATATAAAGAATATTTTGAATTAAAAGCCAATGAGATCAAAAAGCACTACAAGGGGATTTCCTTCTCTCTGCATAAACCAGTCTGAAGCCATCAAAAGATCAAAGGTTGACTTCCCTTCCTCTCCCTGTTACCTAGCCCAAGTCATTATAAACATATTATCTGTCTCTCAGGCTAATTTACAAGTCAATCTGCTTCCCCCATCCATTCATTCTCCCTAGCAACCATCTATCCCCTAAACAGAATTACCTATACTCCTCATTTTCTCCCCTTCCCTCTAAAACACATGTATAAAAATATCTGAACTTCATTGGGATATTGGGTACTCACTCTGTGATTCTTCCTACTGTGTTTCCCCGAAAATAAGACAGGGTCTTATATTTATTTTTCCTCA
>VBSM01000656.1:470506-493880 GCA_008086735.1 Cheirogaleus medius | reverse complement strand
CTCGGCCTCCCAGAGTGCTAGGATTACAGGCGTGAGCCACCACACCCGGCCTATGCGTGGTCTTTTGCCAAGGGAGTCATGTGCACTCTCTCATTCACTTTTCTATGAAACAGGCACGACTGTGATATTTTCTATACTTTACAAAGGAGGGAACTGAGGCACAGCGAGGTGCAGTAACTTTCCCAGGATATAAATGGATGTGGTGAAGACAAGATTGGATTTCAGGCAGTGGGGCTTCAGATACCATTCCAGTCACCACAGCAAGTCCTTAACGTCATTATTCCGCGACTACTTCAATGGCTTACATTTTGGTCCCAGCCCAGGAGTACTGGGTGGAGCGCCCTCTCGTCAACATGAGGGTGCAAAGACGACGGGGAACCTCAGAGAAACCATGGAGAGAACTGACACAAGCAATGCAAGCAACAAAGTTCTTTCTCGCTCTCGCAGTTTCCACACCCTGGAAAGGTGGGAGGTGTCAGAGAGTCATACGCACGCCCGCTCTCTGAGCGTCCCACTGGGTACAGGAGAGCGTGCGGGTCACGCCAACCGGACGTATTACCCTGAACTCGGCGCGGGGCGGGAAGAAAGGGCACGCTGCGTGAGCGCTGCGTGCCCATGGACCCTTCAGGCGCCGGGGATGGGGGGCGGGCGAACAGACCGTTCCGCCCAGCCGAGGGCTCATTTGCTTCGCCCGGCTAGCCCCAGCGGCGTCCGCTTCCTGGCCCTCCTCAACTTTTAGCGAGACCAACGAGAGGACACCGCCTGCATCTAGAACAGCCCGGCCAGGAGCGTAACTGAGTGTCGCGCGAACGGGAGAGGAAAGCCGCGCGCGGCTGCGCTTTCCTACCCCGGAGCCGTTCTAGACGCGGGTGAGTGCTGGGGCATTGGCCTCCACCCCGAGCGCACCCCGGAGCGGCCAGACCCACCCCCCGATACTCCTCTCCCTTGGGGCAGGACTGTGTCCTAGCCCACTCCTGGCATGCTCCACGCGGGATGCCCCGGCAGGTGCACGGGGAGGATTGTGAGCGCGGAAGAGGAAGAGCTGCCCTCCTGGGGACCCTCTCGGCCCCTCAGTGTGGTCTCGAGGTCACCATGTCCTCCCTCTCACTTCTCTTCTCCATTTCGTTCTCCTCCCTTTTCCGTACTCCGCCCCAACCACCTTTACCTTCCTGAAAGGTTAATCTCAAAAACCAGTTGGGTAGTTTCTGCCTTATTTGTGCTTGCGTGCAATTAGTTTCCCTTTCCTTTGCACACAGTGATTTCCTATCATGTGCATCCCTAGTGTTACTTTTTCTTTGCCTCCCCAATGTGGAAAAAAAACATCTCTTAAGAATCATTTGTTCATGTGATATTATTTGAAATTTTTAGACTTCCTGAATTTTGATAAATATTTTTGCAACCAGGAGCAGTATCCCCATCAGAAAGAATTCTAACATATGCATATGCCATAATTGGGCGAAGAGCCATGTGTGAATTATGTATTGGCCAGAAATAATAAAAATTGTGTAATATGAAATGCCGAAATTCTATATAAATTAAGAGTACCTCTGATAATTCTATTTTTTAATTTTTTTTTTGGCTTTAAACAACAGAAATTTATTTCCTTACAGTTCTGAAGGCTAGAAGTCAAAGGTAAATGTGTCAAATTTCATTTCTTCTGAGGCCTCTTGTAGATGACCATCTTCTGTTGTGTCTTCATGTGCTTTTCTCTCTGTGTTGACAATTTTAATATTAATCACAGCTTGTTTTCTGTCATTTCTCTTTTCTTTCTTGGAGCTGTGTTTGTTGATCAAGTTCTGTGACTGACACAGGAGAGCCATCCTGCTTCTTTCCCCACTCAGGAATTACATCTGCCAAGCTATTCCATACCTTGTCCTTCTGGTGGGAAGTCAGAATCCATTTCCTCTAGAACAAAACCATGGAAATGGTTTCCTTGTAGCAATATGGTGATATTGGGTGCAAAATGTCAATCATGGTCAACAGATCCCACATTTTTTTTTCCATTTGTAAGAAAACAAGGTTATTCAGTAATTCATTAAACTCTGAATAATATAGTAGAAGCACTATGGAGATTATTATTCTGTGATGGAAAAAGCATTAAACTGATGTTTCTTGTCCACTTCTACCACTGACTAGCTATGCAAGTTCCTTAACCTCTGTGGACCTCTATTTCCCTATCTGTAAAATGAGATAAATGACATTAGGTAGCTTCTAAGGCCTCTTTCAACTTTAAGAGACAAATGGAAAATCCAGGTAGCTCAGTAAAATATTCTTTGTGGTGGTAGAGGAGAGATTGGGAAAATTTTAGCCTTTACTAGCATAAATGGTTAGAATATAATTATTTTCAACAGTTGCACTTAGTGGTTTTTCTTTTAGTTTCTAATTGAAATAAAAGTGTAGACTTTCCCTTTATACTTCTTCAAAGAAGAAAAAAATGCCTTTTGTGGAAATAAAAATGTTCATTAATGGTCCCCAGATATGCCTATATTGATTGATTTTTTTTATCCAAAAAAAATTCACTATTTTTATTACAAGCTTTTATTATATCAGTAGTTGGGATACTGTATTTGAAACCATTTGGTCTTAGGAATAAAAGGGTAAATATTAACATATCGGGTATCATTCTCAAGAAACTTGATTTAGATATACTCAAAACATCTAAGGACAACATCCATCAATTAAACAAAACACTGTTGAGAACAGAAATATCAGCACAGATACCATTGGTGATTTCTCAATTATAAATGGTTTTAGCTGTTCAATTTAATGTTTTGGTGTAAAAGTCCATTTATATATGCAGAGGTATTTAATATGTATATTATAGACTAATATGGTCATATAAAATAATATGAATTTTGTGTTGAAAAATTCTTTAAAGAGAATGATGGGCAGACAGCCTCTGTAACATTGGTTTCTAGGGTTAATGCTTTTAGTATTTGGTTAATTAAATCCCCATAGATGAAGTGCAAAAATAGCCTCCCCACAGCAAATTCACCATAGAGGTGTTGTTGGCAAAGTTCCGATTTATCCCAAACAGTAATGATACCATTAGAAGCTAAAGATTCTGAGAGTCCTTGGTATTATATGCAACTTACTTGATTTCAAGCTTGGGAGCCTTTTTTTTAGCATCATGAGTAAAATGTAAGTATATAAGAAATACCAACTCTAAATAAATAAATTTAACCCATTAAAAAAAGAAATACCAAATCAAATTACTAGACTAATCCTTTTCTTTTTTTTTTATTTTATTTTATTTTATTTTTTCCAGCATATTGTAGGGGTACAAATGTTAAGGTTACATATATTGCCCTTGCCGCCCCCTCGAGTCAGAGCTTCAAGCATGTCCATCCCCCAGTTGGTGCGCCGCATTCATTATGTGTGTATATACCGATCCCCTCCCCCCCACCTGCCCAACACCCGATAAATGTTATTCCTATATGTCCACTTAGGTGTCGATCAGTTAATAATAATCCTTTTCTATTACATATTTTAAGGGTCTTTTTTTTTTCTTTGTAGGAAAAATGCTTTCTGAAAGCAGCTCATTTTTGAAGGGTGTGATGCTTGGAAGCATTTTCTGTGCTTTGATCACTATGCTAGGACATATTAGGATTGGTCATGGAAATAGAATGCACCACCATGAGCATCACCACCTACAAGCTCCTAACAAAGAAGATATCTTGAAAATTTCAGAGGATGAACGCATGGAGCTCAGTAAGAGTTTTCGAGTATATTGTATTATCCTTGTAAAACCCAAGGATGTGAGTCTTTGGGCTGCAGTAAAGGAGACTTGGACCAAACACTGTGACAAAGCAGAGTTCTTCAGTTCTGAAAATGTTAAAGTATTTGAGTCAATTAATATGGAAACAAACGACATGTGGTTAATGATGAGAAGAGCTTACAAGTATGCCTTTGATAAGTATAGAGACCAGTACAACTGGTTCTTCCTTGCACGCCCCACTACATTTGCCATTATTGAAAACCTGAAGTATTTTTTGTTAAAAAAGGATCCATCTCACCCCTTCTATCTAGGCCACACTATAAAATCTGGAGACCTTGAATATGTGGGTGTGGAAGGAGGAATTGTCTTAAGTATAGAATCAATGAAAAGACTTAACAGCCTTCTCAATATCCCTGAAAAGTGTCCCGAACAGGGAGGGATGATTTGGAAGATATCTGAAGATAAGCAGCTAGCAGTTTGCCTGAAATATGCTGGAGTGTTTGCTGAAAATGCAGAAGATGCTGATGGAAAAGATGTATTTAATACCAAATCTGTTGGCCTTTTTATTAAAGAGGCAATGACTAATCACCCCAACCAGGTAGTGGAAGGATGTTGTTCAGATATGGCTGTCACTTTTAATGGACTGACTCCTAATCAGATGCACGTGATGATGTATGGGGTATACCGTCTTAGGGCATTTGGGCATATTTTCAATGATGCATTGGTTTTCTTACCTCCAAACGGTTCTGACAATGACTGAGAAGTAGAACAGGAAGATGTATGTGATCACCTATTGGACATGTATTGTCATTTGTAGTAATGACTACATATCCAATACAGCAGTACATTTCTCTAATTCAGTGGCACTGGTATAATCACACATTAAAGTTTAGTGGTACATTTTTAAAGAGGGTGGTATTTTTTTCCTTAAAACACATGAAAATTGTAAATGCACTGGGGAGAAATGTCTTAGGAATAATAATTTTGCAGATAAAGGATATATTTATAAATACTGTATGCAGTAAATTCTAAATTATGAACATTAAAATCTGTGGCACATATCTTTGCTGATTGGTTAAAAATTTAGCATGTCTTTTTAGCTTTCTAAGTTATTGAGTT
Organism: Cheirogaleus medius; assembly: GCA_008086735.1. NCBI lineage: Eukaryota > Metazoa > Chordata > Mammalia > Primates > Cheirogaleidae > Cheirogaleus > Cheirogaleus medius. The sequence goes on along the minus strand of VBSM01000656.1, from coordinate 489,043 downwards.
TCTAATTAAAGTAAAACTTTTAGCTGTGTATTTCCTTCTATAATGTTGATTTATGTTCTAAGCTTCCCCAAGTGCCAATGGATTTGCCTTCTCAAAGTACACAACCCAAGCAACTAAGGAAATGTTAAGGTGAAAGTTGAAATCTGTCCCTGAGAGAAAAAGTGAAAATTACTTGCCAAGGTTGAGTGATTTTCCTGGGAGCTAATTTGGTGGCATTTCTTAGCATACAAATTTCAGTGCAACTCTCTACCTCAGTGTGCAGAAAATGAAATTGGAGTGGTGACTATGAAGAATGTAGTATCATTTAACTGTGTTGCTTCCCAGTTAAATCAAGCTCCCAGCTGCAACTTGGATAAAAATGTATCAACTGAGATTTATGTATTCCTGCTGGGCAAATGAATTCTATAGAAATCTCCTTTGAAGAACTTGTTTTGGCCATCTGACGGTTTCACTTACTAGAGTTGAGTCTGTCCTGGTTTTTGTTTCCTTGTTCAAATTCAGAGATTTTTTTTCCCATGTTCATAGTTGTACCATATGTGTTTTTTGTGCGCAGGCCCTAAGCTCACTATCTACCTTGGATTACCATTCATTTGCCTAATGTTAGTGGATACTCAGAAACTTAACCCAGTGGTGGATACAAGGCTCCTGTGCCATAAATGTGTGAGATACTTGGAGCTGACTTGTCATATAATCTGGCCAGCACATGCTGTATTATCAGATCTATAAGCCACCATAGTGTGAGACCGTGACATTTTAGAAATCAGTATTTCCTATAACTGGCCTAATGGTAATGGTCTCCCACAACTTTAGCAAACCCAAAAGAGAATTCCCTCAAGAGGGTCTTGGACTTGAAAATGATCTTCAGATTAGTATGTAAAACCCTTTGTTTTAATTTCTCTGATTTTCTTCATTGGGGCTTTTGGTTAAGATGGGCTATTAATTTTGAAGAATAATAAAACCCCTTTATCAAGCACCCTAATATGTGGTCTCAGATGCAGTTACTACAGATCGTGTTCAGTGTTAGTACAGTGATAAACAGCCTCTCAGTATGACACACAGTTTGTAACATATGCCACTTTGCTCCCAACACCAATGTTAAAAATTTTCTATTGCATTTATCTTCAGTTACATTAGTGTGTCAAAATATCACGATAAATGTCAGAGAATGCATTCCATTGTTTGTTTTGTTAATGGGTGCTAACATTGCTTTTTTAAACCAAACTTATGCTCTTGATCATATTTTTATACATGAGATTTTTTTAATATAAAATGCTAGTTGTCTTAAATAAGCTGTCTTTTGGAACTCATTTATACTCAGTCTTATAGATAAAATCTGAATCGGTAACAGGGAAAATAATACTACTGAAGTAATGGTTATAGATTTGCTCACTATATATGTCAATTAGCTTTACATAGAAAAGTAACAAAACCTATAACCCAAACCCCACTGTTATTGGGGAGAGTTAGAAAGAATGAAGGTCTAATGGAAATTGATCATGATTGTGAATATACTTTACATATATGCCTAGTGGCTACTATATTGGATAGCACAGGTCTAAGCAATTCCAGAAGTATAAGACCCCACTCATGACAGATGTGAATGAGAGAAAAGAAGTTTCTTCTAAAAGTTGTATTTTTCTGGTTGTCTCAAATGCAGTGGAAACTGCAAAGTGACTTCTAGCAGGCCCCAGGCCATCTCCTTGCATGAGTAGTTCAATCACTGGATCTTCCTTCTGTAAATTAAAACATTGAATCTCGAGCAAAATATGTAATAGATTTAGACCCTTGGCTTTTTTTGGATGTAGCTAAAAGCTTGTGTATCAAATGTGACTTATAATACCCAGATTTTTCTGTGATGCATTTAAACAAACCCACCTATTGGGTTTCCTTAAAGCAGGGCACACCTGTATTAGAAAAGTTGTGGAAAGCAGAGTCTAGTGATGATGTATGACTAGTTTCCCCTTCATTTGTTAAGAACATTGTGTTCCTTTTGGTACAGACTGACTCAAGTGCATTCAGTGCATGCTTTATAGTTATGTGAAAAGCATGTTTATGTAAGTTTAGTTTTCTTTTGGCATTCACAGAAATTCAGAAATGTTTACCAACTCCTCCCCTCAAAAAATATTCCCCCCAAATTTAATCATATTCAACTCTAATATCAAAGATAAAATACTACAGAGCACTTAAAGGATAATGAGGAAAATGACTTGTTTGAAAAGTGTGAAGGTTGGGTGTGGTGCCTCACGCCTGTAATCCTAGCACTCTGGGAGGCCGAGGCAGGCGGATCTCTCAAGGTCAGGAGTTCAAAACCAGCCTGAGCAAGAGTGATACCCCATCTCTGCTAAAAATAGAAAGAAATTAATTGGCCAACTAAAAATATATAGAAAAAAAATTAGCCGGGCATGGTGGCACATGCCTGTAGTCCCAGCTACTCGGGAGGCTGAGGTGGGAGGATTGCTTGAGCCCAGGAGTTTGAGGTTGCTGTGAGCTAGGCTGATATCATGGCACTCTACCCAGGCAACACAATGAGACTCTGTATCATAAAAAAAAAAAGTATGAAATGATGAAATGTCAGTGTATCTAGGGTTTCTACCATAATAAAAGAAAAATCCACTTAGCATGGAGTCTATATAATTTTCCTTGTATATATGGGGTATCTATACGGTTAACACTAGGCCTGGTGCTTTGTGGAAAGAAAAAGGACCCCAAACTCATTCATTACAGGGAGTCAAGTAATCATTTCACATAAGGTTTGCATAAGCAATAAGATGAACCATAATTTATTATTAGAATATAGTGGCCTTTTGTCTTAAAATTCCTGGATTTGATAAATGCTTCCTTTTAACCCACATAATTCCTGTTTCTGGGATAGTTTTCACTGATTCCAAGCAAGAATAGCCACATTGGCTATGCCATTACTTTGGCAATTTGGCAAAAGCCCTGGCATAAAGAGTGGGACTTAAAAATGACTCAGATTTTACAGAGATAGGAAGAAAGAATAAGTGCCCTTACTGAACTGTATTGCAGACTTGCATTAGGAAAAAATGCTTTGATCAAGTGACTGACATAATAGACATCCACGTATGTAACCAAAGTGTTGAATAAATGAGAATGTTCTAATAGTCAAAATACCACCCTAGTACCATGTGAGGGGAAGAGGGAAAAACTATACCTGGCTTGATGGAAGACTGCTGGCACTGAGAATCTTTTCCATATTTGCCACTCTAAAGCACTGCCTCTAGAAGAAAGCTTCAGTGAATACTGCCTATTCTCCAACCCAGTGCCATCCAACAGAAGTAGAATGTGAGCCATGTGTATAATTTAAAAATTTCCAGTAGCCATGTTAAAGACACAGGTGAAATTACTTTTAGTAATATATTTTATTTAACCCAAATATATCCAAAATATTGTCATATCAACATGTAATCAACAGAAAAAAATTATTTACATTTTTTATTAAGTCTTTGAAATCCAGGGTGTATTTTACAGTTACAGCACATCTAATTTCAGACTAGTCACATTTCAAGTGCTCAGTAGCTACATATGGATGGCTAGTGGCTACCATATTTGACAGCACAGGTCTAAGCAATTCTAGAAGTATGAGATCCACAGGGTTAAATGTCAATGGGAGAAAGCTTAAAGTTTCTTCTGAAAGTTGTATTTATTTTTCTAATTTTCTGCAACCTGGCTTTTAGCAGGCTGCAGGCCATCTCCTCGCATGAGTTCAATCACTGGATCTTCCTTTTCAAGATTAAATCATTGGATCTGGAGCAAAATACAGATTAGGCGCCCCTCAACTTTTCCCCTTAAATTATAACTGAACCAAAACTGCTCCTGTCATTGATTTTAATATTCACTAATCATTTCCCCCAACTATCTCAAAGCAACTGCTAATCCCGCCTTAGCACATTACACTCTACATTCTCATTGTGGTACTCCTTAAATAACCCTCCCTCTTATGTTCTTTTCTAAAGATCCAGCAAAGGCTTTTAACCACTTCGGTACGAGCGTCAGCCACAGATGAACGCGCACAGCTAGCTGTACGTCGACTTTAGCCGACAGCCAAAAGCTTTTTACTTTTACAGCTTTTATCTCTGCAGTTGCAGTGTGTACGTTCAGCTAACAAGTTACTACGAATCTGTGACCTTTTAACAAGTCCTTAGTAGGAGTTATTATAGTTATTTTCCTAAAGCTGCCTGTAAAGTAAAACAAGCTTTCAGTGCTTTAAAGCTTTCCTCATCACACAAGAGCAAAACGGATTCGTCGTCAATGCACAGCACAAACTACCTTGCAGACAGTGAGTGCCGGCTGTGGGCAAGGTTTCGCGGCTGGGGAGCGAGGTACCGAAGTGGTTAAATAACATAACCTTTAAATGGTCACAAATCACCTGGCTTGAAGGTAACTGATAACAGGAAAAGTTCAGACCTCACGACTGAGTTCAATTTCAAAATATTCTCTCACTTTACTCTGCTGTTGAAGAGGGAAACAGAAAAACATTCCCTCAGCAGCACAAATAAGACACTGAAAGCATCCCACTCAACTCATTCAAATCCTACCCATATTTTACCACTGTGGAACAGAGGCTTGCCAACTTATACCTCTCCCCAATAACCCATAAAAATGATAATTCAAATGTGGGCTGAGATTAACAATTTACAAAATAGAAGGGGAGAGTTTTCTGCAAAACAGGCTTTGTAGTGAGGCAAACCTAGATCAAATTCCAATTCTGCCATTTATTAGCTATGTATCTTCAGGGAAGTTATATGTCTCTGAGCCTTAGTTTCCTCATTTGTAAAATGAGAATTAAAATCTACCTCAAGAAATCATTGTAAGAATTAGCCAAGATACATAGAGTTTGTGCACGTAGTAGGCACTCAGGGAATGTTATTTCCCTTTTCCTCTTACTCATTTGAACAAGTTTAACTAGCATTCTAAACAGTTAAATATGTATCAATCCTTTGTATTAGATATATTGATAGTAAAATATTAAAATACTGATGTGAATAATAGCTAGTATTGAATATTCAAATTTGCAAGGGAATTCCTTAATAGTTTTAAGATAACACCTGTACATTTAATCTGTGCCATGCAATAAAACAGCTTTTCCTGAAACAGCTTTTTTATAAATATTTTTTACGGAGAAATTCATAATTTGCTTTTAAGAACATTGGCTTAGAACATGCTCCCCTTTCACAGCAAATCAGCCATTATTAGGGCTAAAACAGACCAAATTAGTATGATTTATATCTCCCCACACTTTAATCAAGAGGTTTCTCTTTATATCAGCAAAAATCAACACTTAAGTGAGACTCCTGCATCCCCGTAAATGTATCTGGGCATTTGGTACTGCAGAGAGAATTGAGTTTAACACCCAGACGCCAATGAGGCCACGTGCCTTCTCTCAGACCTTTGTGTTAGGAAGGAAGAAAGCAGAATTACTTCACGGATTCCAGACATTTTACAAAATAAAACATTTTAACCTTGTGAAACAACATAAAATAAGTACAAGCATCCAAGTTTTTAATAACATTATAGCCCCTAGTTTTTTAGAACAGAATAAAGCCATGCCAGTGAAAAATATTTTCCAGTCATGGGCTTTTTGAAAGCTATTTAGGAGATAAGTAATAATTGGTGTGTTACAGAATGTTATTATCCAACTAAATGAAGCTGTTTTACTCTATATTCAAATATATTTCAAGCTGAACTTTCTTAAATCTAAAATGCTTACACAAGAAAACTTTAGAAAGAACTTAGTCATGCAAAAGCATACTTTTCCTAATCCTGGACAAGTCAACTCTCTAAGAAAGCCATCCAGAGCCCACAGGGCAAAAAGGTCTCTCTTCCTGGCCTCCTCACTCTGTCCAATCTAGTCCAGATGTGAAGAGTGAATTTTGGCTTCAAAAAATGAATTTTGAAAGCAGCAGCATTAGAATTGATTTAAAAAGTATCTAAACTAAGAAGTGCATACAAAATCTTTCAGATCACTGGAAACTAAAAATTTGTTTAAAAAAGTATGCAGAAATAGACATTTCAAGCTCCACTGATATGGAAACAAAACTAAGAAGTACATACTGCTTTGTAAAAGTTGTCTCAACTTTAAGCTTACTCAAGGACTGTTAATAGTGTCAAACTAACATGCAGTTTCATCATGAAATCATCTTACTGGTTTGCAAGTTTCAAGCCTCAGGGCTTCATTATGCATCAGCATAGATGGACAACCCAGAATTCAGGGACAAAGACAAAAAGCATCCCCTTTTGAAATAGAAGTTAGTAAGAATGATAATGAGTCACCCAATCTTGGCAGTGTCCCCAATATGGATTCCCGTAAGGCAAAAAGGGAACTGAACTTGATTTGTTTTCAAGGCATGTTTGGAGAAAAGGCACTTTCTCCAAGCAAGTGCTTAGTTAGGACCAATGATTTATTCCTTAAAACCCAGTCTTCTGCTCATATGCTTGTGAAAGTCAGAAGGAACTACTTATTTCACCACAGATTAAAGGAAAGATAATAGTTATCATTGACAATCAAGTCTGTGATAAAAATTAAAATTAGAAAAAGTAAATATTTTTATCTTTCAAATCTAGGTGGTAGAGTTCTGAGAACACTTACAATGAACTTTAAGGGAGTAAAGCAATTGATTATGCCCTGCAAGTTCTCTATAGTCACATACTGGCTGAAGTTAAAGTATTTTAAAATTGGGGAATGAAACAAGAATAACATTTATGATATGTAAATCTGGTTTGTTTTACTTTTAAAATGGGATTTTTTAAAAACGTATGAGTGGTTTGATAAATTTGATTTTTTGCTATTTTTGCCTGAAAGATAAACCAATTTAGTATATGTTGATATTAAGATATCTGCTATATTTTGGACATCATAGCCTGTTGTTTTACAATATTCCATATAAGATTGATGCCTATAGCTCAATTTTTGGTTAACTTCTTCAGAGAGTTACACACCTTTTCCTGCCTCCCTCTAATCCAAGTTTTTTTTAGTCATTTGAAACATCAGTTTGCACTTGTTAGTATTACTATGTTTGCTGTATTTCACAAACACATTTCTAAAACAAGCCATTTAATTAGAATTAGACATTAATAGTGAGGCATGTAATTCTCTGTAACAACTAAGATTTTAAGTAAAAATTATTTCACTAATTCACCTTTTATTTCTCAAAGTGTTTAAGGATAAAATTTGGAGTACTTTAATTTTCACTCTAAGAGGCAAATATTAATTATACTAATGAGTTTGGATGTTTTTATTTATTTTTTCTCCCCATGACCTTAATGAACACTGTATTATTGGGAGAAATTCCAGTGAATCATCTCCCATATCTCTTTACATGCATAAATTATATTCTCTAAAAGGCCAGCCTTTTAGAGACAGACAAAGCTGCCTAAAAGTCTCAATATTAATTTAAAAACTGGCTCTTAATTTTGTTCATTCATTTCTGATTTGATGGAGTTGTGGTCCTTTACTAGTACTTAACTGGTTTTAATACAATATTCAACAAATTGATATTATAGTTGGTAATATCTACTCATTCTTTTACCTGCCATAAGAAAGTATAATAAAAGTATACATACAAAGTATAAAATACATATAGAGTATAAAAAAGTATAATACATTTACATGCATCAATCTCAATGTTGACAGGTATTTCTACAGAAACTGATCCTGAAAGACTGTGATATTAAAAGTACAATTATATTTCATCTAATTTTTACTGCTTTGATATGATTAATAACATAACAAACATAAGTGTTCTGCAGAGCTTCCAAAATATATTTTAACGACCTGATTCTTATAGGTTACTGAATAACTTGAGTAAGTTTCTGATTGCTTGAGACCTCAGAAATGATGGCTATAATGGCATAGGATGCCTACATTTTCATTGTATTTATTTCATTATAAATCAGTTTTAGTGGATACTCCTTTAGAAATTGGAACCATTTTGAGTTTCTTGAAGAGCCTTGAGAGAGATATTCTCAAAATTAAGGAACCTAGGAACCTAGATAAACAAAGTTAAAATATTTACCACATTTTGTTTGGGCATACATTCATTTCATATTCCATTAATATACAATTGCTACATTATTCTCATGAAGAAAAAAGTGAAATATTTATTATAATGAAATCCCTCTGTAAAATTAATGAATTACCATTCTTATATTTTCTTCTGAAGTACTAATAAATACTGTATCCTCAATTGCTGATTTGTATAGAGGAGGAATTTGGCTGGATATAATCATTATTTGACAAATGCCCTATGACCTTCTGTTTGGGGAATATCAAATCCCTGAAATTGGAAATATTCATGACTACCCATGGGATAAAATCTAGCTGCTTTTGTTTGGGGTCCAGGATACAAAAAAAAAAAATAAGAAAGAAAATAAAAATAAAAAATGCAGCTGCCAACAGAACACCACCAAACCACTATAACAGACAGTCTGCTAGAAGGATTGATCAGGACTTTATGCTACTGGACAACGGGACAACCATTTGAATTGGAACACTGAATTGCTGCAACTCCAAGATTTTCTTTTAACCTCACTTTGGATACAATCTAAGGCATATTATTATATTTGCTTCATATGTCATTTACAAATTTTGATGGCCAAAATTGGAAAAGTATTAGTATAATAAATTCCTACTGGCTTTATAAATTAATACTGGGCTGTTACCATTACCCAGATATATTTTTTTTTTTTTTGAGACAGAGTCTCACTCTGTTGCCCAGGCTAGAGTGAGTGCCGTGGCGTCAGCCTAGCTCACAGCAACCTCAAACTCCTGGGCTCAAGCAATCCTTCTGCCTCAGCCTCCCTAGTAGCTGGGACTACAGGCATGCGCCACCATGCCCGGCTAATTTTTTCTATATATTTTTGGTTAGCCAATTAATTTCTTTCTATTTTTAGTAGAGCCAGAGTCTCGCTCTTGATCAGGCTGGTTTTGAACTCCTGACCTTGAGCGATCCGCCCGCCTCGGCCTCCCAGAGTGCTAGGATTACAGGTGTGAGCCACCGCGCCCGGCCTCAGATATTTTTTAAATGTAATTTTTTTTTTTTACTCACTAGGTTGGAAACTCTTCCTTAAGGGCAACGATTACTTGTGTATTAATCATCTTTGTGCCACATCACCTAGAACCTAGTAGATACTCAATAAATACCTACTGAGCCAAAGTGACCTCAGCTGAGTAAAAGTGAGTCAGAAACACAGAAATGGCTAGATTTTAAATTGGTTTGACACAAAATTAATTTTGAGTGAAATAGAGACACATTACCTGAGAGAAAACAGGCTCTCCCTGTATTCTACTCTCAGGAATATAGGTAAACTAAAAGTTTCCTTTAAGCATAATGCCTAAACAGGCTGATGTATCTACTAGTTTAACCTCTTTGGATTGGCTTCCACGCTTGATCTAATGTTTAGAAAATCACAATGCTTGCACATGTAGAGTGACTTCTCTGATTAACATTGATGAGCTGAGGCCTCAGACCCAGGGGAGACAGGGAATATACCTATTTAGTCCACATCACTAAGGCAACACAGTCAGTGTACCTTAGCATAGTAAAAAAACAAGCACAGATGTTGATGTTGAATATTTAAAAAGTGTTCCCTACACTCACTGTAACAGTGGTTAGATACAAGGATATATTATTTCAAAAACCAGGCAATTAAAATTTTTTTTTTGTTTTGTTTTGTTTTTTTGAGACAGAGTCTCACTCTGTTGCCCTGCTAGAGTCCCATGGCATCAGCCTAGCTCACAGCAAATTCAAACTCCTGGGCTCAAGCAATCCTTCTGCTTCAATCTCCCGAGTAGCTGGGACTACTGGCATGCGCCACCATGCCCAGCTAATTTTTTCTATATATTTTTAGTTGTCCAGCTAATTTCTTTCTATTTTTAGTAGAGACAGGGTCTCGCTCTTGCTCAGGCTGGTCTGGAATTCCTGAGCTCAAGTGATCCACCCGCCTTGGCCTCCCAGAGTGCTAGGATTACAGGCATGAGCCATGGTGCCCAGCCTCAGTTAAAAGTTTTTTCTCTAATGTGTGTTTGTGTGTGCTTTTTTTTCATTGCTAACATTCCATAGGCAATCTTAGTCAATTAACATTACCTTAGCATCAAAAATAAAGGTTCAAAGTTTGGTTTTGACACAAATGATTTCTATATTCTTTTTTAAAGGATATAAGGAGTTACAGCCTTCAAATAGGGTGCCTCCTCCCCTAAATGGAGAGACATCTGAATCTGAAGCCAATAAGTCAGTATAAAATGAGACTATCTGAGAAATGAGAAACCTCCATTGAGAGATCATTTTTAAGTATGTTCCGATGAGACTATTTACACTTTTATCTACCAGATCAAATAATTTTATAATATGGCAAGTAGTAGAATAAAATTGGCATAATAAAAGGAAAATTACATGGAACTTGAAAAGGATATAGGAAGTAAAATATCAGGGCACCTCTACAGCCTAGGAAAGAGACAAGATTTTGGCAGAGATAAGCATTCCAAATAATGATGAAGCAGGAAAAACTCTCTAGGCCTTACCCCAGCCCAAATGAAATATTACCCCAAGTTACCAACCTTCCTTTGCTCTTACCCATGTTCACCAAGAAACTTTCTGTTTACCCTAGATAGACTAGCTACTATAAATTAATACATTTACATACTAACTGGGAAATCTCCAAGTCTTACAAGTTTTGTCAGTGGGAAACGGTTTCTCAATCCGAGTGTCAGACCCTGGATCTAAGTTCACCTATGTTATATCCTGGGAGGTCCAGCTGGAACAGCCAGCGGAATGATCTCTCTCTTTTTACTATCCACCCTCACCTTTCTCACCAACTTCTAACTGTAACACAGGTCACCACAATCTTGTAAATGTCTGTATCCATCTGAAAAATAAAATCACATATGTCATATATTGGTAAACAACCAAATGAAGATGGCTGAGACACTAGAGTAACAGCAAGGTTATTAAGAAGAAAGGCCTTTATCACCAAATAAATTCATAACTGTTCTTTTGACTTCCAAAACAGATTACTGTTCTTACTAAAGTAGATCCATGGCCCCCATACTCCATTTAGGAGACATATATTCTTTGAAGAATGCAATGGGGACCCAAATCTGGAAGTTCTGGGCATCTTTTGGGTATGATTTTCCTCAAGAGAGGGCACTAAAAACATTGAACCCAAATCTGATCAAACCTATTTGTTTATAGGATATGCAGGAGGCATAAAAACAAGCTAAATGACTTCACAGTGGTACAATCAGAATGTGTGTGGAAACTTTACAAAACAACTAGATTTCTTAAATAATTAAAGGGGAAGAAAAGAAGGGGAACTTTAAAAAGAGACTTAAATAAGCAACAACCAAATGCAACGTATGAACCTTGTCCAGTGCCTAATTAAAGCAAACCAACAGTTAAAAAAAATAAAAAAGAAACAATCAAGGGAATTTGAACAGTTGATCACATTAAGAAACAACTTTGGTGTGATAATGGTATTATGGTTATGTGTTTTTTCTTAAAAAAAGACCACTTATCTATTAAAGATACATACTAAAGTAGTTATAGATGAAATGATAGGATGTCTGGGATTTGCTTCAAAATAATTAGGGGGTAGGGAGAAATAAGTGAGGTATAAGTGAACTAAGATTGACCATAAACTGAAGCTGGGTGATGAATATAGAAAGGTCCATTATAGGATTCCCCATATTTTTTAAAATGTTTAGAATTTTCCATAATTAAAAGATAAAAAATAAATAAACACACACACAAAAGAGAAGGAGCACTGCTGGATGCCCTGGGGTAATGAGATAAAATTCCCACTCTATCTTCCAGCCCCATTAACTAGACAGATTCTCTGTGGGTCCAATGTAAACTGGCAAGTCCATTTACCAAGTCCTGCCCTTCATCTTTTATCACTAGCCTAAGAAAGGACATTAATTATCTGTTTGGTTACTTACCAGATACCTTTTAATGTCCAAGTTTGCTACCTAATTTTAACTTAAGTTTAAGAAAAATTAAAATAATTTCTGAAGCTAACAGAATTTTAGCATCTGTTGAATTTATTCAGCATAACCACAGAGGCATTGTCTTCATGCTGTCACACATAGACACAAACACAGATACAGCACAATATCCATATTTAGCCCAAGTGCATTCCTTCTGAGGCTCATTTATATGTCTTCATATGCCACAGCCCATCATTTAAATAATGGATATTTTCAATGCCAATTCCTTTGTTGACTTTCTCACTGTAGAAGCGAAAAAACATAAACATATTTTTATGCATATTTATAGGCTTATTCATGATAAATATAATTCAAAGTACATTGCTATTTTGTAATTATTTAGCCACATGTAGGTAATCTATTGCTATTACGCTTACATTATTGTCTATATTAAATTCCATCACTCTGTGACAGTTCATATCCTAAAGTGATTTTAGCAACCTAACTAATGGGTCTATAGAAGCAGAGTAATAATGTCACCAGACTAGAGTATCAAAGTGTTACATTAACCCTGAAACAAAATCAATAGAACTAATTTGGTCATCAAATGGGTTCCAAAGTTTTTAAAAATACTGCCTATATTTTGGTAATATATCTTTAATAGTTCCCTAATACTCTACATTGCTTATACCACCAGGTCAGAATATAAGATGAATACTGTGTGGTACTGAACTATGTCACTGTTTAAAAAACTAGCCCAAACATCTTCCCCCTCCCTCCAATTTAAATTGTGCTAAATAAAAAATTCCTAAAGTACCACATACATACATATAAAACAGCTGTGTTGGCACACAGGTTCTTTTCAGAGTGCTTAAGAAAGAATGCAATCCCGAAGACAAAATAGATTTCAATGGTTTCCTAAGTGTTAGAAAAAATCAGAAATGAGGCTTCTGTGCTTAGATATTTGTAAGATGTGGTATGAATGAGAGCAAATTTCACCTGTAATTCTGATGCTTCTTGGGTTGCTTACCCATACCCCAAAAGCTAAGGAGGCCTAAGGTGAGACTTACATATCTTCTGCAGACATCTTCATGACTCCAACACATAGAGCATGCTGTTTTCCTTCTGCCATGATAGCCTGAAAACACACAGCTAAGAAAACTATTTAGCTATCAAAATGCCTTGAGGAGAGGGAAGGGTGTCAAACAATGACCATGTTACCAGTTAAGCCACTTTGAACCCATCTTATGTCCTTTCCTAGACCATTAACTCCTTGAGAGCAGGGACCTAGCAGTGTCTGTGGGCACATTCTAAATATTCAATAAATGCTAAATGAATAAATCTTATAATCATGTTTGTTTCAAGTCAAATGTTAATACTATAACTCCATGCCAACAACACCAGAATGAGTCATACAAAAAATGAGATAAGGGCCGGGCGCGGTGGCTCACGCCTGTAATCCTAGCACTCTGGGAGGCCGAGGCGGGTGGATAGCTCAAGGTCAGGAGTTCGAAACCAGCCTGACCAAGAGCGAGACCCCGTCTCTAAAAAAAAAAAAAAAAAAAAAAAAATGAGATAAAATTTCTTGCACATAAATACTAAAAACTGTGAAATAAATATCAATTGTTCTAGTGTTTTAATCACTGAATGGTGGTTTTATGTAAAGGATATATGAAAATAATAATTGTATTCCCATTCTATTTTTAAGAGCACGATACAACAGTTTCAACCTTTCTAGAAGAACCAGAATGGTCTTGGTTATCATTTGAAGCTTCTGGATTGGTAAACACTGCAGTACATATTTTTAAAAGTAAAGGTTCAGGTTACACAGGTCCTTTCTGTACTATTTTTTTGAAACTCTCTATAAATCTATAATTATTTCAAAATAAAAATTATTTTAAAAAGTAAAGGCTACTCGAGGGGGGAGGGGGGCATGGGCAATATACACAACCATAATATTTGTACCCCCATAATATGCTGAAAAAAAAATAATAATAAAAAAAAGAAAAATACAAAAAAAAAAGATAATTATAACAATATACTCTAATTAAAGTTTAAAAAAAAAAAAAGTAAAGGCTAGGGGTACTAAGAAAATTTTCCATTTAAGGGAAACTCCAGAACTATAAACTTACCAACACTTAGAGAAATTACAAACATAAAAATCATAACCTGTCCTGATGGAATATTTTTCTCCATTGGTTTTAAATTCATTCATTCAATGTTCCAAATATTTGAGCACCTATTATGTGAACAGTATCTATGTCAACACAAGCTTTTCCTAAAATATAAACATACAACTTAGCTATAACTGCCACAACAGAGGATGGATGTCATCCTTTTGAGCATAGGACATACTCTCAAACCCACTCTCAAAGTGATTTCCCTATTCCACCATTCCTTTTTTCAACCTGAGGCAAATGGCCACTTTGGCTATGACAAAGGAAAAGATGGCCTCCTGTCCAGAATAGCCACAAAAACCTATTTAATCTAGGATATTGCTGAAATGGCTTTGTAGAAATAGAAATAATGTTGATTCTCCCTTCCCCCCATTTAATGTCTTGAATAGATCAGCTAAGTCATGACTTGAATAGATCTTTAAGGCCAGGTGTGGTGGCCCACACCTGTAATCCCACGTGTTTGTGAGGCCAAGAGGGGAGGATCATCTGAGGCCAGGAGTTCAAGCAGCCTGGGCAACATATCCAGATCCCATCTTTACAAAAATTTTTAAAAATTAGCTGGGTGCAGTGGCACATGCTTATAGCATTTTTTTAAAAAAAAATTAAAAATAAAGTATAGATCTTTAAGGACTATCTGAGACTTTAACATTTCTCTTTGAAAAAATATGCTCTGAGGCCCAACTAACCAACTTAAAAATGAAGTTTTAAAATAAAAGTTGAGGACTGCCAATATTTCCCACTACCCACTCCTAACAAAAAATTGTTGCTTGGGAAAAGAGATACTATACCCAGTGCCTAAATTCTTTTTCCTTTTGAGAGCTTTTACTCCAGTATATCTGGGTAAGTCAAAGTGAACATTAAAGCAGCAAGCTGATGTCCAAAAGGCTGATCCAATCATATCAGCTATATCCTTTCCAGTAGTAATCAAGAGTTTTATATTATGTTCCAAGTCTAATAACAATAGGCCCTAACTGGACCAAAATGCAGCTGGGACTCTTTTATAACTTGAGTTATAAAACTACCTAGACCAGGTGTGACTAACACTCTGGGAGGCCAAGGTAGGGGGACTGCTTGAGGAGGCCTGGAGTCAAAGAACAGCCTGAGCAACATAGCAAGACCCCATCTCTACAAAAAAATAGAAAAATTAGCTGGGTGCACGCCTGCAGTCCCAGCTACTCAGGAGGCTGAGATAGGAAGATTGCTCAAGCCCAAGAGTTTGAGGTTACAGTGAGCTATGATGATGCCATTGCACTCTAGCCTAGGTGACAGAGTGAAACCCTGTCTCAAAAACAAACTACCTAGGATGGGACATAATTTAGTATCAAGAAATAAAAACAGTTACTTCCCACAACTTCAAATGTAACCAGAAAGGCATAAAACAGTAGCAGTAGCCTCCAAAAAAGTACATCTAATGTTCCCTTGGATACATTTTTCAGTAATAAAAACACAATGAATACATTTTTTCAGCAGTTATAGCCTGGGAAGGATACAACAATGGTATCTACTGCAGCAGGGTAAAGCTTAGCTCCAGGAGAAGTTAAGCCTGGACACATGATATTTGCTCCACTGAGTACAAATTTGATGGCTCCTTTATCAACTTGCTGGTGTGGCAGGATAAAAGGATCTAGAAGAAAAGAAACATATTATGTAAATTAATAAGACTAATGACTCAACAGAAAAAGGAAAAGGACATGAACAAATATTTCTCAAATTACAGTATTCTGACAGATGCAAACTAACACTATCCTTCACTTACCAAATTGGTAAATATTTTTAAGGAAAGTAATTCCCAGTACTAGCAAGAGTGTAGGAACACTGGCATTCCCATATACTATTAGAAGGCTTTTACTACTAATAGTCTTTATGACTACTTGGCAACATGCATCAACAGCCTTGAAAATGTTCAAACTGACTCAGTAATCCTACTTCTAGGACTTTATTCTAAGAAAAAAATGAGGGATGTACAATGTATCTAGGTTGAAAGTTATACATTGTGGTACTAATAGAAATAAACTGGAATCAACCTAAATGTTCAACAATAAGGTAAGAGATAAAGGCTTAAGATATGTCTGTCATATCTATATAATAAAACCATGTTTGGGGGAGAATACTTAATGCTCTGGGAGATGTTCACAATATTATGTTAAGTGAAAAACGGAGACTAAAAAACTATCACAAAACCTAGTACTATGGGAGGCTGAGGCCGGTGGATCGCTCAGGATCAGGAGTTCGAAACTAGCCTGAGCAAGAGCGAGACCCCGTCTCTACTAAAAATAGAAAGAAATTAATTGGCCAACTAAAAATATATAGAAAAAATTAGCCGGGCATGGTGGCGCATGCCTGTAATCCCACCTACTCGGGAGACTGAAACAGAAGGATTGCTTGAGCTCAGGAGTTTGAGGTTGCTGTGAGCTAGGCTGATGCAATGGCACTCTAGCCTGGGCAACAGAGTGAGACTCTGTCTAAAAAAAAAAACCATCACAAAGAACAGTGGTTACTAGGGGTTGAGGAGGACGGAGGAAGGGTGAATAAGTGGAATATAATATATGTTTAGGGCAGTAAAACTATTCTGTATGATACTGTAGCAGTAGATACTTGGTATTATGCACTTGGCAAAACCCCTAGAACAATACAATACGAAGAGTAAACCCTAATGTAAACTATGGGCTTTCATTAATAATAATGTATCAGCATTGGTTCATCAATTGTACCAAATGTATCATACCAATGAAAGATGTATGGGAAACTGAGTTGGGGAGAGGGTATACATAAATGGGGAACTCTGTTCTTTCTGCTCACTTTTACTATAAACCTAATACTGTTCTAAAAAGTGAAGTCTGTTAGTTTCAAAAAAACTACCGTGGGATAAAGAGAAGTTGGCTAAGAGTTACAAAATTACAGTTAGATAGAAGGAGTAAGTTCTAGTAGTCAAGAGTACAGTAGCGGCCGGGCGCAGTGGCTCACGCCTGTAATCCTAGCTCTCTGGGAGGCCGAGGCGGGCAGATCGCTCGAGCTCAGGAGTTCGAAACCAGCCTGAGCAAGAGCGAGACCCCGTCTCTACTATAAAAATAGAAAGCAATTAATTGGCCAACTAAAAATATATAGAAAAAATGAGCCGGGCATGGTGGCACATGCCTGTAGTCCCAGCTACTCGGGAGGCTGAGGCAGGAGGATTGCTCGAGCCCAGGAGTTTGAGGTTGCTGTGAGCGAGGCTGACGCCACGGCACTCACTCTAGCCCGGGCAACAGAGTGAGACTCTGTCTCAAAAAAAAAAAAAAAAAAAAAAAAAAGAGTACAGTAGCGAAATTATAGTTAACAATGAGTTATTGTACATTAAAATGGCTAGAAAAGAAGAATTGTAATCTTTCCAACATAAAGATAAATGTTTGAGGTGATGAATATCCCCAGTTACCCTGATTTGATCATTATACACTGTATACAGATATGAAAATACACGTTTACCCCCAAAATATGTACTATTATATATCAATCAAAAAACTATGTAACAGAGAACTCAATTTAAAAAGGAAAACAAATATGCATTTGTGCACATCACAGGAAATAACTGGATGGAAGTTCACCAGTACACTAACTGGTGTTTATTAGTTATATATTTCTATATTTTCCAAATTTATATAATGTACATGTATTCCTTTTGTAAAAAACTTTATGTGTATGTGTATCTACTAATAATCCATAGCCTAATAATTAAAGGATCCCGAGAGGACTTCAAACAAATACTGGGAGAAAATCTTTTTAAGCCTCTCAGAGCTCTCTAGGAATAATAATGACAATAACAGGTAAAATTTATTCACTTTAATGCCTTACCACTAGTCCTCCCACTAGTCAATGAACAGGTAAGTCTTTTTTCCTATCAAGACCACAAATTAATTTAAACATCTTACTGATAAAAAAAGGATTTTGACTGAATGAATGCATTTACTATTCACAAGCCATAATTTGTTTACTAGATCTCATCCTCATTAACATCTGCCCCTTAATAATGATGATGATCATAATCACAATCATGATAACAATAAGCAGTAGTAATAAACATTTATTGAACAATTAATGCATCATTATAATGGTTACTGTATATTGAGCACTTACTGTGTTCTTGGCATTGTACTAGGTACATAACATGCACCATCTCATTTAATCCTCACAACCTCTGGAGATACATAAAATTATCATGTGCATTTTTAAAGATAAGGAAACAAAGCTTAAAAAGGTTAAGTGACTTGCCAAAAGTGGCATGTACTGATTAATGAACCCTGGCCTGCCTAACTCCAAGTTCACATTTTATTTTTATTTTCTTTATATAAAAAATGTTTTTCTTATTTTTTCTAGTAATCCAAAGCCAGCAGATAAGTTCACATTTTAAACTACCATATTATCCTGCTTCTTTTTTTTTTTTTT
>VBSM01000656.1:433680-444905 GCA_008086735.1 Cheirogaleus medius | reverse complement strand
AAAAAAAAAACTACCTAAAGAAATCTGAATAAAATATAGACTTTAGTTAATAATAATCAATATTGCTTCATTAGTTGAAACAAATGACCTTTCCACTTTCTCAGGAACCTTACCAATTATCTCCTCTCTTTCTCTCTTTCTGGAGTCTAATTCCCCTCTTTCTCCTTGAATCTGGGCTGGTCTTAGGGATTTGCTTAACCAAAAGAATATAGAAGTGACATTCTGGGATTTATAAGCTAAGTCATAAGAAGCCCTGCAGCTCCTACCTGGACCTCTTAGAACACTCACCCTTAGACCCTTGAGGCACCACGTAACAAGTCTGTCTACCCTGAGTCTGTCATTCTGTAAGGAGACTCCAGTTAGCCATATGAAGATGCTGTCTGGAGAGAAAGATGCCCAACCTGTCCCCAACTATTCTAGTCCCTCTTCTTCCTCTCCCCAAAACCAAAACCAAAACAACCTGGTCCTCTTGCAGTGTTCCTTAACTTAGTAAATGGTACCATCATCCATCCATTCCGCACAAGCCTGAAACTAGGGAGTCATCTTTGTTATGTCCTCTCTCTCATCATCATGTACAACCCATCCTGAAGCCCTATCAATTTTGCCCACTAAATATCACTTAAAGCTTGTGTGTTCTTTCTTATTGTCTACCACTCCCACTATCTCTAAGATATCTTCTTTTCTCATCAGTAGTACAGTAATAGCCTGCTAATTGATCTTCCTGCTTTGATTTTTGTCCCTTATCTAATACATTGTACAGTGTGGTCTTTTTCACTTTTAAACTTTTCAGTGATTGCTATTGGTCTTAAGGACATTAATATAGCTTCTGAGGCCTTGTATAGCCTGGCCAATATCTACCTCTTCAGCCTCATAAAATTCTCCACTTGCTGTCTGAGCTCCAGCTGCACTGGCTTTCTTTCATCCTTCATATGCACTGTGCTTCCTCCTGCCACAGGGTGTTTGCATATGCTTTCCCTCCTTTGCTTACAATGCTTTTTCTTCCTTTTCACCTGGTTAACTCCAATGAACTCTTCAGATCTCTGAGGAAATTTTGCTTGCTTAGGGAAACTTCCTTGATCTAGTATCTCTGTGTATCTCTCCTGAAGAGCACTCATCACGGTCATAATTTTACATGTATTTGAATGAATATTTAAATAATGTCTGTCTCCCTGACTAGACTGTAAGCTTCATGTGGCAGGCACCAACGCTGTTTTGCTTGTTACTATGCCCACAGTACCTAACATAAAACCTGGTACATACTAAATGCTAAATATATATTCATATTTGTTGGAGGAAGGAAAAGGAGAAGGCAGGAAATAGATAAACGAATTGGAGAAGGAGGGAAGCAAGAGCAAGAGAGGGGAATCTCCTCCTGTGATTGGTTATTTGTACATTTTTATTCTCCTCGTATTTCTAATAGACTCTGCTTTATATATCTCTAATGTACATCGTTATATACTTAAAGTTCCATGACTATCACATGCTCTTGGTGCAGTGTACCTTTTATCAGTATTAAATATCCCTTTGTCTCTTTTAATACTGTTGGCTCTGAATTCTATTTTTGTCTGGTTCAAATACTGCTCCTTTTTGCTAGCATTTGGACAACTCAAAGTTTTACCATTTCTTTACCCACTACTACTAATATTTCTTGTATTCTACATGTTCCTCTTTTTTAGATCCATTTTTCTGTAATACATACTTAAGTAATTAATAGAGGTTCTGAATATATCTGAAATGTGTTGTGAATATGTTCTGATTATGTCTGAAAATTAGAATCTAAAAATTGAAGTTTTGTTCCCTGTATTATTTCACACACATACACCCTGCCCCTTCTCCATGCAGGGTCAATTGTTCTAATTAATCATTTTGGTCCTTTCTTTTATGCTGTAGATTTTCTCCAAATGTAATCCTTTGGTATTTGTACATATTAGTGAATAAGGGACAAATCAGTTAACAAAAATAACCTTGCCTGGGTTTGCTCTGCAGTTACATTGGCCTGTGTTTCTCAACTGGCCTATCTCCTGAAGGGAAGGGCTTCATGTGAATGGGTTGAGTGTCTTGACCTGTTAGGCTTCAGTTTAAGGTAGGTACAGAGCAGACCCGAAAGGCCAGTCCCTCCCTGCAAACTGTCAAAATAACTTTACTCTGGCAGTGGAGGTCTTTAGTGTGTTTCTTTCCTGGCCAAAGTTGCTTTTCTTTTTTTTGCTTTTCCCTATATTTTCTGGAAGCCCACATCACAGCAATGTCTGTTCTGTTTTGGTTTTTGTTCCCCTAGGATCCCACACTCACACTAGCAAACTTTTAGAAGTAAACAGTTCACTTTCTTTAGTATGAAATTCTAGGTTTTAGCCTTAGAATAAGTTGGGAGGAGAGGCAGGGCTGATAACAGAGGTGTGGCAACTGGCCCTTCTTTTCTGAACATAATTCTTTAATTAACTAGAAGGGCCCCTCCCCCACTTTTTGCATTTATTCATTCTGAAATTGGATTTTCTCTCAATTTGCTCTAGTAATTTTCTCTTGCAGGTTTTGGACAGAGCTCCTCTTCCTCTCTTATCAATATGATTCTAACTGATTTCTATCCTCAAGGGATTCTTCACAATTTCTGGACCGCTGATGGTAAGCTTTCTTTTAATTATACCACTCTTGTTCCTTTTGCTATTGTGATGTTTTAAGGGATTTGGAGAGTGGAGGATGGGGACAACATTACAAGTGCTTAGGCTGCCATCTCAATCTAATCTAACCAAAGTCATTTTCTTATGTCCATTTGTCTGAGGCAAGGAGACTGGCCAGGGGTCACTCAGAGAAGCAAGAGGAAAGGGCCTCTTCCAGGGTAGGCTTTTGATTACTCGGGACTTCTGATAAAGGCCCATTAAAACTTAGAGATCTAGTATCTGCATATCAGTGCTTCGGAGAAAGCCAAGGCTGCAGCTAGCATATGAGGCCCTTTAGGGCAGGGGTCCCCAACCTATGGTGAATTGTATAATTATTTCATTATAACAATGCAATAATAATAGAAATAAAGCACACAATAAATGTAATGCATGTGAATCATCCCAAAACCATCCCCACCTTGCCGTCTGTAGAAAAATCGTCTTTCACAAAAATGGTCCCTGGTGCCAAAAAGGCTAGGGACTGCTGCCTTAGGGCAAATTAGAAACGAGCATGACCCTCATAGCAGAGGTACCCCTTTAGATAGGTCAATTACAATAAAAGCTTGCCTTTTCTCTGCTGATCATGGCTTCTCTGAATTAGGGAACAAGGCTTGGTTGACTAGCGGAGTAGAGTCTAGATTTCATTTTTCCACATATACACTCTTGTGCAAGGCATAGCCTGCAGAACCATATTATACTTACTGTATGGTACTCTCTGCCAGTGCCAATGACAATGCCCAGAGACAAGGTCTCTGCTTTCTGGGGCTTCTCCCAACTCCATCCACAGGTCTGAGAGGTCAGGTTGAAGCTCAGAGAGACTTTGCTAAAGTAGGCCTACTATGACAGCAGCCCTACCATCCACTAGACCAAGAGACAGGCCTCTGACCTCCCTAAGCCCTTGCAGAGCCAACATTGCAGAAGATCCCAGAGATTATCCTTCCAACAACCAGGGAACTCTGGTTTTAAAGATAAGGCCTCCTCACTGGGGCTTCTCAAAGAGTCACACTCAGCACCAAGAGGAGAGTCTTTAATGTAGATGCCACCAACAGCTCTTAGAGACCTTCAACCACCAGTAGGCCTCTGCAGGAATTGTACTCAGGAACTAGAGACAAGGCCTCTATCCACCATGATATAATTGCCCCCCACAACTAACCCCTATAGCAACATTTGGATAAACTATTAATATTATGTTTACATCATTATGATTATGTCTAAATAATCAACTGATGAGCCAAGTAGAATATTATGATTACAATTCCTTTCTTAAACAACTTTTACTTTTTCTGGACTTAATAATTGTCTCTCCTTTTCATTTGCTTCGTTTCCTGTGATGTTCTGTGGAGTTGTGCAGTACACAGCCTGTGCAGTTATACATGGCAGCCCTGTTTGTACCTATGGCTATCATTCTAAACTATCCAACAGGCTTTCAATATAACTTTATACACAGTTAAATTAATATGTAATCCATCGATTCCATTTTTTTCTTGGAGCCCTCTGTCTTACTACTCCAATCTCCTGTGTCAAATCTTCTGTTTCCTGGACACCATGTCTTCCTTTTTCTTGGTTCACTCTCTAGTTTTAGTGGAGCATGTCCTCTAGTTGCTTCTTGAGAGTGTGTGCATGAGAAGAAAATTATTTGAGCACTGCATGTCTGACAATATATTTATTCTACCCTAACACTCAATGGATAGGTTGGCTGAACACAGAATTCTACATTGGAAATTATATTCACTAAGAATTTTGAAGGCATGGCTCCATTGTCTTTCATTTTCACTGATTTCTGTTGAGAAGTCCAATGTCATTCTTATTCCTGATCCTTAGCATGGAAACTTTTACTTTTTCCTACCTCAGGGAGCTTGTAAGGTCTGTTCTTTAACTTTATTATTCTGAAATTTCACAATGATATGCCTTTATGTGGGTCTGTAGTCACTCACCCTTCATGTTTTATGAATATAACACTGTCTCTTATTTTTTTAAGTATACTAATTGGAGTAGAAGCATAGTGGTTGTTTTTATGTTTTTGTCTGTTTCCTGCTTTGCCTGTATTTTCTCCAAGTTCCCCTTTTCTGTTTTTTTTTTTTTTGTGTGTGTGTGTGGTAGAGGGGTTTGGCCTCTGGCTTTTACATTAAAACTTTCCTTTAACTGTCTGAAATTCTTGGTGATTTGTTCATATTTAATAGAGAGGCACTAAAAAGCTGACTGAAGTTCTGAGTGCCTGGGAAAACAGTAGGGCTTTGATGTATGGTGACTGGATGGCGTGATGCTTTTGGGGTGGTTCAGTTCTCCAGGGAAGGACAGTTTAAATTTCTTATCTGGAAGATAAGCCTGGCTGTTTATATTCCAGAAACTAGATGTGGGAAGTAGAGACAAGGCCTCTATCCACCATGATATAATTGCCCCCCACAACTAACCCCTATAGCAACATTTGGATAAACTATTAATATTAATATTATGATTATGTCTAAATAATCAACTGATGAGCCAAGTAGAATATTATGATTACAATTCCTTTCTTAAACAACTTTTACTTTTTCTGGACTTAATAATTGTCTCTCCTTTTCATTTGCTTCCCAGACTTTCATCTATTCTCATTTTCAGTCCAGCATATCCCACTACCCCTATTTGTATCCAAGTCTATCACCTCTCTGGTTCATTTTCATTTATTTGTACTTTAGTCTATTTTAAAACCTCTTTAATTGATAAATAAGATATGGGAACGCACAAATCATAAGTGTACACAGTTCAGTGAATTTGCACAAACAAAACTGGCTGTATAATGAACAACCAGATATCTCTGGTGAATTTCTACAAATAATAGACCTCTTTTGTTGGGGTAACATACACAAAGAATTTAGAACAGTCCATGGTATATTATGAGTACTTCTACTAGTGCTAGCTAATATCATTTAGTAACCTGTCCATTTGCTTCTCATCTTCATAAATTGTACTTTCATGTAACATTTATCTCCTAGTTTCATGGAAGGTGAAGTCTACATCCTAGTTTTTCCATTTTCTTATTATTTCCAGGTGATTTCTGTACTTCCCTATCCTCCTTACAAAATTTTTAATTTTGATGCAGTCTTAGCTGTCAATGTATGGCTAAAAGGTACTGGAGAAAAATCAGCAGCTATTCCTTATAAAAACTCTAAGTACAAAAAGAATAGAAAAGAACTTTCTAAACATAAGAGTATCAAAAAACCATCAGCAAGCATCATAATAAAATTTCCTCTGAAATTCAGGGATAAGGCATAGATGTCCACTATAATGTTCTGAAGGTTCTGAAATGTAATAAGGCAAGAAAATGAAATAAGTTGTACAAATCTAAAAGAAAGGGCCAGGTGTGGTGGCTCACGCCTGTATACCTATAATCCCAGCACTTTGGGAGGCCAAGGGGGAAGGATCCCTTGAGCCCAGGAATTTGAGACCAGCCTGGGTAACATAGCGAGACATCCCCAGGCCTTCTCTACAAAAAATTAAGAAATAGCCAGGCATGGTAGCACACACCTGTAATCCTAGCTACTTGGGAGGCTGAGGTAGGAAACAGGAGGATCTCTTGAGTCCAGGAATTCAAGGTTACAGTGAGCTATAATCAGGCCACTGTACTGCAGTCTGGGCAACAGAGGGAGACCCTAACTCTTAAAAAAAATTAAATAAATAAATAAATCTAAAAGAAAGAAAGAGGAAAAAAAGATAATTATTTGTAGATGATATGATTATATGCATTGAGAATCCAAGAAATGCCATTTAAAAACGTTAAAACTGAGAAGTCTATGTAGTGGACATTTGCTGTTTTGCTTTACCCAGTATTCCTTCCTCCCTGCTTCTAGTAATAGCACTCCTCTTCCTTTGGAAATCTGCTTCTCCTTCACTGTCCTTCCAGTATAGTCTTTGGGACAATCACAATACTCCTCTCCCCTGCCCATGGCTAGGCACCTAGCCCAGTATGGACTAACTCCATATCAAACTCCACTGGACCCATTAGCAGCTCTAAGGGGTAGGCATGAGACCTGGGCCAGAGATACAAGATCTCCCTTGGAATTTTCCAAATCAGAGGTAAAAACTAGCTTTCTCTTTTCTTTGGATCTTGAACTATAAGGATGTGACCCCAGAGCAACTGGTAGCCATGTCATGTCTATACCATACAAAAGAGTCTTAGAGAATGAGGCAATACAGACAGAAGCTGAAATGAGAGGAGTGAGAGCCTATCAGGCGTCCTCAAACTACTGCCCGCGGGCCACAAGCGGGTGTTTTTGCCCGTTTGTTTTTTTACTTCAAAATAAGATATGTGCAGTGTGCGTAGGAATTTGCTCATAGTTTTTTTTAAACTATAGTCCGGCCCTCCAACGGTCTGAGGGACAGTGAACTGGCCCCCTGTTTAAAAAGTTTGAGGACCCCTGGCCCTAGATACTATGCGAGTCCCTGGATCCAGTTTATATTAATCAATAAATCCATTTTCCTTTTTAAGCTTATTCAAGTTGGTTTTCTGTCACTTACAAACAAGAGTCCTAACACAAGCTGGGTGTAAGATAAATACACAGAATCCCATAGCTTTCATTTTTTCTTTTTTTGGAGCATCATAAAATAGCTCCCTTTTGTATTATTTTCCAACATTTATTATAAAAATTTTCAAACATGCAGTAATGTTTAAAGAATTTTACAGTGAACACCAATATCTCCACCACCTAGATTTTATAGTTAGCATTCTATTGTTATATTCCAATAACTTTCTCTTACTCTAGCAATAACAAAAATAGAAACAGAAAAAAATATATATATCTCATTCACAACAGTGGAATAAGGTATGTGTGAAACACCGACAGGCACAAATGAAGCCCCAACAAAACTCTGCTCTCTCCAAAGGACCAGAAAAGAAGCAACGTAGCAATATAGAAAATTTTAGATAGCTGATCTACTCTAACCAAAGTCACAGAAAAAACCGTGTACTCTATCGGGTGCAATGTACACTATTTGAGTGACGAGTATACTAAAAGCCCAGACATCACCACTATACAATTAATTCATGCATGTTAACACAAAACCACTTATACCCCTAAATCTATTAAAATTTTTAAAAATAATAAAAAATTTAAAAACTGTGGACTTACCCTCATCCACGCCACTAATGGCGGAGTTGGGGAGCCCAGACTTCCTCTCTTGGAAGGCTATAACGAGGCTAGCCTCCTCATCTTCCAACCCGCTTCTCTCCCCCGCTTTCTGCTCACCGGAAGCCACGTGACCCTCTGACGCCCCTGCCCCTCCCCCTCCCGCGGGGGTGTTGTCAGAATCTCTCAGTGGTAACCAGGTTACCCTTCCCCAACCGTCAGTTTAGAAAGCTGGCGACACGGAAAAACCTTGGCTGAACGGTTAATATCTCATAGATGGTATTATTAAAGATAGACTAACACAGACTTTCGGAAATGTGTTGCTATCTGATCATGTTGAATTTTATGTTTTTATGTTTTTTTACTTTTGCTTGTTTTTGTTATTTCTTTTATGTTTGCTGTTGTAGCCGGCAACGCCCCCACTCCCATTAGTCGAGTGGGGTTCCCGCCCCCTTGGCAGGGATTCGTCAAATCCACTGTCGATCACCCTGAAAACCGTTAAATAGACAGGAAATCCAGCCTCAGGGGGTGGACTTTAGCTCGATAAGGCACGAGTTGTTAGCGTGTTTTCTTCGCAGCTTTCTAGTTTCTAGAGATCGGACGTTAGATAGAACAGAACCGCAACAAATCTTCTAGTAACGGTGAGCTAAACCGCCCTTTTGAGACTGTGAAATGAGGAGAAGGTATCGTAACTTACCAGAGGTGAATCTGGTTTCGGCCGAGACTCTAAGAGAAACCACTTGAGGCGATTTTAAGTTATTCTCAGTGTTGTACGAAGTTTCATTATTCCCAGACATTTAGAAGCGGTATGTTAAAAGTAATAGCCTTTACTCATTTCTAATGTGGAGAATTTAGGGAAAAGTATGTAGAGTCGTAGTTTTCTGTGGAGAAAACTACCCAGTAAAATGGTGATCACAGGCGGGCCCTCAACAATCATAGCACTGCTGCTTGATGAGGACGCCAAAACAGAAGAAAAGTAGTGATCTGGTTCCGGTCAGACGTGAGATAGTACTTTCGAGAATCCACAGAAATAGTTGGAGGATATTTTGAGGGGAGTCTATTTTGTCGGCATTCAAGTTGGTGGGATCTCAAGCCATTGTAATTTAAAAGAACGCGTCAAACTTCCAGTTTAAGATGTTAGCCCGAACAAATGTGTTTTCCTCACAAATTGGCTTTAAGTGAAAGAAGAAAAATGTAAGACTAGCACTATAATCGCAAGGGATAACAGGGAAGAGTGTGATTAGCAGACGAAAATTTTGAGGATTCTCTTGAAGATAATGGAATAGGATAAAATCGGTTGAGAAACCAGAGTCAGTAAATTCATAACACCATACAGATATGGGAGAAATTTGTATTCTCTGTTTTCTAACGTAGACCCAAAAGATAGAAGATGTCACAGTCATCTGGATCAGGAGATGGGAGTGATGATGGGACCACCTCAGAAGACAATGGTGAGTAAATTGACTAGTAAAACTTAAGAGTTAAGTCTAAGTAATTGTTAACAATATGTCTAGGAAGCTTGAATAAATTATTAAGAAATTATTCCTAAGAAGATCAAGCATAATAAAACAATAAGAACTTTAATAGCAAGGTGGAAATAAATTTCCCCAGAGAGAATTGGGATCAGGGGATGCTGGTCAAGAGGGCACTCCTGCTTTTACTTTGTTGTTGTTTTACAGTGAGAATGAATTCATGTAATATTTTAGCAAAAACTTTAAGGCTTGATAAAATTTAGTGTTGCTAACGATGTGGAGCAATCAATGATCATTCAAAAGGTGGATTGTACATTGGCAGGGCACTTCTGAAGGGTAATATGGCAATGTATCAAAATTTTAAATATACCTTCCCCTTGACCCAATTCTACTTCTTCAAATATATGCCCCAAAATACTTATTATACATGCACAAAGTTTTATGTTACTGGATGTTCACTGCACCATATTTGTAGTCACAAAAAATAACCAAATGTCTAAAAATAGGGGGATGGTTAGTGGGGAGCAGGGAATGAAGGGAGATAGCACCTTATTTTGTACTCAAAGGTTGTTAAGACCTGGATATTTCTAACTGTACATCTGATCATATTATTTCCTTCCCTGTTTGAAGGCCTTCAGTGTTTACCCATGACTTACTGGCTAGAATCCAAACTGTGGAGCATGGCATACAATGCTCACCATGATCTGAACCCTGCCTTCTTCTCTGTCTTCATCTCACACCATTCCCCCACAGGCCTACTGCACATCAGTCACACAGCATGGGAATACACTTGTGTCTCTCTGTCCGCAGAGGATTGGCTCCAGTTACTAAAATCCGTGCATACTCACGTCCTGCAGTTGGCCCTGCAGATCCCCCTCCGTATGTAAGGGTTTCAGATCCCACGAATACTGTATTTTAGATCCGAGTTTGATTGCACATGTGGGACTGGCAGATACAGAAAGCTGACTGTATTTATAAAAAAAAATCCCCATGTCAGTGGACCTACATTGTTTAAACTTGTGTTGTTCAGAGGTCACCTGTACTTATATTTCCTTAAATAGGCCATGATCTTTCTCATGCCTCCATGTCTTTGCATATGCTGTTCCCTCCTGCAAGTAACCCATAGGTCTCCAGATCTCACCATTCTGATCCTACAAATTAAGTTTGGATTTGTATGATAAATATACAAATTACAACAAATCTAAGCCCCCATCTTGTGGTCAATGGAAAGTCCATTCTTCCACAGGTTGGAGGGTGCTTCCCCCCACCCCTCACCCCTGAGTGATTTCAAGGAATCCACAAAATATATTTAAATGTTCTAAAAATCAGTCCCAGTGTCATTTGCCATCTCTGCCAGCTATTCTTTCTCCAAATTGCCATGTTCTAACCTTCGACAGGTCACCACTTGCTGTCTTAAAACTTTTTAAAAGCTTTTTCTTATGTAATTTTAATACATACAAAAGAATATGTATGATGTGTAATTTATGAAACATAATAATAAAACAGACATCCAGGAATCCATCACCAGTGTAAGAACTAGAACATTACTGATGCTTTTAAATCTACCCAAATTCTCTTTCTCTAAATTTTTCCCTGACACTTGTCCTAGAGCAATCCCTATTCTGGATCTTATATTCATTATTTCCCCCACCCCCTTTTTTTTGGAGACAAGGTCTTACTATTTATGTTGCCCAGGCTGGTCTTGAATTCCTATGCTCAAGCAATACTCCTGCCTCAGCCTGCTAAGTAGCTGAAACTACAGGCACATGCCACCCAGCCTACCTATTTCCTTTCTATATTTTAATAGTTTTACCACATTATATATCTGTAAGTTTTTCTTATTTTTGAGCTTTATAAAAAGGCTATCAGATCCTGTGTGTTCTGTGATTTGCTTTTTTCATGTAACATTGTTTTTATTTTATTTTATTTTTTGATACAGTATCTCACTCTGTTGCCTGGGCTAGAGTGCTGTGGCATTCTTTTTTGTGGTCGTTGTTGTT